>JBBBDQ010000131.1:1782500-1975000 GCA_037127315.1 Ascarosepion bandense | reverse complement strand
AGTTATAAAAGAATTTTGAGTGTTGTTTCTGGATGCAAACGGCAGGATGTTGGCTAATTTTAATCAATGTTAAAAAATAATACAAATAATTCTTAAATTGTTGTTTACGTACAAAACAAATTGTCAATTTCCTATACAATAAATCCAGCAAACTGGCTTGTACAATTCTCAGTTGCAAGTTAATAAATTATTTGGCGTTCTTACCGAAATTTAATGTTATTTTTGGCTGCATGATCTTGACAAACGCCACGTTTATGTTACTTTATATGCGAGTGCTAGAAAGCGATGAACATACGAAATACCCTCAAAGATTATAAAAGATAATTTAAAAGCCTTTAAAAATAAAAAATGTTGGGACGCCCGCGCCTATTTGGCTATAATGGACTATTCCATTACTATGTAAAGTAATGGTGGCATCTACGTAGGTAGAGTGTGCCGAGCAGCCGATCGACAAGTCAGTCGTAGACTTCCGGTGACGACCCGAAAGTATCCATTGCTCATACTACGTCTTACGACGGTTGAGACGATTAACCTTTATTCTTGTATTGGATACTAATAACCTTTGTAAATACTATTTTCACGGAATACAACGATTAACCTATTCCTGTTGTTGAGTTATTTATTCTTACTCACGACATAACAAAAAAGAAAAACATGCATTTTCATAAACTTCGTCTGCAGTTCAAAATGATCAACAATATATTTTTATCGTAAAATGATCAGCAATATATTTTTAGCAAAATGATCAACAGTACATTTGTAGCAAAATGATCATCGATAAATTTAACAGCAAAATGATTAACAAAACATTTTACAGCAAAATAATCAACAAACTATTTTACAACAAAATGACAAACAATACATTTTACAGCAAAATGATCAACAAAACATTTTATAGCAAAACAATCAGCAATACATTTGATAGCAAAATGATTCAGAATACATCTAATAGGAAAATGATCAACAACATATTTTATAGCAAAATGATCAGCAATACATTTTATAGCATAATTTTCAGCGATGCATATATCAAAATGATCAACAATATGTTTTATAGTAAAATAATCAGCAAAACATTCTATTGCAAAATAACCAACAATTCATTTTATAGTAAAAGAACCAACATAACATTTTATATCAAAATGATCAAGATGCATTTTACAGCAAAATGATCAGCAATAATTTTATCACAAAATGATCAATAATACATTTTATATTAAGCTGATTAACATTACATTTTATAAAAAATGATCAACAAGACATAGCAAATTGGTCAACGATACATTTTAGAGCAAAATTACTAGTAATATACTTTATCACAAAATAGCCAACACTATTTTTTCAGCAAAAAGATCAACAAAACATGTTGCAGCAAAATGATCAGCAAAACATTTTACAGCAAAATGATCACCAATATATTTTTAGCAAAATGATCAGATTTACATATTATAGCAAAATGATCAACAATACTTTTTATAGCAAAATGATTAACTTTTTACAGCAAAATAATCAGCAATACATTTTACACCAAAATGATTAGCGATACATTTTATAAGAAAATGATCAACAATACATTTTATAGCAAAATGATTAGTAATACATTTAATAGAAAAATAATCAACAATAGATTTTATAGCAAAGTGATCAACAATACCTTTCATTGCAGAATGACAAGCTTGAAGACATGGGATACAGTGTCAAAAATTAATGAAATTTAAAAAGAAATCATTTGCTATTATTAATCTCATTTATCTTAAAAAGAAGCAAGTTTTCATTCCTCATTTGATTTTTAAGACTATATTTTTAAATATAAAGTAACTAAAATTTAATCATAAATAAATCTCCAGGAGTTTAAATGTAAGGTCAAGAGACACCTCCTAACACACTAACCTGCTACCATTCTATCAAACACTCTTCCCATCTGCCCAACCCTCATCCTCGCTATCCTTACTCATCTGTCACCTTCCTCCTGACATTCCCTATGTCTAACCACTCCTTCTCTTTACCTTCCCCTATGTAGCCCCATGCGCAATAGTGGCAGTGGGATGCCTTGCTTGGGGTGAAATGATTAAAAAAAAAAAAAAACTAGACTAGACTAGAAACTGATAAAATGCAACCGCAACTTCTACTCCAACAGTTTCTTTCCTCGCACTTCCCGACTGTGGAATTCCCTTTCACACGATTGCTTCCGCGACAGCTACAATCTCCAGGAATTTAAATGTAAGGTCAATAGACACCTCCTAACACACTAACCTGCTCCCATTCTATCAAACGCTCTTCCCATCTGCCCAAACCTCATCCTCGCTATCCTTACTCATCTGTCACCTTCCTCCTGACATTCCCTATGTCTAACCACTCCTTCTCTTTACCTTCCCCTATGTAGCCCCATGCGCAATAGTGGCAGTGGCATGCCTTGCTTGGGGTGAGATGATTAAAAAAATAATAATGTCATTCTCTTAAATTAATCATAAAATTTGTATTTTTATGTTTTGATTTTGAAAATATATATCTCTATATAGTTTGATATGTCCTTATAGTAAAACATTGAAGAACCAAAAGTTTTTCAGTGTAAGAAACAAATCAGAAATATTCAATAAAACTGAGGTAAAATAGGACATTGGCTCCAAGTCTGAAATATGACGCCAGGAAAATACTTCATAATATGACTTTAATGTGTGACAATTAAAAGAATTTTTTATCAAAATATAAGTGTCGTATATAATCGTATTTGTATTCATTCCTATGCTTAGTTGGCCTTGCACCTTCTGAATACAAGTTATTTCTATCCGTACATATTTTCTTATTGGAACAGACTTGTAAAACCTAATTAGACTATTTCATCATCCGTAAAATTCCCCTCTCAATTACATATTATTATAATATAAATACAAAATTAGTTATTTTGTTTCGACACTGAGGTTTATTTCAAGTTGAAGGGTTTTAAAAGGTTAAAAACAAACCAAACCACCTTATTAACTCTACTTTGTATTGAGCACCTTTTTAAGAATAGTGTTTCTTTGGATACGGAATATTATTCCATCAGTACCTATTCTGTACTTGTATATATATATATATATATATATATATATATATATATATATATATATATATATATAGGAAAGAATATTAATAAAAAGTTTTGAATTTAAAAATGTACTTTTTTTGAACAGTATTTGTTTATTTTTATTATATTTTATATTTCAGACCGCCCTCGGTCCTTCATCAGAAACAAGTGATTTTTAAATTTGAATTAGAAACGTATTTCACGATAGCGTCCGGATATTTTTTGTTTACATCACGTGGTGTGTTTGTTCACAACATGCGGCACGTTCGTAGAGAAAGTCTGTTTTGTCGAAAGGACTAATCGTCATTTGCAAGAAGACAGAATGAATAGTCCTAACAAGGTGAGCAGTCCAAGATTCAAGCTTCAAATTGGTTACCTCAAAATAAATCAAGTACGGAAATTTAACTATTGTGGAAGTTTTATAAGAGAAGATGGAAAATGTGATACAAAAAGCCAAAGACGCATTGAATAGCAAATGATGCCTTCAGAGATTTAATAAGAATTAAAAAGTTGGGAAAATTTTATTAGAAAGAAAGTAAAGTGCTTAACTGTTATTTAATATTACTTCACTATAGCAATGGATCATGGATAACTTTTTCACAGATGAAGTGGATATATGAGAAAACAGAGTTGTGGTTCTACAGAAGGATACTGAGAATACTACGAACAAAGCCTGTGAGCAAGGAGAAAGTATTAAGGAAAATGTGAAGAAAACGGATAGTTGCATTTAAAGTCAGAGGAAGAGAGTTGAAATGTCAGAGATGCATCACGAGGAAACAGAACACGGAGAATTTAACACTTACAAGTCGTATTGAAGGCAAAAGAGGCAATGGGAAACACCGAGTAACGTAACTAACAAGCTTGTGTGAATGAATCGCAGCGAAAGATCAGTCAGGATCATAAGGAGACAAACATTACTAAGAGCTACAAAGGAGAATAAATAAAAATGTACAAAGAATCTAATCTAAACTTATTTATAAATGGAACTTTGTCTCTGTGTGTGTGTGTCTGTGTGTGTCTGTGTGTCCGTTACCTATAGACTCCGAAACAGCTGAACTGACTTTCTTGAAAATTTACACAGTTATACTATAAGCGTCTGCAAGTGTTCTTAGCTAGGTTTTCTGTCGAGCTATTCCCGACAAATATCGAAAATCGATAATCGAAAAAATCGGGTTATAGAAGGAGTGGTCCGATTTTAATCAAATTTGGTACACTCATAGACAAAGACATAAGAAACGATATTCAGAAGTTTCAAGGTTGCAGTTCTTGCAATAGTGCATAAAATCGATGATATATAAATATATATATAAAAGGCAAGATGTTTGTGTGTGTCTGTTTATCTGCTTGCATGTCTATATTTTTTCAGCCCTTTTATTTTAGTTTTTGCTTCGGCTTTGACTCTAAGTTGGTATAATTGTAGTTTTTAGTCTCAGCCATGATACCATTTACTCAGAGGACTTATTTAGCCTTCAAAATTCAGTTTACGATGAAAAAAACTTATTTGATATCGATACCAGGAAATGAAAGTTTGACTTACATCCATTCATTTTTCTTTCAGTCGACAGTTTTGCTTTAACTGAAAACAACTACTGCTTTTTAGTCTTTCGTGCCAACGTCCAAAGAGTCTGAGCTCGAGGACCATGGATTAGTTTTAAAGCTTTGATTACACCCGAGCAACGCCGGGCTATACTGCTAGTAAATAAATAAAAATATACAAAGAATACAATCAGAAACTTAGAAAATGTGTTATTTATAACATTACAGAAACGAACGTCAATCAACATTAAATAACTTATTTTACCTTTCATGTTCGATACAGAAAAACGTCATATCTGGGATGGATTTGTTCAATCCACACTTTCCAGTTTTGATAGAGATCAAAGTTTTTATGCGACTTGTGGAAGGAGACTTATTTCCCACTCTGCAAACCGTTTCGCCATAGATGCAACGTCACAAGTCTATAATTATGCTCTCCCTGTTTCCATAGAAAAATGTTCTGGTGAGCACCATTCGTTAGTTCTACCTGTTCAGGTTTTTGCAGTGAAGGTTCGCCTTGCTATGTCCGCAGAGTTGAATCACCCTCGCTTCTCTCGTTTTTCAAATGTAGGTAGAAAGTTTTATGAGACAGCTCTTTCTCAAGAACTGTTACGCTGTTAAATAGACACCCACATGAGTGCTTCCTTGAACATTTCAGTTTTAAACACTTTAAGTCAAGGGAGAATCATTACCTTTTTTCTTTATTCTCATAATCTTTAGTTCCTACCAATTTTGTCTTCCATTCACACCCTTGATTTATCATTAACATTTCGATTTTAATCCTATGCATCGAGAGGCTCTTGAGTCTTTTATTGACCGAAATACAGTAAAGAAAAATGTAAAAACTGCATTTATTTTACATGATATGCATTATTTTAAATATAATCTTCCTTAATGATACAGAGGTGAATATTAATCTCAAATATCGAATATTATAAATTTCAGATCAAAAATTAACTAACAGCTGCGTATCAAACTCTGGACGTATTGATTCTACATCAAATATATATAGTGTCTATCTATTTATCTTTGTAGCGCACTTTTTGATCAAAATTCAGTTCTCTTGAGACTTATCCAGTGTACAGGATTGGGTGATGATATATGGAGGCCACGCGCTACCTAAACCACATGGCTTCCTTTTGGTCGTACCGACAAAATCCGAAGAAATACAGGGGTACAAAATACATTTGTGGATGTGATTGCTGCACTAGTTGTCGGAAGTTTGTCAGTGGGGACAGCCAAGATCCTTCGGATGTCTACTCCAGATTTTCAGATCATCAAACACAATATGTTTGATATGGTCACAAGGCAGCCGAAGTTTAAAATCAGTTTTCTCACCAGTGGTCTCTACAACGCCCTTTCTACGGCTTGGACTTGAACTTAGTCAGAGACTATTTGAGACACATGCCATAGAAGCTTTTCGCCACTACCACCACCGGCTATGACAACTTTTGGAACACACATTTTTAGAAGCTTCCTCAAAATTAACGTTTATATATATATATATATATATACACACACACACACACACACACACACACACACACACACACACACATATATATATATATATATATATCCTGTTACACCATGCAACCCTCGTTCCATCATCCACCTGATTAGGTCCTTCAAATATATTATCCGTTGCTTTCCCCTGTCTCCCCTTCCCTGTATCTGGCCTGTTAGTATCAGGTTCTCCAAGCCCTCCTTCCTCATTGCGTGTCCCAGGAAATTCAGATGTCTGTTCCTGATGCTCAGTATTAGTTTCCTTTTTGTTTCCATCATTTCTAGGACCTCATCACTGCTCACATGCTCGATCCATGATATTCGCAGCATCCTTCTGTAGAACCACATTTCAGTTACTTCAAATTTTTCCTTCATCTTTGATGATATTGTCCAGCATTCACTGCCATATTGAAGAAATGACAACACATAGCAATCCAGTACTCTCTTCTTTGTTTCTAACGAATTTTTCCTGTTTCTTAATACTTTACTCAACTTCTATAATGCTTCCTTCGCCATGCCAATTCGCCTTCGGATCACTGTGTCGCACTTTTCGTCTTCTGTTATAACACTTCCCTGGTATTTAAATTTTTGTACCTGCCTGATTCTAGTATCCCCGACCTATATTTCGTATATTAGGCTGCCCTTTTTACTGATGACCATTCATTCAGTTTTCTTGCAATTTATTTGTAGTCCTTTCTTATCATTCTCTTCAGCTCCCTTCTGTAGGAGATCTTGTAGTTTCCTTTCTATGTCTGCTATCAGCACTGTATCATCTGCGTACCTTAGGACTAACAGATTGTGGCCTCCAATGACAAATCCAGGGTCCTCAAAATATTCTCGCTGTACAAGTTGAACTTTAGGTAAACAAAAACAGAAGCTAAAAATAAGACAAACGATCTTTTTTCATTTAAATTTAAAACCCGTTAATTATTTGGAAATTCTAAAAAACGTCTTCGTTGGTTTAGAATTACTATATCTATCTATCTATCTATCTATCTATCTATCTATCTATCTATCTATCTATCTATCTATCTATCATTGAGTTGTCGCCAACCAAGGCTAAAGAACCCAGTCTGTCATAGTATTTAAACTAGAGCTGGGGTGAGAAGAGATGGATTCAGACCCTTTCCAAGGGTATTGGTAACCAACAAGTGCTTAAGGAAAATAATGATTGACGAACTATATAAAAATAAATTGAAACATAAAAATTATTTTTAAAATAAAGCTTTCTTTTTATAAAAAACTTTACAACAAATAAATAAATAGATTAAAGTGATAAGTAAGTGAAAAATATAGAATTGGTACTGAATGAGAATATCACATCAAATGCAATAAAACTGACAGGAGAAAATAGGAAAAAAAGGAAAAATGATAAGATCAGGTTAAAGGCAGGTTAACATCTTGACCGTTAAGGAGGGAAAAGAAACAAGGGAAAATGGTAGGATGAAAGTTGGTTAATATGTATTCTTTGGAGCCAAATCCCAAAATGAATCTCAACTCTGATTAGCCAAAAGAAACACACATGTAAATCTTATATCTTTCCACATACATACACAGAATATCAAAGGTTTTTGTCATTTAAATGTAAATCATCTGCACAACCAACAGCAACATTGCCTGATGATGAGAATCTATCTCGAAACATAGAAATTTCCGTGTCGCAATGTACAATTAATTCATAACCATATATATATATATATATATATATATATATAGAGAGAGAGAGAGAGAGAGAGAGAGAGACAGACAGACAGACAGACAGACAGACAGAAAATCTATGCAAGAGCCAACAAACCTACCTAGGTTTCACCCTTCGGCTCGTCAGGGTAAATTGGCTGACAACAAAGATTTAAAGTAGCAAATATATAGGTAATCGAATCCAAAACAAAGAACACACCAAGTTTGTTGGCTCTTGCATAGATTTTCTGTCTTTGTTGCTCTACTTTCGTATTGAGCGCTTTAGTGTTAGGGTTTTCGTCTTGGGTTTTTTTTCTTTCCTACGAGTATTTGACTTTTTGTTCATGTACTTCGTTTGTTTCTTTTTTTACTTCCCCTCCTTTTCCCTCTGAGTTCGTCCTTGGTGGGTTTCTCAAGACGATCTAAATTATAGTATAACTGTTACTAGTCTTAGTAGAATTATTTCTGTTACTATAAATATTGTTATAGTTACTATAGTTATTATATATATATATATATATATATATATATATATATATATATATATATATATATGTGTGTGTGTGTGTGTGTGTGTGTGTGTGTGTGTGTGTGATGTTATCTGTCCTGATCTAGTATCTCGAATTTAGTTACTTTCCCACCGTCACAATTTAACTTCCCTGTGTCATTTCTGTAAATATTTTCATGGTAAGTGTCCTGATTAAGTTGGAATTTACGAATTCATGCGCAGTGCTAGATTGGCAGCAAGGTCTCATGATCTTACAACTGAAATGTCTACATTCTGCGAATAATTTTTTACTTACCCGCGTCAATGCATTAACCATATTTACGTGTTTGTATATATCGTTTTCTGAAACACATGTAAGCAGCCATCTAAAAGTATTAATTTTCATTTCTCTGAGAATATTGTCTTTATGTTATTTGTAAAAAAAATAATATTTAAGAAAAATGCTAATTTGATGTAATTTCAGAAGACTTTAAAATTATCACCTTTTGTGAGTAGATTGTTTTTAATGTTTACATTCTAATTGATAATATAAATAGCTTTGTGTGACGTGTCGCTCGATGGCTTTATACCAACATTAGTCGTATACTTCCCACACAAAAACATAACATCTCTAAAAATTTATATTCCCACGATACTTACGTTTGAACACGCGCACGCGGGAGTACAGAGAGACACAAACCCACTGCCCCTAAAATACCCGTTGCTCAAAACACACCCATAACTACACTGGCGTGCACACACACGAACATAACCATAAAACTGCTGTTTCTTGAACTAATGTACATATCTTTACGCGTACATATCCGCATACCCACCCTCCCACACCTATGCACCTAAACACACATGCACAAGACCCACACACATGCAAATCCACCCACACATATATCCATAGACAAACATCCACGCATATTTGCATTTGCATGCAAACAATTAGCTCCACTTCTACATATATACATAAAGAGGTAACCGCTGATTTAACACGTTCACATGCACACATTCACAATTAATATATATATATATATATATAATCTGATACACACAATCACGGATACATAGACAATCGCACACATATACACACACATGCACACGTAGACATCCATACATATGTATTTACGTATTCATATACTCACATATACCCTTGGCTTATATCCACGTCAGACGGAACTCGGAATCGAATTTTTCAATGCGAAAAGGAAATTCTTTTGTCGCTTTTTGGAGATGCCAGGCCGTACGGCACTTTTGATTAACTTCCAAAGTGACCTTGTCAAAAACCGTCGATGACCCGAGAGAGACGAAGGTGTGGTTCCATCTGTAAATCACATCAACATCAGTTATACCCATCAACTTCCTTTACGGGTGTCGTCTCCACACAAGGGAACATAATACGTGGAAATCAGCTCCTTACTTTCTGTTTACTCGGTGGATGAGATAGATGCGGGGAACCATTTTAAGGTCATTTTTTTAAACAGGAGCTAATTAGCATATTTCTGCAAGACAAACGTTAATTGATGTATATAATAAATTCAAACAACATATTAATTGTTTAATGTTTATTTCATTCGTTTCAGTTTCAATGTCTTAAACTAGTAAAAAAATATAAGTGACTGTTATCTTAGGTAGAAAGTTTTTGTGTTTGAACATACGAAACGTAAAATATTAAAAAAAATATATCAGAAATGAACACAATATGGGAACCAGTAATACGGAGTGTTAGAGAAAATCATTAGTGTCAAAAATTGCAATATGAGCTCTGGAAAAAAATGGAGTGTTACCGGACATTAGGTTTATAAGTCCCAAAAATTCAGTTGTTCTTAAGGACACATGGCTCTGTGGCTATAGACGTTGGTTAGTTCCTGTGACTGAGTTGGTTAGTTCAGTTGACTGAGTTCAATACCGGTTACCAGTGGTGAACAAGTAACTTGCAGAGTTAGAGAGAAATAACTCATGACTTCAAAAAGAGGCATTACTACGCAAGGGATGAGAATGATATACCCCAGTGATTGTAATAAAGGGTTCGGTTCGAAATTCCTTGCACCTGAAGAAGGATGGAGCGTACAATGACCGAAACATCGTACAAATTGCATACAGACGAAGACAATAGTCTGAATAATGTAAATAATGTAAATATTACCTCATCTCAGAAATATAGACAAATATAAAAATATATACCGTTTTTGACGATATATATTTAACATAAGATGCAATTATTTCAGAAAATGACCAAAAACATCACCCTACATTATATATATATATTAATCATTTCACCCCAAGCAAGGCATTCCATTGCCACTATTGCGCAGGGGGTTAATTAAGGGAAAGTGACTGGAAAGCGTTTTTAGATATAGGAAATGTTAGAAGCAGGGTGATAGACGGGTAAGGATAGCGAGGGTGAGGGTTGTAGATGGGAAGAGTGTTTCAGAGAATGGATGCGTGTTAGTGTGTTAGAAGGTGTCTATTGACCTTACATTTAAACTCCTGAAGATTGTAGCTGTCGAGAAAGCAAGTGTATGGAAGGGAATTCCTCAGGCGGGAAGTGCGAGGAAAGAAGCTGTTGGAGTAGAAATTGCGGTTACATCTTATCTGTTTCACAGTAAAAGGGATCTAGTTGCTAATCTAGTATTTCGTGCAAATTCATACCTAGGGGGCACCAGTGATCTAATTTTATCGGAGCAGAAGCCGTGAAAGTATTTATAGTAGATGCACAGAGAAGCCACGCCACGCCGGTGAGCGAGTGACTGCAGGCGGTCTGCCAAATCGGTATCGATCACATTACAGATTCTCCGTTGTATTTTGTCAAGAACCCCGAGGAGAATAGCAGGGGCACCTGACCAGATGTGGCAGCAGTATTCAATACACGGGCGGATGGTAGACTTATAAATGTGCAGGATAGATTCAAGCGGGAAAAACTTCCGGGCCCTGCACAGAAAACCGACTTTTATAGCAGTGGATTTAGCAATGGATTCGATATAGTCATTCCACTTGAGGTCCGCTGAAAGTGTGAGACCAAGGAGGCGTAATGTTTTACTCTCTGGGAGGCAAGCCTGTTCCATGCTAATGGGAGGTAGGAGCGATTGTCTACGATGGTTAATTGATAGCAGCTTCGTTTGGATGCATTAAAATAATCGATTATATAAATTCTCCCATAGGCGAATTCCGTAACCTTCCTTCTGTATGCGATAAGTTTACCTTATACAGTCACTTCTACTTATGGATATACATATATCATATATGTCTGTTCTATTAGCTGTCTTGTCTATTAGCTCTTTTAGAGCTATCGCCTGGCCGGGTGTTTAGAAAATTAGCTTTCCGAACATGAGTTTGAATTTAATCATGATTATAGCGTCCTGGGGGCGCGATGCTAGTGTGTGGGAAATATCTGAAAACCATACCACGAGCTGATCCAAGGCTTGTGTGTTAAATTGGATAGACGTAACTTTTCTGAGTCTGTCAATGGTTGTGCTACCAGGAAATCAAATGTCATTGTGAGCGGGGATTTCAGCGTAAAAATGTTGATCACGCCACATGATACGTTCTATATTAGAAGCTGTAGCTAAGGACCGCTCAACATAGTTGCAGTATAAACTACACGTGGGTTCTGTGGTGTCGAATAAACACAAAATATGCTTGAGCAGGTGTTTACAACAGGGATTGGTTAACTACCAGTAGCAGACTGGTATACTCAGATAACAGCGACTAGTCATTAAAATCTGTCATTTTTTTATTAAACATTTCATCCCAATCAAGGCGATTTAAGGCAAGTAAGTTAATTGGTAAAGTTTAATGTATTTATTTCAATAAATTTACTGCTTAATCATATATTAAAGTTTGCATTACTTTGGTGTCAGTTTGTTTGTTTGTTTCGAGGTTTAACGACCTATCATTCCTTATGGGATCATTTAAGGTCATAACCAATGATTTTGGGTAAGGTTATTTTATTTTTACAACATTTTTCTTTTCGAGTATCAAGATTCATTGGGATTTGTTTAAGAGCAGGGTCCCAAAGTCCTACCCTTGTTATTTAACCCATAACTCGAGGGAAGGGACGGATTAATACCTTTGCCAAGGGTATCAGTGCTTAAATGAATGCAGGGTATGCAACTGGAATTCGAACTCGGCTCACTGAGTTCTCTTTCCGAGTCGATATCCACTACACCACAACGCACATCCGTCACTACACGCTTACAGCACCTAGTATTCCCAAGCGGTCACTCATCTAAGTACTGACCAGACTCAACGTTGCTTAACTTCGGTGATCGAGCGAGAACCGGTGTATTCAACTTGATAGGCCCTAAGCCTCCTTGGTGTCAGAATTGAACAATAAGATATTAAGTGGCCAATAGTCCCAACATAATCTACGTATTGGGTCTGCATCATTTTTACTTGATAACTACTGGCGAATAGACTTCGAACCTGTGCAACCATATTATGTTGTCATTTTTCATCATAATTCGATTTCTGCTATGGTCGCACTACCTACCTAGTCTGCGGGAAGACCTAAGGCAGGTCGTGACGTGTTGTTATGGCTTCATTTCATCTTTTTTTCTATCTTCCCTAACATCCCTCGCGTTACATAGACAAAGTTTCCCTTAGTGTGTGGGCTGTTCTTAACAAGATAATTTTTGTATATCTCTTAAGCTGGGGTTTCTAGGGATTCTTTCAATGTGTTATTTTGTTCCATTTTTTATCATTCCAAGTGCATCTACTATTACTGGCACGATTCTTCTTTTCAATTTCCAAATTTTTTTATTTCAAATTCCAGGTCTTTATATTTTGACAGTTCTTCGAATTCCTTGGTTGCTATCTTACAATCCGCTGAACAAGCCATATCAATTAATAGGCAAGTTTTTTCTTCCTGGTTTTTAACAATTATGTCCGGCCTATTTGCTTCAATTTTTCTGTCTGTGTAGATGGTACAATCCCATCAAATGGTGACGTCTTCTATTTCTGTAACCGGTTCTGAGTGATGTTCATACCACTGTTTGTTTATATATTTTTCATAGTGTTTGTACATTGTCTAATGTAAATATTGCCCCACTCTATCGTGACAGTTTTTATGTTCATTTGGGGCAAGTACAAAACATCCCGTTATTATTATTATGTCATTTTTCATCATTATTATTATGTCATTATTATTATTATTATTATTATTATTATTATTATTATTATGTCATTTATGTCATTTTTCATCATCATTATTATTATTATTATTATTATTGATTGATTGATTGACAGAGCAGCACGCTGACACACTGACACAGGGTAAGAAGTACAATATAACTACAATGACATCCAGTCTGATAAAGGTAAACCAGGGACATTTATCACAGCAAAATCTAAATGATATGGCGATAGGTTTTCTGAAAAACAGATTATTAACCTTCCAGGTGAGGCTCAGTTAGAAATACCTCCAGGTTAAGTAATCCAGTCCGCTCAGACAGTCTCCGGTTGGATGGGTTTTCAAATATCTAGCCGTGACTTCTAAGTCGTCTGAATTGTCTCATACTTCACGCTTTAAAAACAACCTTTTCAACACATTGTCATAGTTCTCTCGTACAACCCCTGCTCATGAACAAGTATGCCAGCCCTCAGAGGACATGTACAACAAGTTAAGATCAAGCAATTGAGTAAATGAAAGCATACTAAAAAAGCAACACTGGGTTAAAATATTATTAAAATATTATTATCCTGGTATGGTATAATAATGACTAACCATCTGTTTGTGTGAATATATTGTTTAAGACTATGACAGCAAATAAATGCTGTGTCATCTTTTATATAAACCTGCATTTGTTTTATTTTTAGCAGTTATTGCTCTTTAAAGGTAAATAATTTGAATATTAAGTGCTATACATCAAATTAAAAGACTTTTTATTCATTTGTATAGTAACTCTCCGGGAAGTATCCACACGGAAGCCTGTTCCACAAAGTAGCTGCTCTTAGAAACATGTTGTCTAGGAGTATTTTTCTTACAAATGGAATACATATGAGAAAGAGGATAATACGACCCAGTAGTCGTAAAATAGTAGGTCTGAGCTGTAAAAGTCTGAAATGTTAGAACTAAAGAATGGTGCTCATCTGGACATTTTTCATGGAAATAGTCTTGCAGCGTTACATCTTTGAAGGACATATAAGGTAAAAAATAAGTAATTTTCCACAAGGCCACCTAAGAAAGCGTTTCGAACTCTGTTAAGCATGAAAAGTGAAAACTAGTTTGCTCCTGCCAATATATGACAGCGGTACTTCACTTTTGATCTAAGTTTTGTAACAATAATGCATATAAGGAAGAATTAGATACTTCTTGGAGAAGTACATGGAACTAGTACATGGAACTAATACATGGAACTAGTACATGGAACTAATACATGGAACTAGTACATGGAACTAGTACATGGAACTAATACATGGAACTAATACATGGAACTACTACATGGAACTAGTACATGGAACTAATACATGGAACTAGTACATGGAACTAGTACATGGAACTAGTACATGGA
Source organism: Ascarosepion bandense (assembly GCA_037127315.1). Classification (NCBI taxonomy): domain Eukaryota; kingdom Metazoa; phylum Mollusca; class Cephalopoda; order Sepiida; family Sepiidae; genus Ascarosepion; species Ascarosepion bandense. The sequence continues at coordinate 1,960,212 of JBBBDQ010000131.1, read as the reverse complement.
ACTAGTACATGGAACTAATACATGGAACTAATACATGGAACTAATACATGGAACTAGTACATGGAACTAATACATGGAACTAATACATGGAACTAATACATGGAACTAGTACATGGAACTAGTACATGGAACTAGTACATGGAACTAATACATGGAACTAGTACATGGAACTAGTACATGGAACTAATACATGGAACTAGTACATGGAACTAATACATGGAACTAATACATGGAACTAATACATGGAACTAGTACATGGAACTAATACATGGAACTAGTACATGGAACTAGTACATGGAACTAATACATGGAACTAATACATGGAACTAATACATGGAACTAATACATGGAACTAGTACATGGAACTAATACATGGAACTAGTACATGGAACTAATACATGGAACTAGTACATGGAACTAGTACATGGAACTAATACATGGAACTAGTACATGGAACTCGTACATGGAACTAATACATGGAACTAGTACATGGAACTAGTACATGGAACTAGTACATGGAACTAATACATGGAACTAGTACATGGAACTAATACATGGAACTAGTACATGGAACTAATACATGGAACTAGTACATGGAACTAATACATGGAACTAGTACATGGAACTAGTACATGGAACTAATACATGGAACTAGTACATGGAACTAATACATGGAACTAGTACATGGAACTAGTACATGGAACTAATACATGGAACTAGTACATGGAACTAGTACATGGAACTAATACATGGAACTAGTACATGGAACTAATACATGGAACTAATACATGGAACTAGTACATGGAACTAGTACATGGAACTAATACATGGAACTAGTACATGGAACTAATACATGGAACTAATACATGGAACTAGTACATGGAACTAATACATGGAACTAATACATGGAACTAGTACATGGAACTAATACATGGAACTAATACATGGAACTAGTACATGGAACTAATACATGGAACTAGTACATGGAACTAATACATGGAACTAATACATGGAACTAATCATTGCCAAACATCTTTTGTGAAAAAGTAAACAAGTATATAAGGTGAATTAAACGATGTTGATATTTTAATTTTGAAAATCTAGCAAATATAAATTGCATTATGATAGAGACTTTCAAAGATTCACTAGACCTAAGATTAAGAATTAATTTTTAAAAATGAAGGCTCGTTAATGAAGGTTCTTTTTGTTTTAATTTCCAGCTACTAGATTACATACAATATTTTCAATAAGCAAATACTGTTGTATTTCAAAACTAATTTAAATTGATTAAAAGAAGTTTTTATTTTGAAATTGCTGATTTTTTTATTTTAGCGCCAGTTTTGGCTACTTGTCATCAGAATATAATTCTCTTTATTAGAAAATTGCTGAAACTTTATTTTCAATTTGTATTTAATATGAGCTGATTTAAAGTATAATTAATCTTGAAACAAATATTATTTACTTGACATTTTAACACGTCAGTAGCTATTTATTTAATCTGTTAATGTGTTGGCAGCTTGATGTTTATCTAATACTGTTTTATGTTTTGCTTTATCTCTAATAATTTAATAAACTCTTCGATTTAGATTAGTAAATATAATTTTATCAAATAACAACGCTTGCACCATTGAAACTGAATTTTAAAAGATCTGAAATCTTTATTAATTGTTCTAATTAAGAAATGATTCCATTAAAAAAAACTGAAAACAAATCTTGTAAAAATTAATTATACATAAAAAATGTTTTTCTTAAGAAAATAGAGGCAAGAAATGTTACGAGAAAAGATTTTTAATCAAAATTTCGAATGAACATCTATGCGTATGTGTTAATAGTAATTCAGGATTTAGTTGATCATGACCCTTCACATATATTCGGTTCTTTATTATTTGTGGATTGCGAAAACCTCTTGGGAAAGCTAGTGGTTTGTTTTCATATTATCCGCCAATGTTTATAGCTTCATAAAAGTCTTTCTCCTAGACCGACTGTTACCCAATGAGAATGTTACCCGACTGTTACCCAAGATTAGTTTTTCTTGCTATCTGACCTATATTTGGACTATTGCAGTCACTTCGACATGGTGTTATAGTTAGCAAGGTTGTCTCGCTAGATCAAATGCGACTGAGTTTTGAGTTCGATCGTCACTGGGTGCTTTACACTTTCGGCGTTGTGCCACGTCTAAGCTAGATTTTTAAAAAAAGCATTACTGCACTGCGACGTAATGTAATGGTTAACAACCTTGTCTCATTTATGATTGAGTTGCCAGTTCCATCCTCACTGGGTGTCCCATAACTGTGTCATAACTAAGCTACGCTTATTAAATCCAAATATTTGGTGGGGGAGTGACGAGACGAGATTGTTTCAGACTTTTATCAAAGATATTACTGCGAAAGTGAATGCAATATATTAAATTGGAATTCGAACTCGGCTCGCCGATACCACTTTTCGAGTAACTAACCTTTACGTTTCCTGCACATATAGGTTACTAACGGAAAATGAATGAAAATAAATTAAACCAGGGTTTAGCATCCAGTTGTACTGGTTCTATTTTATGGCATTTTAATTGACATCCAACCCACTTAAATTCACCTTCAGTAAAAACTCTGCTTCGTTTTCCGACACCAAAAGTTGCACCGTTTGTCCGAGAGCAACCTTTGTCTCCAACGGCCTCAAGAACGCCTCCTTTTCCTTCTTGAATGTTTCAGACCCCAACCAATATTCACTATAGCCATCAGTAAAACATGTTCAAACATAATTTCTCTGCATTTATCCATTTTTCTTTTCCTTTTTTTCAATAATTTTCTCAGCTTGTGATTCTTCCTAAGTTCTTTCTCAACTTTGATAGCGGAAGTGCCCTTCAATTGCCGCCTGGAATGTAAGCGGAAGTTAAAAAACCGCAAAGAGGCCGACCCTAAATCCCTAATAGAGACATGGGTTATGTTTTCCTCGGATCAACTCGATAAGCTAACTCAATAACAGCGATACATAAATACATTTTCTTCCTGAAAAAATAAAAAGGCACACACACACACACACACACACACACACACACACACACATATATATATATATATATATATATAATTTTTCACATATACACGCACACAGATATATAGATGTGACTGTGTACTTGGGTAGCAATATCTCTCTAATACATACTTCCTTAAACTAAAAAAATGGCGGAAATTTATTTCTATTAATTTATTTTTATATGCAAACACAAGGCTTCTATTTTTTTTTTTAACTGGGAAAGTTAAAATTATCTAGACGATCTTACTTCAATTTGTGTGCCAATAATTTTAATTCTCTTCTTTTAAGTTGATTTGTCTTTATTATTCTTTAAATTTCCTTGTTGCTTACATGTCTTGCCTGTGGTAATATCAGGTTTCAGAGCGAGGCGCATCGTTAAAGAAATGTGTATGTTAAAAAATAGACGTTTAAAATCTCGATTATATGATTAGGCTTTCTTATTAATTTAGCTTTACAGAAATCTCCGTATACAGGGTGATTGAAAAGTAACTCCCTATTTTATGTTTGAGTGTCCAGCCAGGAGTCCTGACTTAACACTCCGTTATTTTTTCTTTAGGGTTTGTTAAAGGAGCAAGTCTAGTATACGAAACTAAAACTTTGGAAGAACTTGAAGAGGGAATAAAAGTGGTCTCTCATATCACAAGAGTTCCCGGTGAAATCAGATGACACGATTCCTGGACAGGTCGAGAATATGGTAACGAAATCTGCTACCCATATCAAATCTTAAATAAAACCTAAACGCTTTCTACTCATATTCATTTCTTGCAAAATTATAGTTAATAAATAAAATATAAGCATTTTAAAATAGGGAGTTACTTTTCAATCACCTAGTAAACGCACAGTGACCCATTCTCCCCCACCATATATATATATATATGGTGTTGAGTTGTGATGATGCTTAATAGTAAAACTGCTGTTTTCAGTGGGTTACTGATAAAAGGATATTTTGGAAGGCAAGATTTTTGTCGCAAAGTGCTCGATATCGAGATAGAGATAAAGCGTTAATAAGATTAATGTGGAGAAGTTTGTCACTTATCTGAGCAGAGTTATGCCGACTTCGAAATTTCATGAAGGAATCGTTATGATGACTTTACTCCTCAAGGCTTTTTCTTTATCTGCTGATAAAAAGAGCCCCGAGGAGTGAGAAGATCATCAGCAGATGAAGAAAAAACCTTAAGGAGTGAGAACATCACAATGGTACCTTCACGAAAGTTCGAAGTCGACATAACTTTGCTCAGTTAAATGACAAAGTTTTGTACATTATCCCTTCCCATATATATTGAGCAGATTAAATTTAATCCAATTTAAAAAACCGATAAGCTAAAGTTGTAGAGAAAGAAATAGAGCTACAAAACACACACAAAAAAAGAATCTACGGTAAAATATTTTGTGTGTTAATTAAAATAATATTCGTAAAAACGATAGAAAGTATCTGAAAATCCATTATATATATATATATATATATATATATATATATATATATATATATATTCTAAACCTATACTGTTAAATATAAGAGACAATGAATGTCTATTATGTTTAATCATGAGCCGTTCCAAACGTTGTATTTTGGCTCTAATTTCAATTGAAAATAAAGACAAAAATTCTCTAACATTTAGATAATTTTTTATTAATTTGGTTCTAAGCTTTCGGCACACATGAGCCATCTTTAGAGAGGTTATTAAGACGGTAATACAGTAATATCCACCATCACCGACGATTTTATTTTGTGTTGACATAAAACTCCGCTAGGCAACGGCAATAGTTATCAAACATAAACGCAGTTCGCAAATTTGCAGTGCGGTTCTATGACGTCACACCGCGTGTGACGTCATATACGTATATATATATAAGGCTTGAGTCAACTCGTAGTATGATTTTCAGGCACTTTCCAAAAGTGCCACACGCTGGGATCGCCTCCTCCAATCTCTCTCTTTATATATATATATATATATGGAGAGAGAGAGAGAGAGAGAGAGAGAGAGAGAGAGAGAGAGAGAGGGGGAGAGAGAGATATTGGAGAAGGCGATCCCGCGTGCGGCACTTTTGGAAAGTGACTGAAAATCATACTACGAGTTGACTCAAGCCTTATATATATATATATGTTCTCGAAACAAAAAATACAACATTACATGAAAAATTACATAAAAAACTTAATTATAATTCATTGTCTATCATTTTTAATAAAACCTGCATAATAGCGGGATTGCTACCGAATATATATATATTAGTTTTTGACAATTTCACCATAGTAGTTGCCTGTGTTACGTGCACTCTTATCTCTAGGGGAAAAAAACTTGTTTTTTCCTCGTATTACTTCCCTTCGGATGGCCTGGAAGGTATGAGTGTAGAGCCTTTGTTGTGTCGGCTGAGCAGCTGTTGGACTCTTTGTTGAGGAACAGGTGGAACGGAAAACCACAATTGACCGACAGGGGTTTGTTATGTTCATCTTTCCATATGCTTCTGTTGCCCTTTTCCACAGACGTCTGAACTTGAAGATTAGAATAAGATACCAAAGAAAAAAGTCTGCTCCGTGATATCTTGACGGAAGGAGTTTGAGTGTGAAATTGGATTTTATTATTCTACTTCCGAAAATTGTAAAATATTGCGTTGTCGCCCACACAGAAAGGTTACATTCACTCACATAGAATATAAAGATATTTGATTTGGGGCCATGATGCTGTAATTGTTATTTTTTTAAGCCTTGTTTTGGCACAAAACTGCATGCATGGTAAAGGTAAGACTATCCATTTCCTTATAATGAAACATTCGGTATTCATTGACAGAACAGTTAGCACTTTGTCGGTTGAAATTTATAAAATTTTTGTCGTGAAACATAAAAAATAGTTTCTCAATCTGTGAATTTTTTTATCATTATTTATCGTATTAATGGTAATAGTAATTGATATACCAATCGTTTCTTTATAAGGAAACATTCAACTTTCACTGACCAACCAGCCAGTGCTACTGGTGGTTGCAATTAATAAAATATTTCGATTAAAATATTTTTCGTGAATATCGGTTTCTCAAATTCAGTAACTGTTATTATTGCTCTTTAAAGTATTGATGGGAGTTCCTTTCGTAACTTTTTTTGTTGTTTGTAAGGTGAATATATATAATTATTTTCTTGCCTTAAGGTTTGCCTTAAGGTTTGGTTTAATGTTGTGCAATTTTTCAATGAATTTTTACCCGACATTATTTCTGTATTTTTTTTTAAACAGAGAAATTTGTACGATAATGGAATTGTATTTCAGCGAAGAAAGTGAAGTTGTCAGATATGAATTCAAAGAAGTCCCAAAGAGAGATGTACATTCTTAGAGTTGGTAATCGAGCTTTGATTTATTGTGACCAAACTGATAACTTTACACTTCTGCTTAATACAGATTGGATTCCTGTCTGGAGATATGTTTTTCTTCGGAGGGACTTCTAGCCCAGATGATATTAATCTGACTGAATAAGAAAATGAAAAACAAGGATGTCAGATCAAATACATGTACTCACTAAGAATAATGTAAAATGTCAACATCTTGATTATATCATCCTTTTCTTCTCAACATATGTGGCCCCCGTTAAGAACTCACTGCTCAGAGATGAATAACATGACCACCTTACCCACCACTGAACAACAACGAAGTACCTAAATATTTACAAAGGTAACATAGTAAGTAGCCCAAAATACAGAACATCATTTTGTACCAAGTAAATTGTGACATTTAGAACAGTCATTTCAGTGGTTATTCATTACTTTTTTTTATAATAGTTTTATCTCAAGCAAGGCCAGAATGCAATTGCTGCGAATGGTGTTTCAGAGAGAGAGAGAGAGAGAGAGAGAGAGAGAGAGAGAGAGAGAGAGGTAAATCCTAGTGAAGCGAAAGCCCTACTGTTTGTCAGAGAGTCTGGCCGACCTTTTACTGACTGACTTTCTACTGCTGTAGTTTTTCATTTTTCTTGGATCAATATCACTGTATATAGCATGGTGCGGTACCTGGACGCTACAGAGGTTGCGCAAGTAGTGCAACTCCTCCAGGATGACACATCAATACGTGCCGTTGCAAGAAGGTTTGTTGTGTCTCCCAGCACAGTCTCAAGAGCATGGATGCGATTCCAGGAGACAGGTAGTTATTCCAGGAGAGCTGGATAGGGCCTTAGAAAATCTTTAAACCCGCAGCGGGATCGGTATCTGTGCCTTTGTGCAAGGAGGAACAGGATGAGCACTGCCTGAGCCCTACAAAATAAACTCCAGCAGGCCACTGGTGTCAATGTTTCTGACCAAACAATCAAACAGGCTCCATGAGGGTAGTCTGAGGGCTCGACGTCCTGCAGGGGGCTCTGTGCTCACTGCCCAGCACCGTAGAGATCGATTGACATTTTCTATAGTTCACCAGAATTGGCAACTACGCCACTGGCGCCCTGTGCTCATCACCGATGAGAGCAGGTCCAATCAGAGCACATGCAACAAACGTGAAAGGGTCTGGAGATGCCGTGGAGAACGTTATGCTGCCTGCAACAGCATTCAGCATGACCGGTTTGGTGGTGTGTCAGTGATGGTCTGGGGAGGCATATTATTGGATGGACGCACAGACCTCTACATGTTAGATAATAGCACATTGACTGTTATTAGATATCGGGATGAAATCCTTGGATCAATTGTTAGAACCAATGCTAGGTGGGTTCCTCCTGGTCTACGACAATGCCCGACTTCATGTGGCTAGAGTATACAAGCAACTCCTTGAGGATGAAGGAATTCATACCATTGACTGGACCCACGTTCACGTAACCTAAACCCAATAGAACACCTCTGGGATATTATGTTTAGGTCCATCCGGTACCGCTAGGTTGTCCCTTAGACTGTCCAGAAGCTCAGTGATGCCCTGGTTCAAATATGGGAGGAGATCCCCCAGGACACCATCCGTAGTTTTATTGGGAGCATGCCCCGACGTTGTCAGGCATGCGTACAAGCACGTGGGGGCCACACAAACTACTGAGAATCATTTTGAGCTTCTAAATGACATTTTGGAAAAATAGACCAGTCTGCTGCATCATCTTTTCACTTTTATTTTTGGGTTGTCTTTGATTTCCCTCCTCTATAGGTTGATCATTTTCATTTCTATTAAATTATGTGGCATCATTCTGTTACTAATACAACACCTACTTATTATCAGGAAGGATATTCAAGATCATTTTTCCCCTGTTTAGATGTTATGTGTTTTCGAAGTGTTCCTCTAATTTTTTTGAGCAGTGTATATATATATGTGTGTGTGTGTGTGTGTGTGTATGTGTGTGTGTGTGTGTGTGTGTGTGTGTGTGTGTGTGTTGTTAAATTGTGATGATGCGTAGTGCCAAGATTGCTGTTTATTCAGTGGTTTACTTGTAGAAAGACATTTTTGGCAAGCAGAATTTTGTCATAAAGTGCTCGATTTCGTGATAGAGATAGGAAGTTAATAGAATTAATGGAATTAATATAGGGAAATTTATCAGTTGAATGAGAAGTGTTAAGCTACATTCGAAGTTTCGGGAAGGCATTATTGTGATGTTTTCACTCCTCAGGTATTGCATTTCTTCTTCACATTACATTATATATATTTAAGTATCAGTTGAAAATTTAATCATCTGTCTATGAAGGAGTCATGCAAGAGCGGTGAAATCTTATTAATAACTGCATTGTTTCTTTACAGGTAAAATGACATCAAGCTGTTCAAAGATGACTGTTCATCATGTAGGTCAAAAAGTCATCAATATCAGATATGGCGTCATATTCACTGCCATGCTGGTTCCCAAACAAGTATTTTTATGTTGGATAACAAAAAATAATCATATCAGCGGGGACAGGAAAGGGTGATTTATTAGTTTAACGCCACAGTTTCTGTTTCAAAGTTATGAACCCAACGCTCATCTTGGGTTAGGAAAGGTTCGAATGAATCGGCTGAATCTGCCTCAAAGTCAGATTTTCTCGTGAAGTGATCAGGTTGATGCGCTTTTGGTTAGTAGTCAGAAGAGGTAGCGCCTACCAAACAGAAATCTTCCGTCACGCCAAGTTTATTGTGCAGAATATTCTCAACTCGCTCACGGAATATGCTAATACGATTGGCTATTTGATCTATAGTCAATCGCCTGTCATCTATCACTATGTGCTAAACACAATCAATGTTTACCTTGTTGGTGACAGTTACAGGACGCCCTGACTTTGGCTTATTTCCAAGATTTCCGCTTCCACTTTTAATTTTAGTTATCCACCTTTTCACTGTTGATAAAGCTAAAGTGTCATCCCTTAATGTGGCAACCACCTGAGCATGAATGTCCTTGGGGGTTAAAACGTTTGCAGGTACGTGATAACACCACGATGCTAAATTTTGTATATTTTCAAGAGAAGTTACTACTAGTTACTTTTGAAGTGTTCTTTGAACAGTCAGGTGTTAGTTTACCTGAAAACAAACAAACAAACAAACAAACAAACAAGAAAACAATGCAGTTATTAATAAGACGAGTTAAAATAAATGCATGCAAGGTTTCACAGCTCTAGCATCACTCCTTCATAGTCAACCTATGAAGTTTTCAGCTTAATCTCGTATAATCATTTCACCCCAAGCATAGTGATAATGCCACTAAGGCGTCTGATATTCTTTTTTTTCTTTTATGTACCTTGTCCCTTCAGGACGTAGGCGATCATGGTCTTCCACGTCTCCCTATCCCTGGTGGCTCTTAGCACGCTTTCTCCTGCAACGTCTCTCAGCCCTCGTTCTGTCATCCACCTGCTCAGGCCTTTTAAATATGTTATCCTCTGCTTTCCTCTGCTTTCCTCTGTCTCTTTTTTCCTCTTTCTGGCCTGTTACTATCAGGTTCTCCAAGCCCTCCTTCCTCATTGCATGTCCCAGGAACAAAACCTCGTCATTGCTCACATGCTCGGTCTACGATATCCGCAGCATCCTTCTGTAGAACCACATTTCAGCTGCTTCAAGTTTTTCCCTTCATCTTTGTTGATATTGTCCAACATTTGCTGCCATATTGAAGAACAGACATCACATAGCAATCCAGTATTCTCTTCTTTGTTTTTAGTGAAATTTTCCTGTGTCTTAATACTTTACTCAGCTTCTGGAATGCGTCTTTCGCCATGCCAATTCGTCTCTGAATCTCTGTGTCGCACTTTGATTACTAGGAGAAAACGTTAGTAAGGAGAAAGAACAATGAAAGAACAGGGATCACGAAAATAGAAAATGGCGTTTGGTGCTGCATTTAAATTTTTGAAGATTGTAGGAATCAAGAAACTGGAAAAGAGTTCAACCAATACAAAGTGCAAGAAAAAAAATATAGAATAGAAAATCTATAAGTTACATTTCGCTATCTTAATCATAAAACGGTGAGATCTAATTACCAATTTAGTAGTACGTTTAGATTCATGCAGTCGAGGCATTAAGGAGGAAAGTTCATCAGAACAATTGGTATGAACATATTCTTAGAAAAGACAGAGGGAAGCCACGTCAAGCGATGGGAAAGTAATTGAAAGCGAGATACCAGGTCAAGACAGATTAATTTACAGATCATTTTTAGATTTTTATCAATAAAATTCTATTGTACTTAATACATTATGCTTTCCCTTTTAATTAAAGCTGCACTATTTATGGCCAGTCTTCTTTCAATGAATGGCTAATGTATTAAGCGCATTGTTTCGTAAAAGAACACTTTTGTGATCATATATTCTTAAGCAACATTTCAAAAGCTTGGCGATTGACCCAAAAAGTAATTATTTTGTATTTTAAATGGAGAATATTAATATACTTGGTTAAAAAAAGTAGCGCATAATTTTTTTATTATGACAGAAGAAAAGGCATTCTATGATGAAATTTTGCTCTTGAGAAAATATTCTCCTTTATCTTTGATTACTGCAGCACACATTTTTAGCATTGATTACAAATGTTTCTCAAAGAGTACGTTTGATAATTGATTCAATTCTTTTTTCTATGACTCTAGAAGCTCTTTTTAATTGTTTTCACCATTTTATCACGTTCATTCTATGCTAAGTCTGGGGGTGGCTTCAATATTTTGAACTGTATTATATATATATATATATATATATATATATATATATATATATATATATAAACATAGTACACTTGGTATACAATCCAGGTAAATTCAGATAGAGACGAACTCAAGAGAACTCAATGTTAAATTCATTTATTTAATTTAACAGAGTAATATAATTTTTCGAATGACGGAGAAATTTTCGTAAATAACCGTTACAAATGTCTATTCTAATATGGACATGTGAGCGTCTATGTAACATTGAATAAAAGAAAAGGAATTTGGTGGGGATATTTTGAGGACCAACTGTTGTACCATTTGGGTCTGACGAGCCGCGATAATAACATCAGGACGCGGTGAAATATGTATTATTCATTGTAGTATTCTAAAATCTTTTATAAATTATATATATATATATATATATATATATATATATATATATATATATATATATAATTTATAAAAGATTTTAGAATATTACAATGAATAATACATATTTCACCGCGTCCTGATGTTATATATATAATAATAATAATAATAATATATATATATATATATATATATATATATATATATAGAGAGAGAGAGAGAGAGAGAAAGAGAGAGGATGTGATTGATACATTTTCGTCCAAATATCATTTACATGCATTATGAAAAGTCGGAAAGAAAAAATCGTCACTTTGTAGAAACCGATTACTTATGAAATTAGGAAAATTTACTACCTTCATTTAAAAAAAAATCGGTTCCAGGTGAAATTATCGAAACAAACATTAGCCACTTTTTAAGTACTAAACTTTTTCTTCTTGCTTGACGCAGAAAGATGCCCTTCATTAGACTGGTTAGCCAATAACAACGAAAATTAAATTTATTACGAGAATTTAGAATGAATAACACCGAGTTTGTACTGGCAGTTTTCAAAATTACGATTTAAATCCTATTGACAAAAATACTATTTTTGTTTTATTGTCTTCGAAAATAATAATTATTAACAGTTGCTGGTAACTGGACAAACTTTTACTTCATCAATGTTATAGTGAGCAATTGGCTCGTTTGAATGATGTCTTTATAACAAAATACGAGAAATGATTCGACCGGTAATTTTACTGTATGACAACGCCTACACTTATGATTCAAATACGACGTGTCAAACAATCATGGAAATAGTATGGGAAGTACTTCCACACGCAGCATAGACTTCTTACCTATGACATTCAGACCTTCAATTGTTTCACTTCATGCAACGATTTTTATATGGATATTGTATTCAGCTAGTTGACGATATCCGCAACTTCCTCGTAGAATTTATCGAATCAAATATTGAAGTATTCTTTCAATGTATATCTTTTAAATATACAATTCAGTAGAACGGTAAAATCATAGAAAAGCAAACAAATAATTAAAAGCTGTATAGATATGTAATGAATTTATATGAATTAGAAATTTAATGAATAAAAATATTGAAACCTTTAGTTACGCTACATGATATCTTTTGAACTATAAAGAACAATTATGTTTTCATTTTCTACAATGATATTTAAAAATACGAAAACTTGTAAATTGGGTACCGCCACTCAATTGCCAAAAATCCGCATAGTATAATGTTAAAAGGACTCAAACTTAATAAAAACAAAATTTTATCATCAAAATGTTTGTTATTATTAAGAGGAAAGATCAAAATTTGTTGTCATTATTTTTCAAAATGTTTTATCCTTTCTAACACGTTCGAAATTTTTTAAAACTTTTTTTTGTTTTGCGTCAGCGATTCACGCCATGTTTACGTAATGTTACTACTAAGGAAAACTTAATATTACGCAAGTCGTTTTTTTGCGTTTAAAAACATTAATTTGAAAATTCTTTCAAAAATCAACTAATTGTTTGATTTTAATGAAACTTTCAGGACTTATTCACAAATGCATGAAACTGTTTATGTAATTATTCCTTTTAGAAAATCTTTGTAAAATATATATTTTACATCTGTTACCTCTTCTTCAATTAATTGCATAAAACTTCTAGAAGTATATTATCTATACCATTCTTTTATTAGTTAAATGCAGGACGCATTGGGAAATTTTCATCATGTAATTTTGTTTTATTTACGAAACTATTTTTCCAAATATCTGCCCCGAATATTAAAATAAAATGAATACATTAATACTACGCCACTTTTAATTTAGATAAACTTTTAATTGATTTTATAAATGATATAATTTAAGGATATAGTATTCTGAAGAAGAAAAAAATTCGCTGAATAATGAATTTTTATAAGAATTGTTTTCATTTTTTACTTTGATAATTAATATCTTAAACATTTTAAAATTTCTTCCATTTATTTAGTGTCTTCAGTTATTAATTTATTAAATAGAGACTTTATATACAAATCAAAACTTCAAAAGCTTAAAACAAATAATTTAGAGTTAAAATTTTAAAAATAATTTCTAATTTTGTCATTTATGATAAACTTCACATTTTCTTTTCCTATGGAAACTTAGAAGAGACTTATCATTAAAAGGTCACAAATTTCAAAGGTTGTTCCCTTATGAAATGTTAAATTGGTTTATGTCAATTTCTGGTCAGCATACTTCCAGATGTGCAAACTGATTAACGACAGGGGGTTATCATCGCCTACTTGAAAGGTCAACGAGTCAGACTTTTCTGACAAAGAAATACTTTTATTCTAAATTTCATTCAATAAACAAGTAATATTTGTTTCAAATCAGATTAATTTAACTTTAAATTTGCTAATTTTTCAAAAATAATGAGTGAGAGTTATATATATTATTTTTGCAAGATTTTTAAAACTGAGAATTAACTTTTGTTCATAAATGTGTTGATCGCTGTAAAAATGGGTGAAAAATTCAAAATTTAAAAAAAAATCTCAAAATGTTATATTCCAATGAATATAATTTCTGTTTTAAATACACCAGAGCATTTTGTTTACTGGAAATAGTAAATTTAATCATTTAGCATCCGATTAAGCTAAAATTAAAGTTCCAAGAAAAAGTTTTCTATTTTAAAAAATTCAATTTAAAACTTAGGTATCGAAAATGAGTAAAGGTACCTAGTGTAAATAAAGCAAAATTTTAAAAAGATGCTCGAGAAAAGGCATTTTTTGTTCGCACACATTTCTTGAATTGATTTGTTTCACATGAAATTTTAATATTTTTTTAAAAAATGTATTATGCACATGTTTGATTTTATACAGATATATTGACATTTTCGTCAGTTACGGAGATAATCATGAGTGGAATAAAATAAGATTTTGTTTCATTCCGCGAATCACTCGAGACTTGATTTTCGCCATTTCTAGTTTGGAAAATGTGTGCAACATAAAAGGATCATAAAAATTTCTCAAAATTCCAAGCAATCATTAACCGCTTTTCCGTTCATAAAAGAAAAATATCAGCTGTCAAAATAATCAAATAAATTATGAATAATTGATTATATGAAGTCTTATAAAATGCTGACGATTGAAAATATGTTGAAAGGAAAAGATATTTATTTCTTTTTCCAAATAACGTGGGCGTAAAATTAAAAACACGAAAGGCAATGCTAGTCGTCAAGTATGAGAGATTTTTTGCTCTGAAATGTGACCTGAATTATTTTAACCGCAACTATTTTAATGACCCCAAAATCCCGAAAGGAAATATTTGAACGACAAAAATAAGCAGTTTTTAAATGTATTTTTAGGCTCATGAAGAATATTTAAAAATTCAATTTGGTTATGAAGCGTGTTTTCTTTAGGGAAATAATTATACATGTTTTATCTCTTCATAAGCCTTTGCGTTGTAGGTGTTCTTTTATATATAAATATATAGAGTTGTAAAGGATCAAAGCTTTAAAGCCTTAAAACGAGAGCACAAACAAATATTTGTGACAATAATAAAAACAAAGAAAACGCCTGTTTCTAGTGCAAACGGATGAGATGCAATAAAGAAAGAGCAAGCTGGATAATAATAAACTGTGAAGCAAGATTAAGAGGATGTTGTTGATTTTTTCGAAGATTAAGTGAAGTGCTGATTATATTGAGGATCAAGAAGGAGTTGATTAAGTAAAGGATTAAGTAAAGGATTAAGTAAAGGATTAAGTAAAGGATTAAGTAATGATAGATTGTGAACGAGATTAAGAAGTGAGTGGGAGAATACGACGAGGTTGATCGCGTGGAGGATTAGCTGGAAGTTGACTTTATAGGATAAAGTGAAATTTTTGTTTGTGTAGAGGATTAAGTACAGGTTGATTATGTGGTGGGATAATTGGAGGCTGATAGTGTGATGTAATAAGTCGATGTTGATTGAGGAGAAGAGTAATCATATGGAGGGTTAATTGGAGGTTGACATTGTGGAGGATTAAGTAGAAATTCATTGCGTGGTGCTAATAATTGGAGGTTGACTCCGTGGATGATTAAGTAGAGTTTGACTGCGCGAAGGATTAAGTAGAGGTTGATTATACACTAGATTAAGTAGATGTTGAGATTATTGAGTATTAAATGAAGATTTGAGATCGTAGAGGTTTAAGTAGAGGATTGTGGAGTTTGAGATTATAGAGAATTAAGTGGATGTTGAAATTGTGGAGGATTAAGTGAAAGTTTAGATTGTAGAGGATTAAGTGGCGGTTGAGATTGTAGAGGATTAAGTGGCGGTTGAGATTGTAGAGGATTAAGTGGCGGTTGAGATTGTAGAGGATTAAGTGAAGGTTCATTGTGTGGCATTGATAATTGAAAGTTTACGGTGTGGAGCATTGTCGAGTTTGATTGTGTAGAAGAGTAAGTGGAGGATTATGTGGCGGGTTAAGTTGGGGTCGATAATTCGAAAAATTAAGTGGGAATAGATTTTCTGAGGATTAAGCGGACGTGTATTCTTCGGAGATGATCCTGGGCATGACAGTAAACTGCACCCGGCAGCAAGGCCTTTGATCAGGAGGTTGTGAGGAGCATGGAATCAGCTTTTAATTGCTGTTGTTCGCAGGTCCACTCTGACCCAGAATGGTAGCACCTGTTAGAGTCCCAGCTATGGGCAAATAGTTAACCCCCAAACTTGGGTCAAAACACTATAAAAGCATAAATAGACTTTTATAGAAATATATACATAAAAATAGACTTTTATAAAAAAAAAATATATACATTTTTGAAGGAAAAATATTATCAACAATACATTTTTGAAGAAAAAATTACCATAACACATTTTTAAGAAACAAAAATTATTCTCAGCAAAATACATTTTCAGTTTTTTTATAATAGAAAAGAATAAAAACAAATTTTCATTAAAATCTGTGTAAATCAACTTGGCATTATAACCGTACATTAAAAAATACATTAAAATCCCATCTTTTTGGCATTAAATAACACGCAGAGGTTGATATGCCATTAAACAAAACTCAAACTCAAACTAAAATTGTTCGGAGAGTTAAATTACATTTGTTTGTGCACTAGGTTATTTAGAGGTTAGATGTACACTAGATTAAGTGTAGCTTGAGCACATAGTGGATTAAATAGAAGCTGTTTGTGTCGAGCATTGTGTAAATATTTTTCCCATATTTCATTTATAAAAGAGGTAAATGTTAGTTGCCTTGACGTCAAGGTTTTTTTTTAGGTAATGTCCTCTAATTTTTTTTTAGGTAATGTCCTCTAACTTGTTACAATTAAAAAAACTTGCACTTCGTCAACCTTTTTTGCATTATTCACCATCACGCATTTTGACATATTTAAAAAACAAACAAACGTGTTTTTTGCCCACCTAACATAAAATTTGAAAATATTTACGCATCATTACATTTTATACAAAAATAAATAAAAATTTTAACAAAATAAATTAGTAATCGTCTTTATTTAAGTACTTCCAAAAAAAGCAATACCTAATTTTACAATACATTTTACAAACTGAAAAATCTGTCTTGGAATTTTTATTTTAGTTTTAATTCCCATCTGATAGACCACATTTAATAATTCTAAGAAAGAAAATATTTTGGTGTATTTAAAAAACGAATTTAAATTAATTTGAATGTTTTCTCCTTATCGGTAAAATCTATAAATACGTCCAAATTGTCAGATAAGTCAACACAAAATGATTCTGGTTTTTTTTTTTTTCAGGCTTTCAAAATTAAATATACCTATTTGTACACTCTGTCTAGAGCGTACAATGGCTGAAATGTTGAAAACATGACAATAAAGATGAGGACAGCAGTACGAACTGTGTAAATAATTTAAAATATACGTGTCTGAAGTATTATTCTAAGAAAATTAACCGATTGAAAGTTTAATTAACCTAAATTGAAAAAATATTAACTTCTGTTTAACATATAATTTAAAAGACATTTTTAACACTGGGGAATTGTTTTTTGACGTGTTGAGTGAATTTAAGTAAGGGAAAAGAATTGAAAGAAATTTCTTGAACAATACAACACAAACGCCTAAATCATTTTAAGCAATCTAATAATTTACTTAATTTTAGGTACAGTAGTTTTATAGATTTATTTACAAGGCCACTTATTTAGAAAATATTAGAAAATTACCACTTTGATTTTTTATAGGTACCACTCTTATTTCTTGATAATGTCGCGTATGAACGTCTGTATTTACAAACAATCGACACGTTTATACATACACAAAAACAAATTTCAAAATTCTGTTTAAAATACTGGGTTGTATTTTTCTTTCATTTATGAATAGTAAATACAGTTTTAATTTAATATAATTTATAACAATATTACTAAAAATGACTACAAATCTTTAAAATATTTAGAAGTTCATTATTCCAAACAAAATTTAAAAAATGAAAACAATTCTTGTAAAAATGAATTACTCAAGGATAAAACATTTTTTCTTAAAACAATAGTGTTAATAATATATTTTATCCATAAAAGCAGTTAAAAGATTTTCTATTTAAATAAGTTATTAGTTTTATTGCATTTTTTTATTTTACAATTCGGAGCAGATCTGCTGCAATTGGGAATCCTGTCTGCTCCAAAAGTCTTGATTTTAATTCTCCATGTAGTTGTCCTTTTAGTAAATTATTTTGTTCTATCAAAATTGTACATACTATATTTAATTGCAATAGTTTTTCTTTAAGTAACTTCGAATATCTTCTTTTATATCCAGTATCCTTTCAGGACATGTGCGATAATGGCCCCCAATGATTCCTTATCTTTCACAGCTCTACGTAATTTTTGTCGCTATTTTATCATCTATTTACATAAAGTAATCAGGTAGGTTACTCGCTGATTCCTTCTGCCACATTTACCTTCAATATATCCTGTAAGTGTCAGATTACCCAACTTCTCCCTTCTCATTATGTCTCCCAGAAATTTAAGTCCTTTTTTATTCTAAGTACAATTGTCCGTTTTCGATTTTCTTTAAAGCTTGTATGTTGCTTATATGCCCCGTCGAACAGTATTCGTAGCATCGTTCTGTAGAAATAAATCTTTGTCTCTCTGTCTCCTCTTCAGTTGTAAGGGAATTGTCCAATATTTACTGCAATATTTTATAAATATTTAACATGCTTTACTTTGTGCAAAACGAATTTTTTTCTTTTTCATAATACTTTCAGTTTTGGAAGCCATCTTTTTTCTTTATTTACACTGTTCGATCTTTATTGTTATGTTAATGACGTTTTGGCCGTTTTAAAGATGAAGATTAGAACAAAACTGTAAATAATGTAAATACTACCTCATCTCAAAAGTATAGACCAATATATTTTTCTATTTCAATGCACTACTTGCTTTCAGAACCACATTTCCTGTCTTGAAAGAAAATCACTTCCCAGGTAGTTAAATCTCCTAACTTTGACGTCTCCGATTCGTAGCCTGCATCTTGGGCTGTCCCTCCTGCTGACGACCATACTTTCTTTTTCTTGCAATTGATAGTTCTTTCTTTTCGCTTTCCTTTCAGACATTCACTTTTAGTCTCGAAAGCAGTTTCCCGTGTCAAGTTTAATATTAAAAATCGTAGTTTAGTGATTTTATTTTGTAGTGATCATGACTCACTACAGATTAGTTTTTTTTAATCATTTCACTTCTGCAAGGTAACATTGCCACTAAGACACAAAGGCGTCACTGGAGGTGAAAAAAAAATGAGAAGATTTTAGGAAAAGAAACTGGAAATCCAACCCTAAACAAGAAACAAAAAATAAATCTCAACTCTTGTTCAAAAGACGAGGCTGTTGATTCATAAATATTCCACTTGTGGCGCATCGACGTTGTGTAATGGTTAACAAGCTAGTTTCATTAGATCAATCACAACTGAATAGTGAGTTAGATCCTCACTAGGTGCTCTATAATCTCGGCCTTGTGCTACATCTAAACTACACCGAGAAAATCCCCGTAAATACCCCAGTAGGAAATAAAGTAATCATTCGGAGTGTAAAATGCAAAAAGTAAGTGGCCTACAATCATCATAATTTTCCTATAGGGTAGGTCTATTAAGGTCGTCGATGTGCGTTGTGGTGCAGTGGATATCGGCTCCGAACGAGAAATCGGAGAGCCGAGCTCGAATTCCATTTGAATTCCTTGCATTCACTTACGCGCAAATACCTTTGGGGAAAGGTATTAATCCATTTATTCCCTCCAGTTATGGATTAAATAACAGGACAGATTGTGTTCTATAACCTTGGCTGGCAACCAGTCTACCGCAGAAAGTAATGACAACCTACTGCGGTATAATCTTCTTCTTTCGAGACATGATTGCCCTAGCGTGTATCACGTATGGTATTTAACTGACTAATTAAGGTCGTCGTTAAGGCCAGTTTTCTGAAGACCATGAACTTAATGCGTCAAGGTTCTCTTTACTCAGTCCTCCCATCTTTCTGCTATATACTGACGACCTGCCCAGAAGCCTTCTCAGATCGTTAGTAAATATTTACGCTAATGATAACACTGTTCATTGGTGCACCTCCAGATATCTAAATGATCAGAACCTGGCCGCGGATATAGCCGCAGATCTAGCTCTAACAATGGGGAAGAAAATAGCTTTTAACATTCAATACATCTAAGTTCAAGCTATTAACCTTCCCTCATCACCAAGCAGAATATTAATTTTCTCCTGTTGTGATGAATGGTTGTACTTTCAACAAGGGTCCTTGCCTTGAAAATCGATTGGGACTGAAGGTCACCCCAGATCTCAAGTGGAATTCATATGTACGATCCACCGTTAACAAAACTGAAAAATTGGTCGGTTGTTTTGTTATTTCTTCCAACCATGCTTTGCCATCCACTTGGCTAAGCCCACTAAGTATATCACGAGTTGCTTTCCATGTCTTTTTTTCCTTCTGTCCATCCTGTGAGTATCAGATTATCCAAGCCCTCCTCCTCACTACGTGTCCCAGAAACTTCAGCTGCCTCTTCCTGGTGTTAAGTATAAGTGTCTATTTCGTTTTAATCTTGTCCAAAACCTCGTCAATGCTCGCATGTTCAGTGCATGATATCCTCAGTACCCTTCTGTAGAACTACATTTCGGTTGTTTCAAGTCTTTTCTTTATCTTTGATGAGATTGTCCAACCTTCGCAGCCATATTGAAGGAGAGATATCACATAAGAGATATCACATAAGAGTTCAATACTTTTTCTCTGCTTCCATTGGCATATGACTGAAATTTATAATGGATACAAAAGCCTTTTGACAGAAATATTACCATGCTTTCATGCCGTATATATTTGATAAATTTACTCAAAACAAAAGCCGATAAAAATTGAATTTTAACTTTAACACTTCTTTTAAATCTTATTAGGTTTCTTGAAAACAAATCACTGTCTCATTTAAAATCGCAAATCGCCCACGGTGTTGTAAATGTTGATGTTCCTTGTACAAAGTTAACAACGCCGTGCAAGTGAGCACGTGACTTATTAGCTGACAATAACTGAGAACGAGATCTGACTTTCTCTAACTCTAACTCTCAACCTATCTCTCATTCTCTCTCTGTCTTACTCTCTCTCTTTCTCTTACCCTCTCTCTCACAGCAATTGTTTTATGTTTGTTTGCTTGTTTTATTTTTCCCTGGAGAAATTTATGGCAGCTGAAAAACAAAACAAAAAAACAATAACAAAAAAAAAAAAAATGAAGAATTTTAAATATGACTTCCGGACGAATATTTCGCAAACTAAATGACAGACTTCACGCAGAAAATACGGATGCAAAACAACTCTACGTTGGTTGCAATTTTATAAGGTTTTCATATGAGGGTTTCTTATTCAATATGCCATATTTCTGATGATACTATTGCGATTACGTGTGCGACAGGCGCCAGTAATTATAAAATGACAGGGAATTAAAACAACATATAATATACAAACGCACGTGGCAAACCGGATAAAAAAAGACTCCAAATAAATAACCAGACTATAATTAAATCACACACACACACACACACACACACACACACACACACACACACACACACACACATATATATATATATATATATATATTCATTCATTTTCTTTCTGTCATTCACTCACTCACTCACTCACTCACTCACTCTTTTTCTCCCTCTCACATGCTCACACACACAAATACATAAATAAACGCAACTCATTATTTACGTTTCCCTAATAGATTCGTTCATTGTTGGATAATTATTAGCAACCTGATTCCACCATAAGATAGTTATGCGAATAACTCTTTTTATTTTTAAAACGAGGTGTGTTCGGCGCCACTCGAAGCTAACAAATATCGTGTAACCATAACAACGGAATTTTAAATCACAAATCATAAATTATAAGAACGGGCATAAAATTCTAAAGTTCTATTCGTCATTTGAAGCGAGAAAGTGTTGTATTGTTATTATTACTTAAGTTATTTTCTAAAAAAAAAAAAAAATACCCCCCCCCCCAAAAAAAAAATAACGTATCATGTTGAACTCGATATATAACCGCAAACTTTTATATTGATAATTACTACCATGTATAATTACTTCCATGTATAATTACTTCCATGTATACTTACTTCGATGTATAATTACTACCATGTATAATTACTTCCATGTATAATTACTTCCATGTATAATTACTACCATGTATAATTACTTCCATGTATAATTACTACCATGTATAATTACTACCA
Organism: Ascarosepion bandense; assembly: GCA_037127315.1. NCBI lineage: Eukaryota > Metazoa > Mollusca > Cephalopoda > Sepiida > Sepiidae > Ascarosepion > Ascarosepion bandense. The sequence continues at coordinate 1,938,123 of JBBBDQ010000131.1, read as the reverse complement.
TGTATAATTACTTCCATGTATAATTACTACCATGTATAATTACTTCCATGTATAATTACTTCCATGTATAATTACTACCATGTATAATTACTTCCATGTATAATTACTACCATGTATAATTACTACCATGTATAATTACTTCCATGTATAATTACTACCATGTATAATTACTACCATGTATAATTACTTCCATGTATAATTACTTCCATGTATAATTACTACCATGTATAATTACTTCCATGTATAAAAGCAAAACGAGAAGATAGATTCATCTGTGCAGTTGGAAAAGGGAACTCCGAGAACATAAATCTAGTTTGGAAAATTTTAGAAATATGGACTGATGAGCGCTATTAGGACCAAGTATTTTCTGTCTGAATTTCTGGAATGAGAAATTATTATTATTTGCATTATTTATGTACCTAATATTGTCCTCATCTTTGTTGTTGTTATCACAACCTTTTCTTTTTTCGAATCTCATCAGGTGTATGTTGATCCAGATAACCTATAACGTATTTCAAACTAAACCACTTATTAAATCTACAGGGTGTAGATTGTTCTTGTTCTGCCCATGTCTAGAGATAACTCGACTAGTCCTTATTTTAGTACTGCTCAGTTACTGCTCGTCATATTTTCACTGAGTCTAAGTACACACTGCTCGGCCCAGGTATTGAATAATGTGACAGTGACCTAGTGGATTAAAGCGTTGGTTCTTGAATTTGATGACATAGAAATTGCGAGTTTCACATGGCCGAAACAGTGTGATAACGATAACAAAGATAACGACAATATTTTGCATATAAATACCGGAAAAAAGAATGCTCTCTGAAGCTTCGACTTCCGATAACAATATAAAATGTTTTTCTCCAATGAGCCAGGACTGTACGAACAGGATTATTATAGTTAATTGTTCAAATTCCACGACTGGAGTCACACAAAGCGTCTAAGTGCGAAAGCCGAGGAAGAGCTGGAGCAGGGTGGTAGTGACAATTCAGCAGGGCCAATATACTTTAATTGATGAACTGACTTTGTGGTTGCTGCATAAGTTTCTTCCTACTACAGTATATAAAAAGAAGGCTGTTCATGTAAAGAAAGCTACGCGTATGCGTTCTTCTTCTTGGATGTGCTGTGCTGTGTTGTCTTTTCGCTATTCCTCCCAAATCACGTACTGCCAACCATTTACACAAGTCCGTTGGGTAAGTTATTTGCTGTTTCACCATGTCCCTCTTGCTTTCAATATGTCCTGTGTGTGTTAAACCTTTTAAGTCTTTTTTCTTCATGATACGTCCTAGAAATTCCAGATATCTGTTTCTGATGTTAAGTGTCTTTTATGTTTCCATTTTCTCTAAAACTTCATCATTGCTTACAATTTCTGTCCACCGTATTTCCAGCATTCTTCTGTAGAACAGCATTTCTGTTGCTTTAAGTCTTTTTTTTTCATCTGTGAGGAGATTGTCCAGCATTCACTACCATATCGGAGTACTATACATGACAATTCAATATTCTTTGTTTATAACGATACATATCCTTTTTCATATTTTCCTTAGCTATTGAAAGGCGTCTTTCGTAATCCTAATTCGCCTTCGGATTATAGTGTTGCACTTTCTGTCTCTGTTTAAAGCACATCCCAAATAATTTGTTTGGTTTTGGCGTCTCCAATTTTTAATTCGCTTACCGGGCAATTTTTTTTATGATAACCATATATAGTAGCTTCTTTAGTTCTTTATTTTTTCCTCGCTTTCTTTTAATACCTTTTGTTGGAGTTCCTATATTTTCCTTTCTGTGTCAACATTGTGTCTTCTGCATTTTTAATGATGCAAAGATTCTGACTGCTAATAATGAATCTTGACAGGAATTCTAGTTCTCTCAGAATCAACTTACTGTGAAGGTTGAATAAGTCAGTATTAGTTAGCTGTTATTATTTTGTTCATGATTAAATCTTGATGCCGCTTCTGATACGTTTTCTTGCGTCTGCAAAGTTCTTTCCGAATATACAGGGCGAGAGGGATGAAAATACACAAAATGAAAATAACATTGACATCCCATTTTAACAGATATATAAACTGTAAATTTATTCAATAAAATTGCCATTGACTTCAACCACGGTCTCCAGACGACTTCTGAATCTCATGCAACTCTTCTCAGCTGTTTCCTGTTGGTCAATATTGCCATAATCATTGACTTCAGTTCATCTTTACAAGGTGTTTTGTTGGTTTCTCATTCAATCCTGTCCTACAAATAACAATCAAGGGTGTTAGATGGCCAGATGTAAGTGGCGATGCGGTCGAAGAAATTGTTTGACGGCCATGATAGAATTCTTCTGCTTGTCTGGCATGATGAAGAATGCTGTTGCCAGAAATAGGGTTTTCCAATAGTCACCCTCTTAGCTCATGGCGGCACTACCTCCTCAAGCCACTTGATATAAGTTTCCGTTTTGAGTCTGAGGCTCTCACAAATACATTTGGAAGTTCTTTTCTTGCTAGAACGATCAGAGTGATTATTCCGAGATGCCGTACTTTCGTAATCTGCATTAGACTCATTCATCTCTGTACGAATCCTGTGCACTGTCCTCAGATTGACGCTCAAACACTCTGAAATGTTAATATTGGAGCTTCCGGCACGAGTGCCAAGCAGTACAGCATGCTGTTTCTAAGTTTTTACCGTGTGAATTGCGTCATGGTGCTCTTTTTCTCAAAGCCGATGTATAACTGACCCTATTTTACTGAGCAGTTGTCAAAATCAAAAGTAAGAAACGCGCAAATGGCGACAATTTGCACTTTGCACTCTGTAGACTATTATTACTCCCCACAAGATTCTTTCTTTTGGTGTGCAAAGCTATCAAATAATATCCTTTTGTCTTTGACTTGCCATTCACTCGTTAAATCGCTTATTCGCTTTATTATTTCCTCTGAGTGTTTAATTCTTCAGGCCTTCTATCCTTATGATTTAACCAGAAAATTTGGCTGTCTCTTTCTGATTGTTGGTAGCAGATTCGCTGATGCTCTTTTTTTTAAAAAAAACTTCATTGTTGCTCACATATTCTGTTCATAGTATTCTAAACATTCACTAGTAGAACTATATTTCTGTTGCTTCAAGTTTCTTCTTCATCTTTTAATGTAATTGTATATAGTTCATTACATATTATATAACATTTTAGCACACTTTTTTTTTTAGATCTAAGGAAACTTTTCTTTCTCTTAATAATTTACTTAGATTCTGAAGAGCATTTTTCGTCAAATTTTTTGCCATAATTTGTCATCTATTACTCCACAACACCTAATTTAATTTAATTCTATTTGTCTGTGAAACCATGCATTCTGTCCTTATACAGTTTTGCTTTTGCTTTTCTCACTCACACTGTGTAATATTTTTTTCATTTTTTAGTTCTTGATTTTCCTTTCTTCATTCTCGTATAATATGGTGTTCTGTTTAGGTCTGCCAATAGTAAATCATGATAGAACTTCTAGTTCTCTAGAAATCGCCATACTGTACAGGTTAAATAAATCGTATGGGAAAGCACTTTCTTATCATGGTCCTCTTTTAGTTTTTGTGCATTTATTAAACTACCCGAATGTAAGAATGTAGATGCTATAGAATACTCGTATATTTTTCATTTGTAAATTAAGCTTTTCTAACATTTCCAGTAGCTCTTCATGTCTTACTTTCTCAAATACAGTTGTATAATCTATGAGACAGTATCTTGAAGAAAGTCCCAAATAACACGATAGGAACCCAAAGAAGGTCATAAAGTACCATTAGTTCAAATGACTTTAATAGATTTACAGCATATTTGTTAACTTTCCGAACCAATATCTTTGATCAATCTTATCCTATTAAAGTCTAGGGTTAACAGTTATCGTCCAAACATATCTGCATAAGCTATACCTCTTACTCTTTAAAGCGCTACCACGAGTGGCCCTTAGGCCTTGTACAGAGTGAATCATCACAATTTTTTTGTTTTGTTTTAATAACATCCTGCTTACAATCATAATTCAAACGATATAGATTTCAAGTGGATCTTTGATTACTATTCTTGAATTTTTTTCTGTTATCAACGCTGTACACAATGTTGTGCAACTTTGGTAAGCCATTCGATTTATATTTCAATCAATGTTGAGTTGCATATGGCCAAATTTGTCAATATTTTACAAGTGTAGAAAACTAAATTTTTCAGTCAACTTTTACATTTTATTAACACAAGAACCTTTTTCCAAACGAAAATTTTATCTACTTTATCGTAATTATTTTATATGGAACACAGCTAAATCAGTAAATATTCAATGAAAATTCCGGGGAGTCCGAAAAATATTTTTAAGTAAAATAAAAATAAATAACAGCAAACAATTTTTAAAAGTCGTTTGCTTTCTTTCTGAGCAGTTAATATATATATATATATATATATATATATATATATGTGTGTGTGTGTGTGTGTGTGTGGGTGTGTGTGTGTGGGTGTGTGTGTGTGTAGGTATGTATGTGTATGTGTGTGTGTGTGTGTGTGTGTGTGTGTGTTTTAGAAAGATCTTGATTTCACTGACATTGTTATTTATTTTGGCCTTCTTATAACGTACAACGGCGAAAAAGATTATAACAACCAAGTTTAACACAACAGTCTGAATAAATCAGTGTATAATAAACCCATGTAATTGTTTATTTTTGTTGACGTTCGGTGGTTAGATGCATGGGGCTTATGTACGTTGACTAATGGCTTCGGTTTTCATCAAACATAATTGATTACGTTAATCCAATGACGGAGAATCAACAGTATATCTATTTATTCTCGTCTACCTACATAGCTATTCGAGAATCTTATTTAAGAAATAATGCTCCCTGGGGCAAACGCATATATTTCATTTTAGAAATATATATATCGGAAACGAGTTATTTCGTGACCTTGGCGTCTACCTTTTGGTGTTTTCACCGAAAGGTAGAAACCGAGGTCGTAAAATAACTCGTTTCCAAATAAAAAATATTCAAACGTTCTACAATATAATTGTACTGAAAACTTTTTATTACAACTGTGTACTGGTTTAATTTAATTATGACGAAAAACTAACTAACTAACTATATATATATATATATATATATATATATATATATATATACGAATATGCACACACAGAGACACACACACAATGGGAAAAATTACTTTGTAATATGATTAAATTGCAATACAAGCTCGGTCTGAGAACTGAAAAAAAGACTCGTACTACTTGCTCTTACTGCATATATAATCCCAAACCATAAAAGTAGAAACGTGATAGGAACTTAAGTATGTTGACTTTCTCGGTGTAATTCAATAACACACACACACACACACACACACACACACACACACACACACACACACACACATCACTACTACACTTACCATATCGATATTCATAATAGCACACATTGCAAAAAAAAAAAAAAATGACACTGGGAAAGGTTATGCCTCCGACACATTTAATTGTACCTACTTTTATTTAGCAGGACTCTCCAATCGAGGTCGGTGTATATAAATTTTACTGTTTAAGAGAAAAACAAAAACAAGGATAGTAACTCAAATACGTGTAGCCACTAAAAATAGCGTTTTAACGTTTTAAGAAAAAATGTTTGAAAAAAATCTATTCAAATATATATATATATATATATATAATTCCAAGTGAAGAGGACTCAAGGTTTTTTTATATTTTGAGTGCTCTGGCATTTATTTTATTATAAACAGTATAATGAGTATTATAGAGCTTAATATAATATAATTATATGGTTATATATCAATTTTACATTGCGACATGGAAATTTCTATGTTTCGAGATTAATTCTCATCATCAGACAATGCTGGTGTGGTTGTGCAGACGATTTACATTTAAATGTAAATCGTCTGCACAACCACACCATATATATATATATATAGGTGCGATGGGTAAATTATCGCCATGTTATATTTTTAATTTTGCGTATGCGCGGTGATTTTCTTTTGAATTTTGTCGGCTGCACTGGATAATAGTGTCAGTTGGGCACCGTCTGTGAGAAAAAAAAAAAAGCACTATGACGCAATTTACTCCGTAAAAAATTTAGAAATTTGTTTGGCTTTTGCAGCGGGATCTCCAATACAAACATTTCAGAGTGTTTGTTTGTCAATTTGAGGATGGTAATCGGAAAGACTTGGAAGTGTCTGATGGTGATTACGAAGGTACGGCAGGCAGCTAGGAAAACTGACTCTGATCGTTCTGATAAGAAAAGGACACCCGAATTTGCTGGTGAGAGCCTCAGACTCAACACAGAGGCCTGCATCAAGTGCCAGGTGGAGATAGTGCTACTCTGAATCAAGGGGGTGACTGCTGGAAGACCATGTGTCTGACCATCATGCCACAGTCAGTGAATTGCCAAAAGTGATACACGATTAGGCGATCATGTGTCTTTCGAGGTATGACTGACTAGGTAGAATATTTTCTTGCAGAAGATTGCCATTACTTTCAACAGTAGACCGGTTGTTAACCAAGGCAACACAATTTGTCCAGCTATTCAACCCATTGATGGAAGGAGAAGAGATAGATAAATATCTTTCTCAAGGGTATTTACGTGTAAGTGAATAAAACGAATTTAACTGGAATTCGAACACGGCTCTTCGATTTCTCATTCTGAGAATATCCATTACATCACAACGCATATCCATATCACACAAGCAAAAAAACCCAGTCATGGCCGTCAGAAAAAGTCTGCGACCACAACGCCCCTTTCGTCTGGTTGCAGTTTGGTGGCCGCCTAACTGCAATTAGACTTGAGTCGCAGCTGAGCCAGAGACCAACAAATCTTGTAACACCAAAGATTAACTGAAAGCAAGGACGACAGCAGCATTCAATAACTTAAACAAGGAGACCTCTCAGAAGAGTTTCAGTAGATTCCAAATTTTTTTGGAGGCTGTGGTTGAAGCCAAAAACGATTTTATTGAGTACATTTACATTTTATGATTTCAAGGTATTTTTGTATAATTTTGCTAAAAATATCTGCTAAAATGAGATGTCACTGTAATTTTCATTTTTACGCAATTTAGACGACAATTTATCTATCACATTCTGTATATATGTGTTCAAAAGCACTAATCGGGCCTTTAGTGATTAGGCGGTTCTCGTGGCCGTGCTGTTTAAGGCATGTCTGATATCTTGACTGGCAACTGGACTGCCACAGTCAGTTAATTACCGAACGTGATCCTATGGAACGCAGGCTCGAATTCTGCCAGAGAGCGCATATTTTTCTAAGAAGATTTCTGGAATATTTAGGTCGGAAGATATTGATAAATATGCTTTCTATTAATTTAAAACAAAGCATCTACTCAAATATGATCATCCATTAAAAATCATAACGTTTATATATATATATATATATATATATATATATATATATATATATATATATATAATCACGCTTAAACAAAGTATATATATATATATTCTTGACACTGGACTCTTCTGGAGTATCTGTGCCCGACTTCTCATCTCGAACCAGGTCCAACTGACTGACATATACATTTCTCCCTCGGTGGTCTCTAAAAAATTTCAAAGCTTGACTCCCATAAAGAGCGGTGGTGACGGAATACCAATCATTGTCCTAAAGAAATGTGCTCCGGAATTCTCCTCTGTTATCTCTAAACTCTATAAATTTGCTTTTTGATTTCCTACCTGCTGGGAATTCTCCTCCGTGGTTCTTATATTTAAAAATACTGGAGAACTCTCTGACCCCGCTAATTATCGCCCTATCAGCCTCCTACCGATCTTTGGTAAAGTGTTCAAAGCCGAGATGGTACAACATCTAACTGCCCACAGACTCTTCTCTAACAAGCAGTATGGTTTCCGCTTCACCAGTTCTACTGCTGATATGCTCACGACCATCACTGACTATATACAACAGGCCCTCGACAAGAACGGCGAAGCCCGAACTGTTGCCCTAGACATCTCCAAAGAGTCTGGCATGCTAGCCTATTCAAGCTGCGTAGCTATGGTATAACTGGACAATTGTTTGACCTAATCCAGTCATTCTTTTCAAATCGCACAATGAAGGTAGTATTGAACGGACAAGCCTCCCAATACTATCACACGAACGCGGGTGTCCCTCAAGGCTCTATTCTAGGTCCTACGCTTTTTCTTATCTATATTAACGATCTCCCCGATGTAATAAGATCCCAAGTAAGCATATACGCTGGCGACACTACAGTTTACTCTCGCCTCGATCAAAAATCTGTCAAGGCTGACAAAGCTAACCTCGCTGCCGAGCTTAAAAATGACATCCAATCCGTGGTGGACTAGAGTAAGAAATGGCTTGTGAATGTTAATGCTTCTAAAACGAAGCTGCTATCTATTAACCATCACAGACAATCGCTCCTACTCTCCCCCATTAGCATGGATCAGGATAGTCTCATATCAGTGGAGTGACTATAGCTAAATCCGCTGCTAAATCCATAGCTACATCCGCTGCTAAGAAGAGTGGTTCTCTGTGTAGGGCCAGAAATTTTTTCCCGTCTGAAACAATCCTGCACATATTCAAATGTACCATCCGCCCGTGTATTGAATCTGCTCGGGTGCTCCTGATATCCACCTAGGCGTTCTTGACAAAATCCATCGGAGAATCTATAATTTGACCGATCCCGACTTGACAGCTAGGATACAGTCGCTTTCTCACCGACGCAATGTGGTTTCCCTGTGTCGCTTCTATAAATACTTTCATGGCTTCTGCTCCGATGAACTTAACTCACTGATACCCCCTATATATGAATTTACTCGAGCCACAAGATTAGCAACTAGGTCCCATCCTTTTACAGTGAAACCAATAAATTGTAAATGCAAATTCTACGGCACAGCTTCTTTTATCGCACTTGCCGCCGGTGGGATTCCCTTTCGTTTACTTGCTTTCCCGACAGCTACAACCTTCAAGAATTCAAATGTAAAGTCAATAGTCATCTCCTGTCTCACTAACTTTCATCTTTCTCATTCTCCTTTCTCCGTCTAACCCACTCTCATCAGTATTCCCATCATTTTCTTACCCTCTTCCTGACACCGCCTGTCAGTCTTTCTCATAACTTTCCTTTTATGTAACCCCCTGCACAACAGTGGCAGTAAAATGCCTTGCTTGGGGCAACACGATTATAACACACACACACACACACACACACACACACACACACACACACACACACACACACACACACATATATATATATATATATAATGATAATCCTCGTATACTGTCTTAATATGTATAGGAAAAACTACTAAAAAGTTGTAAGTTAAAAATGTATTTTTTTGACAGTTTATTTCTATTATATATATATATATATATATATATATATATATATATATTTGATATTTCAGACCGGCCTCGGCCTTTCATTAGAAACAAATGATTTTAAAATTTAAACTAGAAGCGTACATCGCGAGAGCGTTCGTATATATATGACGGATTAATGATAACGCTGGACAACAGAAGAGAAAATGACAAAATGAAGAAACATGCTTTTCATACTCTTTAAAAATCTAGATTTTGAAATTAAAGTCGAAATAAATAAAAAAAACTTGCTCAATATATAGATGTAGAATTCAATCTACAAACTGACAGTGTCTATCTATATATGAAGACAAAAACAACTTTAAATTATGTAAACACTAGATCTAACAATCCTACTTGCTTAATCAAACACTTACTTAAGAGAATAGAAAACAGATTACCAAAAATTTTCTCACAAATCAATCTTCGATGAAAGGAAAAAAAGATTATGAAAGGGCCTTAAATGAAAGTGACCAGAAAAGCAAATTAGAATACAAACCACAGTTAAATAAACCAATGAAAAATAATGCTAGAAATCGAAACTTTATTTGCTTCAACTCACCGTTTAACTTAGAAGTAAAATCCAAAATAGGGCAAATACTTTTTTGAAATTAATTAATAAACACTTTAAAAAATGTTGGAATAAAATAAAATATTCAATAAAAATTCAATTAAATTAAGTTATAGCAGTACTAGTAATTTAGAAAATTACATAAAAAACAAAGACCCAGTAACTAAAAAAATAATGTGCAATACAATATCACTAATAAAGAATGTAACTGTAGGGATAAAAATAAATGCCCATTTATCGGACTTTGTAAAACAGATGATATTATCTACAAAGCAGAGGAACATAATACAGATGGACAAAGAAAAATAAGTTTGGGCTCAACAAAAGGTATTTCTAAAAACAGATATAATAACCACAAATATACATTCAAGCTGGAAAACCTTAGAAAGTGTACCAAACTAGCTAACCACGTGTGAAAATTAAACAAAACACCAAAAATAAAAATGGAGAAGACCCTAATATAACCTGAAGTATAATTTAAAAAGTCAAATTTTACAACGGTGGTGATGGCTGCAGATTGTGCCAGGAAGAAAAGTTGGCCATTATATTGTTTGCAGTACAGAAAAAAAATTAAATGAAATATCATAAATAATGTCTAGTTGTAATCACACCGGAAAAAAAAACACCTAGAATCATACAAACCTTGATGAAAGAGTTTAAGATCCTTAAGTAACTCCTTCATAATATTTAAAATGTTCAGTTGTTTATAAATTCGTGCATTCGTAAAAATCCCTGTTGTACGTTTGAAAGCGTTAGAAAATCTGTTATTATAAATTGCTTAAAGATACGGAAAGGTTGAAACCTAGGTTGCGGAAATAACTCGTTTCCAAATGAAATATATTCAAAACACAACTATATATATATGTATTGAGCACCTTTTAATATAACTGTGTACCGGTCTAATTGAATTATGAACCAAAAACTAATTAACAATAATTATATATAAAGTTTAAACAAATAAATTTTATATGACTTGTTGCGTTGGGTGTAGTGAGTAGGTGAACGAATACTTTGCCCAAACCCAGTCTTCTTAGCTTTTTTCTCGGCCCAGGCAGCAGTAGCGCGCGCACACACACACACACCCATACACACACACGCGCACACACACACGCACACAAATGCTTTTATATCTACATTATCGATATTCACAAAACAGCACAAATTGCATAAGAAAACAACTCGAATAAAGAATATCATCTTGCTAGTCAGATTTTGAACAGTATATAATAAATGAATATGAACAGTATATAATAAATGAATATGAACAGTATATAATAAATGCTTGTACGCGTTTACACTACAAGTATGTAATCGATTACAAACAGCTGAACGAAAATGAATCGGATTAATAATTAGTCGTATGGGCATATGTTCTATTAAATATATCATGACGTCATATAATTAGATGCTGATTCATCACTGAAAGTGTAACGGCCGATCGATCAACGATTATCAATTAGTGAGGAAGGGATTCCCAATTGACTGAGCAGTCAGCTGATGTGGGTGATGATCAAATGGTGTATGTGGTTGGAAGGGTGGGATAATTAAGGTGACTGCAGAGTTGCTTGTTTACATTTAGGGCAGGATGATGAAAGAGCTCGCATTATACACGTTATCTACGAGAAAAAAAAACAATTGGTCAGAGTATTGAGAGCTGTTTGCACTTAATAAGGCAGAAAGCAAAAGGGATGTAGATAGAGGAGGAAAATTGTAAAGAAAAAGAAGAGAAATAAAGGAAAAAGAAAGAAGAAAATAAATGAAAACTGAATGAAAAAGGGAAGCGAAAATTATAAAGATAAAATGAATTGACGAAAATAAACATGAAAGAAATAAACGAAAAAGTCAGAAAAAAAACGTGGAAGGGAAAGAAAGAAATCAAAAAGAAAACGAAGGAAAACCGTAATCAAATAGAAGAAAGAATAATCAATTATAAAATAGATCCACGATGAAAACAAAGAAAGACAGAAAGAAAGAAAAAAAGACAGCAAGCAAAAAAGAAGAAAGAGATGATGATGAAAAAGAAAGAACATTTAATGTCAAAGAATAAAAATCAAAGATTAAAATGCGAAAGAGGTCTGAACATGAAATAAAAAAGGAAAAATACAACAATGAGAAGAAAGAAAGAAAGAAAGAAAGAAAGAAAGAAAGAAAAGGCAACGATGAAAAAAATCACGGAGAGTCTAAGAAAATGAAAATGCAAAATAAGAATATGAAATTAAAAAAAAAAGAAGACAACGATCAAAAGAAAGGAAGAAAGAAAGAAAGAAAGAAAGAAAGAAAAGGCAACGATGAAAAAAATCTCGGAGAGTCTAAGAAAATGAAAATGCAAAATAAGAATATGAAATTAAAAAAAAAAGAAGACAACGATCAAAAGAAAGGAAGAAAGAAAGAAAGAAAGAAAGAAAGAAAAGGCAACGATGAAAAAAATCTCGGAGAGTCTAAGAAAATGAAAATGCAAAATAAGAATATGAAATTAAAAAAAAAAGAAGACAACGATCAAAAGAAAGGAAGAAAGAAAGAAAGAACGAAAGAAAGAATAATCGAAATAAAACTGAAAGAAGAAAGGTAGAAGAGAAAAAGGTACATCTCATTTCATGTACAAACAAACGATGTGCAATGAAGAATTTTTCGAATAGTACAAAGACAAACTCTGAAAACGTATCGCTTCATCGAGGCAGGCTTATTTTCTCGCTTCCATACGGTAAAACTTTCCGTTAGTACATCAGAAAGATTAGTTGTTGATTTTCGATTTGACCTACAATTTGTAGGCCAGGCCCGGTCATAGGTATTAGTCATGGTCGTTGCTGAAGAAACAGAAAGACTATTTTCATCTCTACCCGGATATAGATATTGAAATGTTCTTTTCAAATACTCGGATCCAATCAGATAAGCGTCAAAATAGCCTCAGCAAGTTCGTCATTTCGATGTTAGTAATGCTTTCTAATTAAAGGCAATATTCTCTTGGATGAGATAATAAAACAGATACACAACGAACACACAACATCAACGTTTAACCCAGGCGACTTGCGCAAACGTTTGTGCATAGACACAAGCGATTGTATGTACATTATATAGAAGATACAGGAGCATATTAAACAATGTGAAAAAATGAGTTGTAGCTTCGTTAGTTGCTGACTGGATCAAGCCGTAATTATTCAAATTAGGAGAAAAAAATTCGAATTCTGATTTTTGAAGCAGATAGAACCTTATTATTGTGCATTTTCTCTCCTTGCCGATAGCCTTGACCACCTTCCCGCCGTTGTCTCTGTGTGATCCTACAGAAGGATGCTGAGAATATAACTGAAAATATGAAATAGGAAATTCTTAACAAAATGTAAACAAAAAAGAATCATAGAGGTAGTTGAGACATAATGAGGAAGGAGGGCTTGGTGAATTTGATATTTAGAACCCAAGAGGGACAGAGGGAAACTGCGAGTAACTTACTTAACAAGCTTGCGCAAATGGATGGCAGGAAAGTGAGTGAGAGGAATGGCAAATCTTATGAAGAGCTACAAAGGATAGTAACTTGTGAAGAGCTATGCATATGCCGGTCCTGAAGGGATATGGCGCATACGATGATGAAGAACCTTTACTAGTTTGACTAATTTGAAAGAGTGACGGGTTGTTCCAGACTAATAAATGATTACTAAATGTCTGACTGAAACCTATATGCATCAAGCAGGGCATAGACCCGCAACAACACCTCGCAAAGTGATACTGCCGTGGTTTCAATAACAAATAGGTTATACAGGGTGAAGTTACAAGCTCCACACCCAACAAGTTTAATACAGAGTCTCTCTCTCTCTCTCTCGCTTTCTCTCTTTCTATGTATAATGTGTGTGTGTGTGTGTGTGTGTGTGTGTGTGTGTGTGTGTGTGTGTGTGTGTGTGAGAGAGAGTGAGAGTAAAATATCACACATTGAGTGCCCGTGCTAATAAAATAGAGCTCGATGTAAAAAAAAAAACAACAAAAAAAAAAACAAAACAAAAAAACAACAACAGTGGCTTTAATTTATATTACTATTAATAAATATGCTTTTTCTCCTCACTGGTAGCACAAGTCTGAGTTTCATACTCAATCGTCAGGTGCTGACTGTTTTTTATCCGACACTATTTATTATTACAATAAATCTTACTTTTAGTGGGTATTTGAATTGCTGTCCCTATTTCTTATTTATTTTTCTAAACAATGACATTAATAACAACCGGCTTACTTGAAAACTCCTACTAAAGAAAGAGTCCATTGCTGATAGGAATTGAACCTATCGTTTTTTTTTTAAATATCAGGTAATGCTTTTCTCTAACCGAAACATGTCTTGACCAATTTAGCTACATGAAACAGCGTTGATAGAGCAAGGAATTATCTATTTAAGGAAGACACAATTTGTTTCGTTGAGACTTCTGCTAATTTAAATCTGCTAACTTCAGTTTTGTATACGAAACGTATGAAACAGTAATTTTTAATTTTTTTTACCCGACATTGTTTCCTTTATTACTATAACTGTTAATTTTATTGAAAGACTTTTTTGAATTGCTAGACCTGTTTTGTTTTTTTTCTCCGTCTAGGCCAATTGTTATTAATTTCATTGTTAAAAGAAAACTGGGATAACGGCTCAAATACATGTCAGTCAGTTAAGTGTCATAATTGATACACGCTTGGGCGATCATGTCTCGAAAGTGACATGACTGACTGGGCAGAAGATTATCCCGCAATAGGTTGCCATTACTTTCTGCAGTAGACTGGTTGCCATCCAAGGCTATAGAACCCAATCTGTCCTGTTATTGAACCAATAACTGGAGGGAAGTGACGGATTAATACCTTTCCCAAGGGTATTTGCGTGTAAGTGAATGCAAGGAATTTCACTGGAATTCGAACTCGGCTCCCCGATTTCTCGTTCCGAGCCGATATCCACTGCACCGCAACGTACATCCAAATATTATGTACCCACTAAAAATTATAATGTACTCGCTTAGATCAAATAAAGGGTTTAGATATAAAATCGCTGAAGGTTTCCCGGACAGATATGTGAAATAGTCGTGATAACACAACGGCTGAAACGTTCCCATTATAGCAGCAAAGGAGAATGCTATGAATGTAATTAATGTAAATCACTTATCAAACTTATGTCCTCACCAGCGGCTATGGTCTCCTAAGTGTTGTCTTTAAGTGTTCTTTGTTATATAAGTCAAAAGAAAAATGGGTTTCTGAATTTCTGCAGATAATAAATATATATAAAGATACACATATAAAGTGCAATAAATAGATTATTTATATTTCTCTGTTTAAAGATATTTCAAAATATAATACAACTTTAAAAAAATAACGCGTACAGTTAGAAAGAAAGCAAATAACGTCTCTCTTTTATTTTCACTATTAAATTTTATCAAGTCTGAGCTGTTGCGCCCTTCGGCCTTCACCAGTTGTATGTGGATCTGGGTAACCTACAGAAACCTAAGAGAAAAGCTTCACTCAGGGCAGTCAAGCATGACAAGGAACAGCAGGCAGTTACTTTGTGGAACAGACCCCGGACAGAATGCTTTCTCTATCACTACAATCTTAACATCTTCAAGTCAAGTCAACCGTTATTAATCCTTCATATGCTCATATATGCACTTAATCCTCCTTTTAAGTGTTTACAACTTCGTTATTCAGTAGCACTCTGCCTTGAGTTACTTGTACCTTGTATTGAGTGGAGAACAGTACAAAAAATCTAAAAACCATGGAAGGTTCATAGATATGGGGAATTATGTTTAAATAATTATTGTGGGTTGGACAAAAAAGCCTCAGATATACTTCATCAATCTTATCTGACAAGATAAAAAATGCTACCGCATGGAACTGTGAAGTAAGTTTTATTTTACTTAATTATAAGATTTTATAATATTTTTTTATAAGGGGTAAATGAAATAATTCTAAAGCCTTTAAGGTGCCGCTAAAAGTTCACGTAAACAAACTGTGAAGTTACATTGTGTATCAATTATAAGTGACAGTATGATTAAAGTATCATCCACCCGACACAGTGCTTATTTGGTTCCGCACGCATATTAATTTTCAAATAATATTCCCCACAGCACGATTATTTTGTTCTACGTTTATTAAACTTATATAAAACTGCTCCGTGGGACGTTTATTTGAAAACACAGTTGAAAAATTCATCTGACATGACTATTTCAGACGGCTCTTGTATCTGGTATCAAAGTGTAACATTTAAAACTTTATTGCTTATACAGTCAACATCTAAATGTCAGCAGTTTTGGCGATATTACTGAGCTGACAAGCAGATAAACAATTTTTACTGAAATTGACGTATAAATATTTGATACCTAATATATTATAACTATATAATACGAAGTGGGCTGAAAAGTTAATAGGCTGATCATGAAGAAGTGATGCTAGAACTGTGGAATTTTGTATGGATTTATTTTTTATTAATTTTTTTCCAGGTAAACTGACATCTGACAGTTTATGTGACTTCACAAGTAACGAGGAGCGATTGACCTTAAAAATGAACAAAATTTGATTCCGTGGTGTTATCAAGTAACTGAGCTGACAAGCAGACAAACAATTTTTACTGAAATTGACGTATAAATATATGATAAATAATATATTATAATTATTAATTTTTTTAGTTATTAATATATTTTATTATAATTATTTAATTATTAATATATTATATTATTAATTTTTTCCAGGTAAACTGACATCTGACAGTTTATGTGACTTCACAAGTAACGAGGAGCGATTTATCTTAAAAATGAAGAAAATTTGGTACCGTGGCGTTATCAAGTAACTGCTGAAAAGGGTTTTAGCTCCCCAAAAAGATGATCATATGTCTGAACGTTTTACAACTATTATACAAATATTATAACTATATAATACGAAGTGGGCTGAAAAGTTAATAGGCTGATCATGAAGAAGTGATGCTAGAACTGTGGAATTTTGTATGGATTTATTTCTTATTAATTTTTTTCTAGGTAAACTGACATCTGACTTCACAAGTAACGAGGAGCACCAAGAAAAAAACAATGATCTTGTTCAGCACATGAAGATGGATGACAGACGATCAAATAGCTAATTCTATTGGCATACTAGCAGTATAGCCCGGCGTTGCTCGGATGTAATGAAAGCTTTAAAACTAATCTATGGTCCTGGAGCTCAGAGTCAACCTAAAGAATATTTATAAGAAGTTTGGTGAGAATCAGATAAAAATTGTGGATTTGTATAAACGACATTCAGACAGATAAACAGACACACACACAAATATCTTGCCTTATATATATATATATTATTGATTTTCTGCACTATTGTAAGAACTGCAACCTTGCAACTTCTAAATATCGTTTCTTATGTCTTTGTCTATGAGTGTATCAAGTTTGATTAAAATCGGACCACTCCTTCTATAACACGATTTTTTCGATAATCGATTTTCGATATTTATTGGAGGTACCTTGACACAAAACCTAAGAACACTCGCAGACGCTTAAAGTACAACTGTGTAAATTTTCAAGAAAATCGATTCAGCCGTTTCGGAGTCTATAGGTAACGGACACACACACACACACACACACACACACACACACACACACACACACACACACACACACACACACAAAGTTCCATTTATAAATAAGTTTAGATAGATAGATAGATTCCGTAATAAAGTTGAGAATATTCTGCACAATGAACTTCGCATGATGAAGGTTTCTTCTGACACTTGATCAAAAGCGTATCATGTAAAGCCCATTACGAGAAACCTCAACATTGTTTGAGATAGACCCCCGCACTCCTGGTTTCTTTGAACGTTTCCTAAACGAGGATGAGTTTTGAGTTTATCACTTTGAGCCAGAGATAAAGAGACAATCCATGCAATAGAAATATCTCTTCTCGGCTTCTCCTAAGAAGGCTAATGTCGTTTCATCTGCAGGGAAGGTGATGGTCTAAACCTTTTGGGATACAAAAGGTGATCTGTTTATTGGCTATCTTCAAACGGTCACACCAACAGTAGAGAATATTATATCACCTTGTTGAGGCAGTTACAAAAGGCCGAAACTGACGAAAAGGGTAATCTTTTATAAGATGACCCCTTTCATCTTTCTCCAAAACACAAGTCATTGGTTTCAAAGGTTACTGTGCGTGACTGTAGCTTTGAACTGGTTGGTCGCCCTCTCTATTCGTCTGATTTGGCCTCGTCTAGCTATCATCTGTTCCCCAGTAGTAAAAAAACACTTGACTGGGTACCAATATCGCAGTGTTGATGACTTTTTGACCAATAGGCCGAAAACTTTTCCACTAATGGGACCCGAGCATTACAACACCGATGGAAGAAGTTCATGGACCGCAAGGGAGACTATGTTAAAAAACAAACCTAATTTAGTTATTTTGAGAGTATCTTAGTCAGCCTATGAACTTTTCAGCCGATTCTTCCAATGTTAACGAGAAAACTACATAGGGGAAGGTGCTGAGAGAGTGATTGGATATAGGAAATGTCAGAAGGAGGGCGATAGACGAGTAAGGAGGTACATAGGAAGAGTGTTTGAGAGAATGGGTGCGAGTTAGTGTGTTAAGAGGTGTCTATTGACCTTACATTTAAACTCCTGGAGATTGTAGCTGTCGGGGAAGCAAGTATGCGGAAGGGAATTCCACAGGCGGGAAGTGCGAGAAAAGAAGCTGTAGAGTAGAAATTGCGGTTACAACTTATCTGTTTTACTGTAAAAGGGTGAGACCTAGTTGCTAATCTAGTATCTCGTGCAAATTCGTACCTAGGGGGCACCAGTGATCTAAGTTCATGGGAGCAGAAGCCGTGAAAGTATTTATAGAAGAGGCACAGGGAAGCTACGTTACGCCGGTGAGAGAGTGACTGCAGGCGGTCAGCTAAGTCGGTATCGATCACATTACAGATTCTCTGTTGTATTTTGTCTTGAATCCCGAGGAGAATAGCAGGGGCACCCGACCAGATGTGACAGCAGTATTCAATACACGGGCGGATTGCCATAAAATATTTATAGACAGATCGAAGCAACGTAACTTGGTGAAAAAGTGACTGAAGTCAAAATGCCAGATCAGGATTGATAACATTACAAACTCTTCTTTAGATGTTGACAAGAATCTAGGGATATATATTAGGATCAGGAAGCCAGTGGGAGAATTGTAAATTTATAGATGTGCATGGATTCCGACGATAAAAATGGTCTGACACGACACAGTGAACCAGCTTTCCTACAAGTAGACTTACAATTGATTCAATACAATCACTCTACCTCTTGCCTGTGAACAGCTTGAAACCAAGAAGGCATAACGAGTTGCTCTCTTGGGAGTAAACATCAGCCATCTTGATGAAAGACAAAATAATTTCTCTATGTTCATTAAAATCTAGCAGTTTCTTTTTGGATGTGTTAACATTTTTAAGCAATTTCTTACCCTAATTTGTAAATGATTGTAGTTAAATTTTGAGGACACTTGTCAGTTTTTTTTTCCTGAAATTTCTGGCTTGCTACTAAGACAGGAATAGATAATTGATTCATACCTAGCTAGGAACTGATCACATCGGAAAGGTCATTGATAAAGACAAGAAAGATTAATGTAAAATAATCTACAAGCGTAGTTCAACATGTCATTACACGATCTATTAAGGATGATTGGATTAAGTCAAATATCAGAGACACCAAAGCCTTTCGCTATGTGAAGAAGGCAAGCATACCAAACCCTGTCAAACACTGTCAAAATATTTAAAGCCATCGTCCGAAACTCATTGTTCTTATCTGAATCTTGATTAACCATTAACACATCACCAGTTGACCTAGAAAAACGAAACCCATATTATTTATCCGAAAGAAGAACGTTTGAGGTGAGATGCTTAATAATAATATCATTTAATAATAATAACTGCTTTTGATTTATTTAATTAGTTTTACGACTTATCAACTCGTTGTGGTTTACTAAAAGTCGAAACATATTTTAAATTGTAAGAATAATTTTTCGTTTGCGAGTCAAAATTATATTAACAGTTTTTTTTAGAATAATAAGGATTTTTCTACAATTCAACCCATCGCTCGAGGGAGAAAATAGATTTGTATCATTCACAAGGGTATCTGCGCGTAAATAATAATAATAATAAACTTTCAGGCAAATATTATGCATAATAATATGGATCCAAAATGCAGGTTTTGTGATAAACACCAAGAAACAATAGACCACCTAATCTCAGGCTGTTCTGTGCTTGCCCCAAACGAATATAAAAATCGCCACGATAGAGTTGGGCAATATTTACATTGGGCAATGTGCAAACATTATGGAAAAGCTGTAAACAAACACTGGTATGAACATCATCCAGCACCGGTTACAGAAATAGAAGATGTAACCATTCTATGGGATTACACCATCTACACAGACAGAAAAATTGAAGCAAACAGGCCAGACATTATTGTTAAAAACCAGAAGGAGAAAACTTGTCTATTAATTGATATGGCTTGTCCAGCGGATTGTAACATAGCAATCAAGGAATTTGAAAAACTGTCAAAATATAAAGACCTGGAAATTGAAATAGAAAAAATGTGGAAATTGAAAACAAGAGTTGTGCCAGTGATAGTAGGTGCACTTGGAATGATAAAAAACGGAACAAAACAACACATTGAAAGAATCCCTGGAAACCCCAGCTTAAGAGATATACAAAAAATTGTCTTATTAAGTACAGCCCACACACTAAGGAAAACGTTATCTATGTAATGCTGGGGATGATAGGGAAGATAGAAAAACATGAAATGGAGTCATAACAACACGCCACTACCTGCCTTAGGTCTCCCCGCAGACATGGTTGGTAGTGAGACCAAAGCAGAAATCGAAATATGATGAAAAATGACACAATAATAATAATATACAAATCAAGTTTTAATTAAAAGAGAAAGTAATTTATTAAAGATAAAATGTAGTACAAGTTCTTTATTTCGGAGTTTTACACAGTAAATTTTCGTCCAGGATAATATAATATATCCACATTCCTAATAAAATTAGTGCTATTATAATGTGGAATATTTAAAAACATTGATACAAAAAATTAAATCGAAAGCCATGAAAAACTAAATGAGGTCGGATAGCTATATTTATTGTATGCGAAAAAATTAAATTTAAAGTTAAGTGTCTTTATATACAGTTGGGGAGCTTGCGCTCCTCGAGAAACCTGATTGCAACACCGTCGGAAGCTCCGTTTCATGATGGGATCAGCCATGGCGGTAAGGATTCAGAGAAGGGACCAAATTAAGCACGATCCAATGCCCGACAGGTAGACGGTCAAGATGACGTTCTACATATGGAAACAAGTCGGCAGCTGTCATCATGAACCTGCCTGCTAAGCCCTGATATGAAAAGGCAGATGGTGCCCGCTGAAGTGTGTTTGTGGAGTGGCGACCCATGGACTATCTCAAACAATTCACAGCTAAGGCTTAAATACTTTTGATTCTTCTCACGTTCCGTAGCAGGACCGGATCATGAACAACGAAGTTCTCCTCCGCGCAAAGATGGAGAACTTAGAGACCATGACCCGCCGCTTACTACAATGGGTCGGTCACCTTGCCTGAATATCAAACCCCTACCCAGAGAAATTCTCTTCTTAGAGTTTGCATCTGTCAAGACACGATTTCATCTCATCCGATCGCCAATATATTTCTGTTCGGTGACATAATGCCCACCTTGCCAAGTGGCTGGGTAACAGATCATGCTGGTGTTTACACCTTGAATTTTTAGATCACTCAATCCCTCACGCAAATGATGGATTTCCCCACGCGTTTTCAAAATAGCCCTTATATATATATATATATATATATATATATATATATATATATATATATATTATTCACTGCTCTATACATCATATATCGAGCACTGTTTTAAATTAATGTTTTGGTCGGAAAAAAATTTTTCTTTTTTCTCTCCTCATTCTATACTCACTCGGATATATATATATATATATATATATATATATATATATATATATATATATATATATATTGTGGTGTGTGTGTGTGTGTGTGTGTGTGTGTGTGTGTGTGTGTGTGTGTGTAAGTGTGCATCACCTTAAAAAGATATAACAAAACTCACGAATTTGGTAAATTTGGTATATCTTTTTAAGATAATATTTATGAATATTGCACTAAGGAATAATTATTAGGAAATTCCTGGGTAGACTTTACTTATATATGTTTCCTTAGGGATTGGTTATCTAAAGTAATCAATCCCGAAAGGAGACTAAACAAAATAAATAAATATATAAATAAAATAAACAAAATTCTAAATAAATAAGCATATTAAGCATATAACAAACATATTAACAAACTATGAATGAACATATAAACACTATAAATGGAATCATGATTAATAAAAAATAAAGTAAGCAATAATAAATAATGCGTAAAAGTTGATAACACTATAAAATAACCTCATTAGGAGCCACAATTATTCCTACCTAAAAACATGTAGAATAATTCCAAACATAACTGTTACCCACAAGACAATAACGGCTAGGATAATGCAGTAGACTTTACTACACATAATGTAGCATTTAACAGCATATATAAAATATTCGAGTCAAAACACAACACACATGGCCTATTGGTTGACATCAAGCATTAAACAGACTGTTGGCGCTTGGTGTTGACGTCAGTGTTCAATTTTATGTTTACATACGCTTTATCTCTGATAGTGAGCATTTTTAAACATAAATAAAATATACCTTAAACTATATTTATCTCGCTCTCTCTCTCACACACACACACACCCACACACAGACACACACACACACATATGTATATATTTCTAAATAATTAATGGATTCAATTTTAGTACGATATTTTCATTACAAAAAACGGTGTAAAGGGGGCAAATTTCCTTAGAATTTATGCCTCGCTCGAAATGATAGGACATAAGCGGCAGGGGTCCCCAGACGGTTATCACGCAACAAACAAAAACTAACTCTTGGGGCATAGAATGTCAGAACCATGAACAACTGTGGACAGCTGGAAAACGTGAAGCAGGGGATGACTAGATTGAACATAAACATTATATGTATATATGAAACGAGGTGGCCAAACAAATGAGACAGTGACGACCACAGAATTATATACGCATGAGGTGAAAATAATGAAAAAGGAGTCGGCATTATACTGGATAAAGATACAAGGAATGCATTATAGGATACTACTAGATTTCTGAAAGAATTCTAGTAGTTAAACTGAAAAGAAGCCTCTCAATATATCGGTAATAATGGAATATGCACCGACAACTTTAAGTACAAAAGAAGAAATCGAGTACTTCTACTCTACGACTGATTATGCCAAAGCTCAGTGCAAATAACAACAAATTAGAATTATCATTGGAGATCTGAATGCCAAAGCTGGCCAAGGGAGAGAACATGAAATGGTCAGCAATTTCGGACTAGGAAACCGCAATGGCCGTAGTGAGAAATGGGTCCAATGGTGCACAGCAAGTGACCAGATTATAATCAACACCTGGTTCCAAGAAGACTATGGACATGGAGAAGCTGAGGAGGAGAATTTAAAAACCAAATTGATTATGTTACTATTAAAAAGAGATTCAGAAATGTAGTCCTTCACTGCAAAGCCTACCCAGGTGCTGACTGCAGAAGAGACCACATACCAGTTTTATGCAAACTAAGGATAAAACTAAGGCAATTAAAGAAATCTAACAGAGCCTTGAAACTATAGTACAATAGACTCGTGAATGATCCGAACCTGCAAAAATGTATATGGACAGTTTGAAAAACAAATACGAAGGACAAATTGGAAATGGAAATTCAAAATGGGACGCACTAAGAGTTGCTCTAGTGACATCGGCGAACGACATCATCCCAAAAGAAGAAGCACGTCGGAAAAAAAAATGAGTGGATCACAGAAAAGATTCTTCATCCGATGCAAAAGAGACAAAAAGTTATGCCAAGATATGAAACGGAATACAAGAAAATACACAAGGAAGTAAGGAGAAAATGTAGACAGGCTAAAGAAAGATGGCTCAATGGACAAATGTGCCGAAGTAGAGAGACTGGGCGCGATAAGTAATGCTGATATGCATAAAATAAAATAAAGGAACTAACAGGACAGAAGACCTGCTGAGCAACAGGATGTATGAAATCAAAGGACTGTACATTCATACTAGAAAAAGAAAGAAAACATCAGAGATGGGATGAGTATATTGTTGATCTCTTTCACGGTAGGTGAGAGCAACCTACAATACACAAAAGTACGGATGAACCAGAAATATTAAAAACCGAGATGGAATCGGCAATGGCAAAATAGAACAGAAATAAAGCAGAAGAACCTAATGGGATTGTAATAAAGATATTGATGCCCTTAGAAGACTTTGGCATAGACAGGCTCACAGAAATAATAAATTAAATCTACAACAGCGGCAATATACCAGAGGACCTAAGCTGATCAATTTCCATAGCACTACTTAAAAAGCCAGGTGCAAAGAAAGGTGAACTCCACCGAACAAACAGCTTAATGAGCCACATAAAAAAACTCATCATGCAGATTCAGATAAACAGATCACGCAGCAGAATTGGTCCAGAGATAAGACAAAAACAGTGTGACTTTGTTAAAGATACTGGGACAAGTAATGTGATATTCATGCTCGGGATACTATCTGAAAGAGCAATAGAAAGTAGAAGTACCTCTATCTGTGCTTTATAGACTACGCAAAGGGATTTTCTGAGAAAATTTGCGCCTTTATGCCACAAAGACTTGATAGATATGCTCGACAACCTCGACATTTTCGGAAAAGACGTTAGGATAATCAAGTATACATATTGATTGCAAACTGCTTGCGTCCGGATACAAAGTGAATTCAGCAGATATACAAAATAGAATGGGGTGAAAGAAAAGGACGTGTTTTTTACCGTATATATTTAACAAAACAATTCTGAGAGAAATAAAACCCTTGCCAGGATTCGTCATTGGCGGCCACAATATCAACAATGTAAGATACGAAGATGACACAGTGCTGATAACAGACAAGGAAAGGAGAATGTGGGTCCTCCTGGTAACAACATAAAGCGAGAAGAAAGGACTAAGCAAACAAAGTTCAAGAAAACTGAATGTATGGTCATCAGCAAAAAAAAAAAAAAAAAAAAGATCACAAAATGTCAACTACAGTTTGGAGAAACTAAAATAAAACAAGTAAAAAAAAATTTAAATATCTAGTAAGCATGCTGACAGAGGATGGAAAGTGCGGTGTTGAGATTTAAAGACGCATTGGCAGTGACAAGAACGCATTTTAAAAGCTAACCAGAGTAATAAAAGATAGGAAAATTTCATTGGAATCAAAGAAGAGAGTGCTAGATTGCTATGTGATGTTTGTCCTATATGGCATTGAATGTTGGACGATCTCCTTAAGGATGAAGGAAAGGCTTAAGACATTAGAAATGTAGTTTTACAGAAGGGAGCTGGGGATACCATGAACTGAGCACGTGACTAACGACAAGGTGTAGAGAGGATGGAGACGAGAAGAAAACTCATAATTAATATAAGGAAGAGATAGACGAGGTTTTGGGGACATGTAATGAGGAAGGAAGGAATAGAGAATTTAATACGAACAAGACGGATAAAGGGAAAGAGAGACAGGGGAAAGCAGCGCGACACTTAACTGATAGGCCTGAGCAAATGGATAGCAGAGTGGGGTTTTGGACAGATATAAATAGTAAGAATTTTTAAGAGTGACAAAAGACAGAGCCAGATGGAAGTTCATGATCGCCTACGTCCTAAAAGGACACGGCACATGAAGAAGAAGTAGATACACGTATTTGAAATAGTGATAGAGGTAATGCACAATATTTAGAATAAAAATGGGGATGTGGTGATTATCCACTACAATAATATCTGAAGCTATATATATATATATATATATATATATATATATAGCTTTAGATATTATTGTAGTGGATAATCACCACATCCCCATTTATATATATATATATACAGACTATCGCTACTCGGTATTGTCCTCTTTTTTATTTACATATCCTCTTTGCATAACATTGAGCCTATTAATCCATAATTGTAGCATACCGTAAAACTATATTTATATAATATTGAACGATCACCAATCACAATATACGGATGTTCCATTAGGGAGACTGCGGGTCTTGAGCGCATATTGAGATTTTTCAAACCTGACATATAGAAGCTGCCCATTCTTCACTATCCAGTTTCGATCGAGTACAAAAGGCGTGTCTGCATCCTTGTGGATGACAAATTATTTTTCATTCTACAACCCCTTTCTCACAGACGAAACGTCGCAAGCCTCACTGCTCTATCGCTATTGCTATAGGAAGTGTTCAGACGAATTACACTGCTTAGTCCCAAGAGTTCTTCCCTTCACGGTTAAGACCCGCCATGATACGCACATTCCCTCATTCGAACCACCCACATTCCCTCCGTATTCTATTAGTGATATGTAAGTTCCACTAGAGCAGTTTCTTCCCAGCAAACGCTGCTCTGTGGAACCGACTCCCAAGAGGGTGTTTTCTCCAATGACTACAATCTTCACCTGCTCGAGTCTAAGGTTAACAGTTATCTTTCCTACATATCAGCATAAACTATCCACCTTACTCTTGAGTCCTCTGATTCGAGTGACTCCCCGCTATTACTTGGGGAAAATAATTGGATATATATATATATATATATATATATATATATATGTGTGTGTGTGTGTGTGTGTGTGTGTGTGTGTGTGTGCATACGTACATTTGTACCGAGTTTGAAATTGCTCAGCTGGACACAAGCTTGGATGAAGAGCCATACAATGTAACCAGGATTTCATGATCTCCACACGGCCCTTTTCTCATAGAAAAAGAAGGCCAGGTCCAATCATGATGTAATTGGGCTGTCTGCGGTTTAAAAAAAAAAGAAATGTCAGAAAACTGCGCAGAAAATGTTTGCGGTCAAAATTTTCCACCAGGCTCCCCACCAAGTTGCATTCTTTTCTGATCATGGGACAGAGGCTGGTCTTTATCGTGTAAATAAGACTATTGCATTACAATTAAATCAGTAAGTCAGTAGCCGGTTAAAGTATTTATTTAACATAACAAATATTAATTGTTTAACATAATTTTCTTTATTGTCAATGAATTTAACACAAGCCTTCTTCTTTAGTCATATTGATTGAACAGTGAAAATTTCATTTTAATCACCCATTAATGACCGTGGATATAATCCTATAGTCTTGGATGATAAGAACTATGGGCAATATGGCAGGATAGACTGGGTATTATAGCTTTGGGTGGCAACCAGTCTACAAGAAGGAAACTCTAAATTCTAAACTACCTTCTGTCTTTAGAACTAATTTCCATAAGAGATTAATTCTTTTCTTTCCTTAGTTAAAGTAATAAACTCAGTTGGAATTCGTACTTGGGTCGACTATTTCCTTTTCCTAACCGTTAGTTGTTTCTTTGGTTGCTCTTCTGAACTGACTGGGCAATGATTGAAGGGAGACTTGTTTGCCGCATCGGAATCAAATGACTAAGCCAATTGAAGCTGGGCTGAAAGAAATTACTATTTAAAAGGGAAACCATTATTTTTTTCTGAGATTCAAAGATTTGATAATTTCTACGTAGATCCTAAGGGAGACATGCGCAATATTTCCTTCTATGATAATTAAAATTTGCCTTTATATTTCTAAATGTTAAACGCCATTGACTAACAGTTGCTAGAAGAAATAGAATAAAAAGAAATTTTATATAAAAGGTCAAGACAAATCTAAACTATATCTTGCTTATTAACTTTCATTATTTGAAATAAATTGGTGTCAATTAGTGAGTGCAATTGCGTGTGTTTGTGTGTGAACACAATGTATGTGCGAATGATGGGGTCTGCGTGTGTGTGTACCTGAGTATATGTCTATTTTTCTGGGTTTCTGTCTATGAGTCAGTTTGTATCTATGATTAGTAAGCTAATGTTGATGACTATTCACTTGTGAAATAAGTTTCATTTTTATTTGGAGCCGCAATCATGTGATCTTGTGACTTGTGGCAGACTTGTGAATATAAATTCTGTATTTAGAAGTGAATAAAACAAACAAAAACAGGAAAAATAGGTGAAAGAAAGAAAGAAGGAAAAGTTATACAATAGAAAAAAAAAAAGAAGAAATACAGAAAGTGTTGGAGCGCTCTCCACCATTCCACGGAAATGGACTATTCGAATCACTATATAAAACAGTAGTAATTATACCTCGAGGAAGGAAGTTGAGCAAGGAAGTCGAGTGAGCGAGTCAGTCGGGTTTTCCCGTATTGCACCGGAAGTGTTCTACTAGTCAATCTATCACGTCTCTACGACGGTACTGCATACTAATTACCTTGTTCTGTATTCTACTAATCCTCACCTCTTGTAAATACTTCTCTTTCCTGTCAATACACCTACTTTTATACTATTACGTTGTTTTGTATTACTTCACATAATTCTGTTACCCGATGCAACAGAAAGAAAGAAGTAGAGGAAGGAAGGAAGGAAGGAAGGAAGGAAGGAAGGAAGGAAGGAAGGAAGGAAGACAGAAATAGTTGGACAATAGACCAGAACAAAAGCGACAATAGTAAGAAAGAAAAAAGAAAGAAAACAGAAAAAAAAGAAAAGGTGAAATAATAGATAAAAAAGAAAAATAAATAAATAAACGTGAGCCAATGGACAAGAAATATATATAAGACGATATATAAGAAAGAAAAAAAATAAAGGAATGAAGAAAAAATGAAGCAATAATTAAGAAAGGAAAAGAAAGATATGGGGGTCGAAAGATAATGATAAAAAAGGAAAGAAAAATGAAAGAAAAAAGAAAGAAAGAAAAAGAAAGATAGAAAAAAGAAAGATAGAAAAAAGAAAGTAAGAGAAAAGAAGGAAAGAAAGAAAAAGAAAGAAAGAAAAAAGAAAAATGTGAAACAAAATTCTGAGGAAGAAAGAAATGAAACGTTTAGATGCTAGAAAGAAAATAAAAAAAGTTAATATTACGATGTGTGTATTTCGGTGTGTGTGTTACTGAGAGTGTGCCGTTCCATTTCTGTCTAAGTGTATATGTGCCCGAGTAATACTAAAAACAAGACGAGATATCCAAGATGAACAATCTACTGGGATAGACAAGCACTTCCTTAAGGCCGGAGGATACAATGGCAAAAACATTTTGAAAACAACAAAGATGGAGACATTAATCTAACATAAATTTTCTCAGTATTAGTTTTGTATCATTTTCAGTACAAATAGTTTGCTGTGAAACGAGTGTTATCGAAATAGTTCCGTGACTTCGATTCGCACTAAAGACCCAATGACATCAACCAGTCGAAACAAAACTTAGCAAACCGCTATAGATACAAATGAACTTACTGCTTTTGGGACACTGCAGTCGTATCAGTTCAATAACCGGGAAACATATACGTATACCCAATAAGATGTTACAAAAAACTGTTACAATGGCAAATACAAGTTTTTAGATGCTGGCATTTTCAGGTGTCACCTAAGAATTTGCGTCATGTTCTTAAATAGCCTCGTCAGACCGAGACTCTCGTAAGGATGCCATATATAGCGCCCGACTCGCTCGATAATTTCTAAACTATCAGCTCTGTAAAATGATTTTCTCAAATCAGTGATTAAAAATGTCTTAGTAAAATGAACGCTGTAGATTTTACAGAAGACAGTCCTCGTCAGATCTCATAGACTGGCGCTAGAACTTTACCAAATAGTAAACGCGTAAGAATATTTCCAGCAAACGGCGACAACTAAAATGTGTAGCAGAAAATACAAAAAGAGTAGGTTAAAGAAAACAAAATAAATTAAAATAAGAGAAAGTTAAAAAAGCACTGGCCCTTTTCAATGTTTAATTGCCTGAAATCACTGATTGGTGATCTCGAAGTACTACTAGTTGTAAAATAATCATTAAAATTCTCCGAAGAACAGATTAAATGTCTGTGAGAAAGATGGAAAAAGAAAGAAGTTAATAATTGTTTTAAACAATAAATTAAATTTAAGAACATTTCCGAACCCTATTTTCAAATGGATTGTATTCGTTTTTTATTAACTTTAAAGATAAAAAGAGATTTCTCTAAAATTGAAAAATACAATTATTTTTCTTCGGGAAAGTAACCGAATTGATTGAATCTGTGTAAAAGAATCATAGACATAAAATTGTCGTCCTGTTTTGACAAATTGTTGAATCTATGTCAAAATTGGACTTTGAGGATTTTCTGTCTTGGGCTACCTGAGCTAGTAGGTAAGGACAGGCAAGCAGTAAGAAGGAGTGGCCCTTCAGTAATGAAGGGCTGTAGACTCAGTCGAAAGGGATAACTAATATTATTTTAATTTGGAGCTGGTAAGAATTATACAGTGAGGAAAAATTGAACACCCGTAACTACCTTTACCACACAATTTTTGTACCTTTTCAATAAAACAGAGGTGGAAAACGAAATTAACAGATTTGGGGCCAGTGATTTAAGTAGACGGTCGAACTGAAATCGGCTTGCTGCTAGAGAAGAATGAGCAAACCACAATCTCCGAGAACATTGTTACTGAAAGCATTATTGAAATACCAGCCAAATGTTGCATCTCACTAGCTTTGACTTGCTTATAATTGTGTATATAATCGATATATAAATATATATATATATATATATATATATATATATATATATATATATAAGAAACTACACTTGTAGCGTTGCAGCGTTCTACAGATTATATTCTGTTTGCCAGCTATCAGCTACCGCGGATCGCGTAAATCTAGTCTTAACTATATACCAAACCTCTCGCGTGTTTGGACTAATCTAACAAAGTGATAACAGGCAATCCTACTTTGGCCGGTCCTAGATCAAACAAATATAGCATGGGTGGATTGAGTGAGGGTCAAGAAGAATGGGCTCGGATACGTGTTATAGAAATAACTAGTCATGGTTCAGTAAAATTGAGCCAAACTAATTTTTCCCAACCACTTTATTTTCCCTCCGATAAGAAGGTATGTTTTATGGGTTGTTAGAATTTCCTGGTCCTAATATCCTAAATTTGGGGTTTGTTTCTATTAATGCTATACACCCAAAACGCTTATATTCTTACAAAAAGAAAAGAGTAACCGAACATTGTTTTAACAATAGAAGACATGTGGTTTATCAAAAAAACTTCCAAAGATAGGACGATCGGAAGTATGAAAATTAGATACATCCATGTTAAGTTTTAGTCGAGGGATATCTATATAAACAAAGTTTGTTGTTTTAGATTTACTCCGGACTTTGTAGACGCCTTTGCTGTCACAAGAATACATCAGCAAACACACACTCACATGCAAGACTAAAGAATTAACTGAAAGTTGACAGTTATTGCTAGATTTATTAAACCACCATGAACCGGGGTAGAAATTAATCTTTCGAATGATAATAGAAACATTCTATTCCCTAGTTTTAATATTCAATAAACCTTTATCAAGAGTGTTGTCCATTTTATTGAAGAATTTCTCATTCCAGCCATAATCCACCCACGTCTATTGAACAGGTGTAGAGGCTCATCCCTTGTTGCCTGTTTAGGATGTGGTTTCCGGCTTTCTCTTTTCCAATCTTTTCACTCTTTTCTTTCATATTTTTCCTCAATTGGAGTAGATAGACTAAACTATCGGCCAGTTCACACTCCATCCACGTCTATTGAACAGGTGTAGAGGCTCATCCCTTGTTGCCTGTTTAGGATGTGGTTCCCGGCTTTCTCTTTTCCAATCTTTTCACTCTTTTCTTTCATATTTTTCCTCAATTGGAGTAGATAGACTAAACTATCGGCCAGTTCACACTCCACCCACGTCTATTGAACAGGTGTAGAGGCTCATCCCTTGTTGCCTGTTTAGGATGTGGTTCCCGGCTTTCTCTTTTCCAATCTTTTCATTCTTACGTAGCCCCCTACGCTTCAGTGGCATTACCGCCTTGCTTGGGGTGATATGATTAAAAAAAAAACAAAAAAAAATCCCGAGTTCTCCCGGATTCAAAGTATCAACTTACAACGGACGCAGTCGAGAATTGCTTATTTCTTATCTGCACAAAGCCTAAAGTCATCATGGCCGATAGTTTTGGCGTATTATACTTCTTCAACTGTTGTTCATGTGAAATTATACACTCTATCTCAATAATCATAACTAAGGTCAGGTCAGAAGAGTTGCAAAAAATTCACATGTTGACTCTTAGCGAAATATTAATGTGCCTTGTCGGGCGTCGGCAGCAGGGATTAGACAACTGCTTTAACAGACGTGCGGAAATATGTACATATTTTTGAACTAGGGTTCAATTTCCAGTCGAGTTCGTTACATTTACTGATGCGCAGATACTCTTGGAAAAAAGTACTAATCTATCTTATCTCCGTTCAGCGTTTGATTAAGTAGTAGAATACACTGCTTTCTTAAGCTTTTATTAGCAACCAGTTTAGGAGAAGGACACCTATGATTTTAAAACTTTATGTTTGTGGACATCGTGGAAGATTATGTGCATTGAGATCTTCCGGAATGTATGGATGGTCCTGCACAAGCCTTCACAATTATAATCAGATCATATGCGTTGTGAAGTCCGACTTTGCATTTCTAGGAGTTCTATTGTTTTCGTAATGTTTTATTCACCTATGTGTTCTAACACATCACTCAATAAATCCTGGGCCTAACTAATAAAACAACAAATTTTAGGCAATATTCAACATTATTCATCAACATAGTCCCCTTCTAGCGTGATACACTGATTCCAACGTTTCTCTAACAATTCTATGGTGAAATAATTTGTCCTTGGCCTCAAAACACGCCTGTCTTGGTGAAAGATCATTTATAGCCGTTCTTTTGGTGATTTCTTTTTTCAAACGCACCAATAATAGTACTTAGATGGGTGACTTCTTGGGAATACCAGGTGCTGTAAGCCTCTCTTTTAGCGGATGTGCGTTGTGGCGCAGTGGATATCGGCTCGGAATGAGAAATCGGGGAACCGAGTTCTAATTCCAGTTGAATTCCTCGCATTCACTTACGCGCAAATAACCTTGGGAAAGGTATTAATCCGTCTCTTCCTTCCAGTTATGGGTTAAATAACAGGACAGATTGGGTTCTATAGCCTTGGTCGGCAACCAGTCTACCGCAGAAAGCAATGGCAACCTACTGCGGGATAATGTTCTGCCCAGTCAGTCATGTCTCTTTGGAGACATGATCGCCCAAAGCGTGTATCGCGCATGGTACTTAACTGACTGACTTTATAAAAATCAGATGGATTTTTATTAGTAGCACCATCTATTTATCAGGCCCAGGACATTTTGAGCGATGTGTTAATTTTATTCGTAAAAGTTTACCCACCTAAGAGTTCTGACTTTAATTGTAAAGTTTTATCTACCTCATTGTTCTAGTTTTATTTGTAACGTTTTATATACATAGAGGCTCAAGTAATATTCGTCAAGTTTCATTAACTAGAAGTTCTAGTTTTTGTTTTACTGTTTTATACACCTAGGAGTTCTAGATTAATTCGTAAAGTTTTATTCATCTAGGAGATTTAGTTTAATTTGTAAGGTTTTATGCGTCTAGAAGGTCTAGTTTTATTCGTAAAGTTTTATTCACCTAAAAGATTTGTTTTATTCGCAAATTTTATCAACCAAGGTGTTCTAGGTTTAATCTAGGTACCTCATTTTTTATATCTAACTTTTAAACCGAATTTTTAAAAATGAAAAAAGTTTTCTTGAAACTTTTATTTTAGTTTAAAAAAAAAACCTAAATGATTACCTTTACAATTTCCAGTAAGCAAAATACTCTGGATTATTTCAAACAGAAATTATATTGATTGGAATATAAAAGTTTGAGATTGTTTTTAACTTTTGAATTTTGCCGCCATTTTTGAGCAATCGACACATTTGTAAAGAAAAGTTAATTTTGGGTTTCAAAAATCTTACAAATATATAATATACATCTGTGACACATTATTTATATAAAATTAGCAGATTTTATGTTAAATTAATCTGATTTACACAAGTATTACGTATTTATAGTGTGAAATTTAGAATAAAACTGTTTCTTAGGCACAAAGTTGAACTGTTTAACCTGTCCGCCGTATATCAAAACGTATATCAAAACGTGACAGGTTCTTGATTGATAAAATAAAAGTGTATGACGTTCACAAGTGACAAAATTTTACAATTTTTTTTCGGGTAATGAAGGAAACTCTGACCTTTTAATTGGAAATGGAATATGGAAATTACCATACAAAAAAAAAAAAGAAATTTCAAATACACACAAAAAAATTTAAATTATTTTAAAAATATGAAGGCCAAACGATTTGTATTAAACTTTTCAATTTTCGATAGGCAATATAATCTTCAATTATTAACTTAAAAATCCAACACCAACTAATCTTTAAAGTATTTTAAAAATATTTTTGAAACTTTATAAATTATTATAATTAAAGAAAATGAAAACAATTCTTTTAAAATTTTGTTCGTAATCGAAAATTTTTTTTCTTTAGACTATAATGTCCTTAATTTTTATTAGTTATTCAAGCAATTAAAAGTTTATCGAATCAAATAATATCAGAGTCTTATTGCATTTTTTATTTTACTATTTGGAGCAAATTTTTTGATACAGAGGCCAAATTAAAAAAAAACAGGATTTTGATGATTTATATTCCCCAATGAGTCCTGCGTTTAACTAATAAAACAATTTGCCGCAACAAAGTAATTTTTTAAAAAATTGAATGTATTTACTTGGAGTGGGGTAGCAGATGTAACAAAAATATATCAAGGTTTTTAAAAAAATAATAATTTCAAAAATAATTTTACTCATTTGCGAATGAGTACTGAAAGTTTAATTGAAATTCTACAATTATTTCATTTTTGCGAGAATTTCCAAATTAATGTGTTTGTCACCGGAAAAAAGGGTTATGTCATCATTAAGTTTTCCATTGTAAACAGTCGTAACCTTTTGGTTACCCTCTAACTTAAATCCAAACAAGATTTTCTGCCAAAATTTCGAACGTGTTAAAAGAGATTAAAAAATTAAAACAATAAGTAAAAATTATTTTGATCTTTCCTCTTAAAAAATATATACATTTGCATGGAAAAAGTTAGCTTTTTTTTTAAAGTTTGAGGTATTTTTTATTCATACTATGCTGTTTTTTAGCAATTTAGTGGAGATACCTAGTTTAATTGTAATGTTTTATCCTCCTAGAAGTTCTAATTTTATTCGAAAAGTTTTGTCTACTAAGGCGGTCTACTTTAATATGAAAATGTTTATTTACAGAGTACTTCTAGTTTTGTATGTTACGTTTTGTCCATCTAGGTATTCTAGTTTTATTCTTGAAGTTTTATCTACTTAAGGGTTCTAATTTTATTCCCAAAGGTTTATAAACTTAAGTTTACAAGTTTCATTCGTAAAGGTTTATCTACCTAAGAGTTCCAGTTACACTCTTAAGGTTTTATCCAGTTAGAAGTTCTAGTTTCACTAAAGAGCTTTTATCCATCTAGGGCGTCTAGTGTTATACGTACAATTTTATCTATCTAGGAGTTCTAGTCTTTGAGGCAAAAATTTACCCACCAAGGTGATCTAGGTTTAATCGTAATATTCTATCCACCTAGAAATTCTACTTTTATTCGTAAAGTTTTATCGACCTAAGTGCTATAGTTTTATTTGTTAAGTTTTATCTACTTAGATGGTCTTCTTTAATACGAAAATGCTTTTCCAATGCATTATACTTTTATATGGAACGTTTTATCAACCTAGGTTTGTTAGTTTCATTCGAAAGGTTTTATCTCCCTAGGGAATCTAATTTTTTCGTGAAGTTTTAACGATCTAAGTGTTCTTGGTTTAATTGTAATGTTTTATCCACCTAAGAGTTCTAGATTTATTCGTAAAATTTTATCGACTTAAGAGGTTTACTTTAATACGAAAATGTTTATCCACAAAGGTGTTTTGGTTTTATTCGTAACGTTTTATGCACTTAGGCTTTCTATTTTTAATGGTAAAGTTTTATTCACCTAGGAGTACTAGTTTTATTCTCTAAAGCTTTATTCACCTAGGAGTACTAGTTTTATTCTCTAAAGTTTTATTCACCTAGGAGTACTAGTTTTATTCTCTAAAGTTTTATTCACCTAGGAGTACTAGTTTTATTCTCTAAAGCTTTATTCACCTAGGAGTACTAGTTTTATTCTCTAAAGTTTTATTCACCTAGGAGTTTTACTAAAGTTTTATTCTCTCAAAGTTTTATTCACCTAGGAGTACTAGTTTTATTCTCTAAAGTTTTATTCACCTAGGAGTACTAGTTTTATTCTCTAAAGTTTTATTCACCTAGGAGTACTAGTTTTATTCTCTAAAGTTTTATTCACCTAGGAGTACTAGTTTTATTCTCTAAAGCTTTATTCACCTAGGAGTACTAGTTTTATTCTCTAAAGTTTTATTCACCCAGGAGTACTAATTTTATTCTCTAAAGTTTTATTCACCTAGGAGTACTAGTTTTATTCTCTAAAGTTTTATTCACCTAGGAGTACTAGTTTTATTCTCTAAAGTTTTATTCACTTAGGAGTACTAGTTTTATTCTCTAAAGTTTTATTCACCTAGGCGTACTAGTTTTATTCTCTAAAGTTTTATTCTCCTAGGAGTACTTGTTTTATTCTCTAAAGTTTTATTCACCTAGGAGTACTAGTTTTATTCGTAAAAGTTTATCGACCTAAGACTTAAGTGTTCCAGTATTATTTGTCACATTTTCACCACCTCATACACTAGTAAGTTAATACAAAAATTTTCCTTTGTGCAATGGCCATTACTCGACGGCTATAAAGTACCGTAGGGTTAATCAAATATTCAATTGAAATCCACCGATGTTCAGGTATTTTCACGTTAAATAATCTGTAAACAATTTGGAGAATGAATAAATTAAAAGAAATAATGAAAGTGGTGCATTTTTCTTGTTTCTGACTCATTGATTGACTGTCGATAAGGCGGTTATATCCGGGTCACTTACAAGCAGAACACAAACTTTCTCAAACTATAAGCGCTATCGATCCTTTTTTTTTTTCAAACGCTCTCTCCCACCAACGTTCCTTGCTACTTGCATCTCCTTCGCTGGCACGCTATCACATTTTTTCATTTCACTCTCTCCCACACGCTCTATCTTTCTCTCGTTCTGTTGTAATAATTTCTTCTCGGTCAACAATAAAAGCACCGCATCGGATCTGTTTCGACCTAATTTTAACTTCGGATTGCTGTTTTATTTATGCATGTCTCGTCGTCAATCGGTATTCACCAATATAGTGTCAACATCACAATTCTTATTCGGTTAATTTAGCAGTCACTATTTGATTCATAGAATTTAATTAAAAATGACACATTTAATTAAAATGAATTTTTGATAAGTAATAAAAATTAACCAACCATAAACAAAATGGTATTAAAAAGATAAGATAAAACATAACTTTTCCTCTCACTCGTTCTCTCTCTCTCTCTCTCTCTCTCTCTCTCTCACACACACACACACACACACACACACACACACACACACAGAGGCACAATATCTAAATTTATTTATAAATGAAACTTTGTGTGTGTGTGTCTGTGTGTGTCCGTTACCTATAGACTCCGAAACGGCTGAACCGATTTTCTTGAAAATTTACACAGTTGTACTATAAGCTTCTGCGAGTGTTCTTAGCTAGGTTTTGTGTCAAGGTACTCCGATAAATATCGAAAATCGATAATCGAAACAATCCGGTTATAGAAGGAATGGTCCGATTTTAATCAAATTTGATACACTCATAGACAAAGACATAAGAAACGATATTCAGAAGTTTCAAGGTTGCAGTTCTTACAATAGTGCAGAAAATTTTATATCGATACAAGGAATTCAAATGGAGTTTGAACTCGTCTCCCCGCTTTGTCGTTCCGAGCCGATATCCACTGCACCACAACGCACATATGTCTGTTGGCGCTAGTTCATGCAAATAGGGTCGGTGAGAGAGAATATTCCAGATATTTTTTACCGGTTAGATTTACAGGTTAGATTTGCAACGTGTCATCAGGCGTTATCATGAAAGAACGTGACATCAGTCAATTCTGGGTGCTTTTGCTGTTGTTGACAGTACAGTTGAGCGTTGATAGACTGAATACACACCAGATTTTCCTAGCGAATCATGAGTTTACATCCCACCAGATACAAATCTTGGGCGTTCGTTTTGTTTTTTTTTTCGACGCGAGCTTTGCTCGAGGTTGGGCCATTGCACTATTGTCTGTTCAGCTTTTTTGCGTATTATGTTCGAGTACAGACACCATTTATATCTGTAGTAACCATTTCGTTCAGCCCGTCTGCGCTTCTTGGACAGTAAAGCTGTGGAGGCATCTATGTTGTGTCGACGATCGAAATCGGTCAGTTTACGTGGGACTGCTACTTCTGACTTTGTCTATTTGTCCAAAGTGATGCAAAATGGCTGTATGACTAACGTCAAACTTCTTAGTTCGCATGCTGTCATGTGTGGATCAACTTTGATACTGGTATACAAAAGCTAATTGTTAATGCGTGAGAATTGACCACTCCTTTCTTGGCGATCGAAGTGGCCACGCTGGGATTTCTTGAACCAATTGTAGGCCGTGAGACGAACAATTGTGTCTTCTTCGAATTCTTGTTTCATACAACTTTGCGATTTGCCATCGTTTAGAGCGGCGGACTTGTAATCATAAAGCCATTTTTGGTACTTACAAAAAGCTCTAAAATAGTGAACAATAACTTTGAGAATTAAAAAAAAAAGTTTTAAATTTTGTTTTATATATCTCCAAAACTTTGTGAATTGAGGGTATCAAGTTTATTCTTTTAATATTCCAAGGAATCAGTGTTAAAGTGAGATGTTTCGTGATGCGTAGTTTTGAAGTTGCACAGAATTTGTGATGTGAAAAACTCAACTCAATTTTTGTTCTAGGGGGTTTGTAATACATAGAGTTCGATTTTACCTGAATTAAAACTTCGGTCTAAATCGGAGTTTTGACCTAAATCAGACTTTCGGTTCAAATCGATTTTTTGGCAGCAATTGGGCTTATTGTCCGAATCAAAGTTAAAATGAGGTTTTGAAGGAAATCAAAGTTATTTCAGCAAAATTCCAGGGAAAAATCTAAAGATCAGAGCTCAAAGGTAACGAAAGAGATGAGCAGAAGAAACACCAGTTGAGACACAAACTAGTAAACAAGCAAACTGAAAACCATAGAAGATGAACAGCATCTGAAATATTGGAAAATGTACAAGCTACAAGAGAAGTAAATGCTGCAAGACAGATAAGATCAAGATCATCTTAAATATCAGAGAAGGTAAAAGCAAGAAAAGATATCAGATGCTGCACAGAAGAGAAGGTCAAGAGCTGCAGATGATAGTGAAACGTAATCAAGAATAGCAGCAGAGAGCAGAGGAAGAGACAATCAAGGGCTGCAGCGGATGACAAACTTTATCAAGAAGAGAAACAGATGCTGCAAACTATTGAAAATCACGATCTTTGGAAACACCTGATGCAAGACATGCCAGACAGGTTAGTAATGATCACAATCATGCTAAAAGTAGTGCAGCTTCTTTTTTCTCCTATCAAAGCTGGCTTTTTAATACGACTGCAACAAAGACTATTTAAATCATCTCAAAGATGTCTATTGGATCAATGATCATTCAGTGTAAGCGTTGTAATGTTCTCACATTCAAGGATAAACCAGATGGGATATGCTGTAACAAAGGCAAAATATAGCTGGAATATCTATCAGTACCACCAGAGCCATTTCTATCACTTCTGGATGAGAACTAAGCTGAATCAAAATACTTTATCCAACACATCAAAATGTACATCTTTGTCTCTTTAACGATGAGAGTGAAGCAGACCAAATCCTTTCGTCCCTCTATAATATGCATCCAGCTTTAAAATTTTCACAAGAATAGGATATTAATTCTTCTCTTCCCTTTTCTTGGTATTTCAGTGAGCAGAGCTTCGTCCGTTTTTCTTACTTCAGTTTACCGAAAACCGACATTTACTGGTTTTTATATCAGGTGAGTTTCTGTTTGTCTCCAAAAACATAAAATTAACTTAAGAATCTTACCCATAGGGCCTTGAGGATTCGCTCTAAAACCAAGTTAGATGATGAACTCTCGTTTATTACTACTATTCCCTGCAATAATACCTATCCATTAGATATTGTCCAGTCGGTAATTATGAATAATGTATTCGAGTCTAATAAAGTTAAACCAGCTATAGTACAAAGATCTCCTGTGTACGTGCACCTACCTTGGCTGGGTTCTGTTAGTGATAGATTTGATAAGCGGGTTTATGTCGTAGTTCAACACTGTAACTTTGCTGACAACACTCGTATATTTTTTTCTGCTAAACCTGTCTTTTCTTCTATACGGAAGGATGTTCTGACCCATTAGCCTTGATTTATTTGTTTAAATGTAGTTGTGGATTGCACTATATAGGAAGAACTACTCAAAGACTAGATGATAGAATTAAACAACACTTACCTACAAAAATCAGAATGTGAACTGTTCTTCGCCAGATAGGCTGAGCAAAACATACGAGTTCTCTATTGCAGAAAACCTTACAAATAACCATAATTGTGCCGCTAATTTTAGCGAGCACTCATTTTCAAGTGTTCTCTTCATCAACTCTCGGCAGAGAGGAACCCAAACGTGGTCCCGCCGCAGAGTAGAGTTACGATTGGGGTAAACAGACAAGAGCCCGACCTAGCCTTAAGCTGGGTCTACAGGATATTTTTGGCTGAGCTTAAAAGCTCAGAACCCCCCTTTAACTGACCTTGTGTCTCATCCGTCTTGGTCGGAAGGTGATAAATACCAGCTCGCGATCATTTTCGAGTGCGTTCTTGATCATGTTTTTGCCTCAGTACAGAGAGGCACTCAAACTCCACCGAAAGGAAGAATCAGATATGGGATTGACACACAAGAGCTGGGTTTACGGGATATTTTGACTGAGCTTAAGGGCTCAAAATCTTCACTTTAATTGGTTTTGTGTCGCATTCGCCTTGATGAGAAAGTGGTAAATACTAGCCTGGACTCATTTTCGAGTGAACTGCCGCACTCTCTTGATTAATACTGCTTCCGAACCCAAGCGTGGCTCTGCAGAAGGGTAGAGTCTCATTTGGTGCGAACAGACAAGCGCCCGACCCAGCCTTAAGCTGGGTCTCGGGATACTTTTGGCTGAGCTAACGAGCTCAGAATCCTACTTTAATTGACTATGTGTCGCATCCGCCTTGGTAGAAAGGTGGTAAATACAAATGCGCACTTATTTTCGATTGCTCTCTTGATCAACTCTCTGTCTCCTTTCTTAATTTAAATACTATTAATTTTTTATCCGTTAACTCGTGAGGTACCAAAACATTGTTGCGATTCATATATCCATGTGTTTTCAAATGCCTTACAACACATATGAGATATGTAAAATATTTCTGCAATGCTCCGTACCGTGTGACCTGAATTGTTTTTAATCAGCATTTCAGTTAGTTCATCATTAACGACTTCAGGCCTGCAAGAATGTTTTCGGCCTTCCAGATCAAAGTATCAATTCCTGAACATAGCGAATCACTCACGAGAAGTACTTTTAGCCACTGCAGCATCTCCAAAAACGGTCAGTCAGTTAAGTGCCATACGTGATACACGCTTGGGAGATCATGTCTCGAAAGAGACATGACTGACTGGGCAGAAGGTTATCCCGCAGTAGGTTGCCATTGCTTTCTGCGGTAGACTGGTTGCCGACCAAGGCTATAGAACCCAGTCTGTCCTGGAACTGGAAGGAAGAGATGGATTAATACCTTTCCCAAGGGTATTTGCGCGAAAGTAAATAACCAAACGGTACATATCTTATTTGCAGTATGCATCGTCATAAATTTCAGTCATGTGTCGAATGAAATTTTGTAATCAATTGCCACCAATTGAAAAACGCCCCCCAAATTTTTAAAATTTCACCGAAAACCAGGAAAAATGTTTGAAACACACTTCTAAGGAAAATATCCCTAATTTGAAGCAACAGAAATGTGGTTTTACAGAAGGATGCTGAAAATACCATAGATTAAATATAAGCTCAAGTTCTAGAGACAATGGAAAGAAAAAGAGAACTTATACTTAACAAATGGAGGGTACATTTGAAATATTCTAGCGAACATAATGAGGAAAGTAGGCTTAGAAAATTTGATACTTACAGAACAGAAGGGCGGGACAGAAAAATGGCGAAAATAGAGAAATGACCAAAAGACAAAATTTATTAAGATATACAAAGGACAGGAAGTTGTGGAAAGACATGATTGCAACCGTCAGCAAGGGACAAAGCACATAGAAGAACTAAACTTGTATAACTGAAAATATCCATATATATATATATATATATATATATGTTCAGAGTAAGAAAGAAGATTTCAATAGAACTACTAAAAAGCTTAGTGTTTTGATATTGGATATCCTAAAGTCAAAGTTGGGAGTTGCTCTGGCATCTTTTTACTTTCTTGCGCAGGGATGGGAGATTTTTTACTTTGCAGTGTGTGAGTCAGTATTAAAAATGACTATGCTTTCTTTCGATTCCCTAAGGTCGAAGCGACTGACGTGTTACCTTCTGGGAAAGTGAAGTGTTTTGAAATATCATTTTTTTAAATACATTAAGTAATTCATATGTGTAGTCGTTATGTGCACAGACACGTGAGATCTATGTTCCACATTTGTCAGTTAAATGCTGGAAAATGCTGCGAGCAAAAGTAATTGGCTGCATTTTCTGTTAAACAAGTAAACCAATGACAAGAGAAAAATGACCAAA
Organism: Ascarosepion bandense; assembly: GCA_037127315.1. Taxonomy (NCBI): domain Eukaryota; kingdom Metazoa; phylum Mollusca; class Cephalopoda; order Sepiida; family Sepiidae; genus Ascarosepion; species Ascarosepion bandense. The sequence continues at coordinate 1,895,472 of JBBBDQ010000131.1, read as the reverse complement.
CCAAGTTGGCTTGATTGTTTAATGGATTCTTCATTAATTTTACCTTAATGATGTTGGCGCTATATGCTGGTAATAGTTAGCTTTAGACATAATTACAAATCTTACAGATGATCTGTTAAAAAGTGCGTTTTATACATTAATAAATACGATATATAAGACGCACTCCAAATTTTCGATGTTATTAACAGTTTGCATTCTATAAACCGAAGGTATGAATAATATAAAGATAGCCGATCGCCAGTAGACATGTCTGCTAAGGTGTCTAGCTAATTCCTATTGCCCACGCCTGCTCAAGCACAGTTGTGTTTCTTCGACATCCAGAAAGCCAACTTATGGTTCTATCCTACAACTATACTGTACTGACTTTAGTAAATATCTTCGAAGAGAAAGCGCTTAATATGGCTTAATCATCAACTGGAACAAAGCTGGTAAAAATATGTTCGATTACGATGAGTTATGGTGTATGACCTTCGACGGTTTCTGGATAGTTTCGTCCACCCAATTTCACAGCTTTGATGGTTCCCGTGCATTTCTCTACTGTGCCGCACGCTCAGGATAATATCTATCTATCTATCTATCTATCTATCTATCTATCTATCTATCTATTGTCTCATTGAACAGAGAAGCTCTCCGTAGCCAAGTGGCAAAGAACGCCGGATCAAATGTTGGGTTATCCTACCAAAAGGGACGCAGATGGGATCTTTGCTGGAAATCACATTTTCTTTATTAACATATTTCGAAAACTCAGACCATTAGATGTAATACACACTGTTTAATGTCAAACTAAAATGAGGCAGTGTCTTTCAATTACGAATATATATTATAATAAATGTCGAATTAAAAGTTAATCTATTAATTCTTTATAAATAGATATATATTAGACTGTGGAATCATTTGTGCTCCAGCCGTCTAAGACGCAATAGATCAATTGGTGGCTTTCTCTATGTTGATAGGGGCCGCAGGTTCGAATTATGTCGAATGACACAAATTTTTGCAACAAAAAGTTTTCGTAAATAATCAGGTCGGTAGAAGTAAATATATAAATATACTGTTTGATTAAAACCAAAAATATCTACTCAAATACGAGTATTGATTAAAAGTAATGTTTAAACAAATAAATTATATATATAGTAAAAAAGTACAAGAAGTCGTGAACGTTTCGTTTAAAGTGTAGATTTATTGCTGTTGTTATTATTAATATTACTTGTTTTTGTATGATATATTAAGAATCCATAATGGTATTTGTGTCGCTACATGTGTTTCAAGTCTAAAGTTCACTTTCTGCAGGCGAATAAATTTGGAACTTCACATATCGAGATCCGTTTGTTTATATATATATATATATATATATATATATATATATATATATATATTGAGAGAGAAAGAGAGAGAGAGAGATATCTGTCTGTGTGTCTGTGTTTATGTATGCTGAACTTTTCAGCGTAGCCTATATGTGGTACAGAACCTAAAGTGATGATTGAATCCACCATTCAGGTGTAACTGATCAAGCAAGACAAGATTGCTAACCAGTACGTCACGTCAAAAATCGATATACACGTATGTATGATTGCAAAATTACCAACATTTATTAAATGAAACTTATCTTGAATCATTATTTACGAAACTTTGCTTCAATTTACTCAAGTGCTGCTTCCTGCAAGCTCCGAATCCTCCCTGTCCTGACGAGACACAGTACAAAGAAGAAGGAGGAAAAGTATGCTCTAGTATTCTTATAACACGGTCCAGCCAACATTAATTAATTTTTCCCTTAAATTTTACGAAAAATGTAAAAAGAGATTGCGTCTTTTGAGGAAGATTAATTAAAACCTTCTTTTTTTTAAATATCTACCAGGAATAAATTCAGTTTTATATTCCTGCAGAATGGTTTTAATTTTTCTATAATAAGAGAATGGTCCAACGTCATACAAAAGAATGTATAAAACAGTCATACGTGTGATAAGAACGTGTACCACTCAGAAATTTGAAAACAGCAAATATACGATTCTGCAAACCAAGAGCATATTCCAAAGAATCCAAGAAAGAACTTAAATGATTTTTATCTGTAGAATTCATAAGAATGAACAAGAATACTATGAAAAGTGTTAGAAATCTGAGTAGACATTGTCTCAAGTGAAACCCAGAATTACTTCTCGATCATCACTTATCATCAGATTTCAATCATTAACTTCCGGTTCCAGTTGGCACCACTGATCGTTCATGCATTCATTCATATTTCTTTTATTTATTTTGGCGGTTGTTTTTTCTTTGCAGCCGGTGAGATGAATTCCAATTCCAGTCGAGTTTATTGCATTCATTTCTGCGCAAATGTCTTTGAAAATGGTATGAATTTATCTCTTCTCCTACCTTTGTCTACTATGGGTTAAATAGCGTACCAGACTAGGTTTTCTAGCCTTGAGTTGCAGCCAGTCTCAGAGATCGAGAGCTCTGAATCCAAACTCGTAGATAAACCAACTGGAATCCACTCCAATATATTTCAATAGAGCGACTATATTGGATCAATTGCTTGCTACGTTTACTGCAAAAGAAGTTGGTTCACTGGCTTGTGCTAGAAACTTTTTCTCGTCAGAATCCATCATGCACATTTATAATTCTACCATTCGTTCATCCATTTTACACCTCAAGATTCTTGACGAAATCCAAAGAAGGATCTGCAATGTAGTGGATCCTGACCAAACATCTCAATTTCAGTCATTTTCTTATCAGCGTGAATTGGTTACTTTTTTTACAAATATTACCATGGCAATTTCTCTGAGGAGCTTTTTTCTCTGGTGCTCTGACTACATGAATTTAAACGTGCAACTAGGTCCCATCATTTTACTGTTAAACTAGCGAGATGCGACCACCATTTCTACTCTCTTTCTACTTTCTATTTTCCCGTTCTTCCTACCTGCGGAACTCCTTTCCGATTTCTCGTTTCCTGTTAACTACAATTTTCAAAAATTTAAACGCATCGTCAATTACCATCCTCTGTCTTCTTGAACCCTGTTTCTTTTTTGTCCTTTTCTCAATCTTCCCCATTTTCGATCTTCTCATTGTCTTTCAATTTCCTTTCCTGTAAGCCTCTGTGTTATAATGGCATTATCGCCTTTTTTTTGGAGTGAAACGATTAAAAAAGAATAAAAAAATTAATGGCCAATCATAGACAGAGAATTTGTAGATAGCCATCATCTGAAGGCATTAGAAATAATGAATTAAAATAGTTGAAATAACAGTTTACAAAGTATTTGCTAATCATTCTTTCACTTAGGCTTATCTATACACTCAGAAATTATTTACTGGCGGTTTTCGACAAATATATCGTATCCTACGCTGAGCACATTTCTCAGTAACTCGCGGGTACACTATAATAATTGCTGGCTTATAATTTTCATGTATATTCGTCTGCTACGGTGGCGAGCTCATCTCGGTTACAGACATATTTGTGCACCTTCAAAATTCGAACAACTAACATGTGATTTATATTAAGACAATGTGACCGAATATTAATCATAGTTTCTTGGAGAGCGTGCGTAACCTAAAGTGTTTAGTAGTTGAATAAGATTTCGTGGTAGCCTCACCATCGACGGCTTCCAAACAATTTTGTCTATTCAAATTCACTTGCAATATTTCAGTCAACCCGTGGTATGATATTCCAGCTCTTTTCAACAGTGCCATACGATAGGATCCTCTCAGCATGATATAATCCTGAAACCCATTCTTGCAAAAGTCGACCATGGTAAGATTCAAACCCAGGTCTCATAGTTGAAATGCTAATGAAATAAACACTCGGCGAACTGATGATTTCTACACAAAGAACACTTTAGGCAAGTAGGCAACCAAAGGACTTGATTTTTTTTCCATTTTCATATTCCGTCTACTGCGTTATGCCAAAAGCGATGAAGTAACATTATGCAAAGGCTATGTTAGGTGATGCTACCACACCTTGACGCCACGGAAATGTCTAAACGTATATCATTTGTATTCTTATGAGTCAGTTTGAACACTGACAAACCTGCTTTTAGCAAGGCCATGTGAGTTATCGGGGAATAAATAATGTTGGAATGTGAAGTTATTTCAGACTTTGTCACTTTCTCCTTGATTTTTCAGTAAATTTAACAAAAGCTGAATATGACGCGAGGTAAGAGAACAAAATTGAAAAAAAAAACTTTGGACAATGTCGCTATATCTAAATTATTTATAAATGGAACTTTGTCTGTGTGTGTGTCTGTGTGTGTCCGTTAACTATAGAACTATAGAATCCGAAACGGCTGAACCGATTTTCTTGAAAATTTACGCAGTTGTACTACAAGTGTCTGCGAGTGTTCTTAGCTAGGTTTTGTGTCGAGGTACCTCCAATAAATATCGAAAATCGATAATCGAAAAAGTCCGGTTATAGACAGAGTAGTCCGATTTTAATCAAATTTGATACACTCATAGACAAAGATATAAGAAACGATATTCAGAAGTTTCAAGGTTGCAGTTCTTACAATAGTGCAGAAAATCGATTATATATATATATATTATAAGAGTTGAATAATTTAACACATTCAATATTATGGATAAAAATAGTGAATATAGTGTTTTTCGAGACTTAGCATGAGTAAAACAATCTAACGGATTTGAACGAATAAAAAATGACGTCAAAATCCACGAAAATGTTTTCACCCTTTAATAATACTAACTTATTTGTGGCCGTATTCACACAGGGAGTGTTGAGCCGGCTTCTTAGAAGAAGTTTCATGGGACATCAAACAACAGCAAGTGGTGCGAAGATTTTTCCGCAGAAGATTGCCAATTACTTCGGTAGACTGGTTGCCAAACAAGACAGCCTATTCTGTCCTGCTATTTAACCATAGATAGAGGGATAAAAGATAGATTCATACTTTTACCAAGGGTAAAGTACGTAAGTGATTGTAATGAATTCGACTGACTAAATGGTGCTGGTTTGGTCACTTTCATGCCTTTAGTTAATGTTTTTAATATTTTGTGTCATTTCTCCAAACACGAACTTCTCCCAAATATTTTTTGTTGGTCAAGCCACTTTTCGTGAATATTAACATTGTATTTGTTTTAAACAAATCAATATTTTGACATTGTTAAAACCATCCTATTCTTGGTCTTATCTTGCCAATGTTTGCCCATTCTCTGACACCCACTGTTACCTCTTTCTCTTCCCTCTTCTTCTATGTAACACTTCACTTTCCTCTTATGTATCCCCCTGTGCATCAGTGGCAGTACTGCCTTGCTTGGGATGAAACGATTAAAAATATATATATTCGATACTGAACAATCTTCACCTACAAGCTCACATTATTGACAGTCGGACAAATCTACCCAGCCCCCTTTGAAAATCATGTCACATTCCGAATCAATCGCTAGGTAAGCAAAAATTCAGGGTGACTGATGTAATTCGCCGCTGGCTCCCAAGACCAAAAAGAAAGTGATCTTTCCACTAGTTCACGGTGCAATAGCTTGCAAGGCCAGGAAGGTTCACTGGACAGAGGAATGGCCCGAAAAACTTCTTGACACTCTCCTAGGAAGCTCAATTGATTTCGAGGCTTATATCGGCGCTCAGTTCGCGAAACTGGAAGAGTGATAGTAATTCTCGTGAAGGCGTTCCTAATAGTCCCTCCAAAATCGAGTCCTCTGCAACGTTAGCTTCGATGCGTGTCGGTGACTCGCCAAGTGTGGCATTCCCAGCCTCTCAAGACACGGACGTTGGGACATCTCTGTCGACCTGATATTTTTGACCACCCCATAAGAGGGAAGACAACAAATGCACTAACGCCAACTTACGGTCTTTACAGATTGCATCCGAAGCCAAATCTGGACCGCCGCTCCGACCTTTGCCTGTATTTCCGACCAATTCTTTTCCAGCTGGAGATCTGAACCAAACCACACTCCAAGAATGCGGATAGATCCGTCAGTCTAGCTGAAAGGCCACGGAAACGCGACGTCCTTCCAGGAGCCTAAACGCAAACCAGAAGACTTGTTATAGTTAATTTTGGCCCTCGTCACCTTTTCGTACCATTCCAGCCCCTTTTGTACCACCTCAATGTCGCAACGGTGCGGTACGAAAATAGATATGTCATCGGCTTACGTAGAAACCCTGTCTCGAGTTCCACCAGGGACAGTGATTCCGCGTAGGGCCGGACTGCACGCTCTGCTCCTTAGTCGGCGAAGGATGAGCTCCAACGGCAAAGTGTAAAGTAGCGTCAACAGTGGAGAACCTTGTCAAACTGACTGAGACAGTACAAAAGCGCTCAACCGCTTTCCGTTAACTTGTACCATTGCGCATTGGTGAAGAGATACAGTAGACTGATCCACTTGCAGAAATTGTGTTGGAATCTGGCGGCTCGCAGGTACCGATGTTCGACACCTTCAAATGTCTTGACTGACCCAATTTGATCAGTGCGGCTTGCTTATCGTCTTCTACATCCTCTGAAATCGTAGGGATCAGATGCAGGTTGCTCTGAATTGTTCGGCCTTTCACAGCATAAGTATGCTCAGGCACCAACAGAATCGCGGCAATTGGCTGCAAACACTACATCAGGATCTTGGCCAAAATATTTAACTCTGTATTTAGCAGAGTTATGGGCCTGTAGTCGTCTATTTTCGCTCAAAACCCTTGCCCTTTTCCAACAGCGTGATCCCCCCACGTGAAGATCTGCTCGAAGACGGACCCCTGCTAAAACCAGTTATTGAACACCACCATAAAAATCTGAACAAAGATGAGTGGCAGCTTCAAGTACAATTCATGGGGTAAACCATCAAGTACCGGAGACTTGCCACTGCCGACCCTCTTCAATTTCGAAGTGAAATTTACCCTCTGTAATCTCACCCTAGCAGCTAGCGGTTTCATTCAGAGCGAGTCGAAGAAAGTCGGCCAAATATCTGCTAAACTAGTTTTCACAGAGACCAGACTCCTTGGTAAACTGTTTCTTGAAAAAGCGCCGAATTGCCTTGAACATGTCTTTGGTCGACCTCAGAGTATCCACCTCCGGGGTATTTTCACGAATGTATCGATCGCCACGTCGATGGATTTCTTCCTTACGCAGTTCTGCGCTCAGATTTACGGATTCCTTAGACATATTATTTAACCTAAGCCTAATTACATGACTCCGTTAGCGCTTTCTAGCCTCACTGTTCAGTGCCTACATAGCTAACGCAATCTCTAAGGGATCCCTACCCTAGATTCCGCTTGGAAAAGGCTATCCTTAAGCGTCTTTACCTTGATAGCCTTATCTAGGGCGAGTCGTTGGCTATATTCGGTGTTGAAAGACCTAATCCTATCCTTAAACCTCTCCCACCACCTTTTCTCAATAATCACATTCACTATTTCCCGCTGAACTAGTTTAATTAGCTGTTGCTGAAAGTCCCACCTGTCCAGTAAGGACAGATTTAACTTCCAGAGTCCAGCCAATCTAGGTTTAGTGCCTAACGCCATTCAGGCACAGACGTGTCTATGGTCCGAAGAGCGTAACCAGTCCAACGTGGGACAATATAGCAAATCTAGATCAACCCTTCTCACTAACATTCTATCCTGGTAACTAGCCACCTGGGTAAACGGCCATTTATGTGCCCACGTCCATATTTTCCCTCCAGAGTGATCGATCCGGTATATATCGACGAACTCATCAGATCAACCAGGCTACTATCGCGATAGCGCCCGACCCTCTGTCTATTTTGTGGTCCATGACGGCATTCCAGTCCCCCACTAAGACAAGACAAAGCATTTCAAATGTGTTTGCATATGATTCCATGGCATTTACCTTGCCAAATTGTTGTTGTTGAACGTGTCGGATCGGCTATTGACAAGTTCGTCGAGTATCGTTGGCGTTTACTACTATTGCTTCTTTTCTTCACAGGACTTAATTTTTTGAAGGAGACTTTTTATAAAGTTGATTTAATTTTTTTTTGCATTTTATTATGAATTTGTTCTTGGTTCAAATTTATTTTTTAATTTTTCTTTTCCATCTTTATTTTCTGTTACCCAGTCGGCTTTTGCCCACTATATTAATTTTTATTTTCTGTCGATTGGAGTGGTTAGTAAGAACTTTCCCTCTGACCCCCACCCAACCCCGTTATCATTTATAAGAGAGGACTATATCAAAAAACTTTCTAAATTCTGTTCGGGGAGGCTTCTTTTTTTGTTCATTCTTCTCTTTATAGAGCAGTTAAATAAACGTTCCCCTGGAACATTAGTGGCCTGTCTCTTGATGGTACTATCAAGATTAAGATGGGCCAATTTTCTCCTCAGACATGTTTGGTGTAGACTCATAACCCTAATCAGACTGTTAATGGGTCCCTGGCTGGCTGGTGCAAATGGCCGAGACCTGAGGTCTCAAACACTATCTTCAGTGTCTCGGTTTGGATGTATGTTGTATGCAGGGGACTCGTTTTTCACGTCGCTACCGTGAATATATAGTCTAGAGGATTGGCCTTTAATTCAGCATGTTTTGATGAATGCTAGTGAGCAAATTATCGGATGCGATGTGTGCCTTTGCTTTGGCAGATTCGGCGGGAAGACTGCGTGCTGGACGTTATTATAAAGGAAAAGTCTCTTCGCCTCATTGGGGTTTATGCACCAAATGACCAAGCGGAACGGACTACTTTGTTTCGGTGGATCGAGCCGTTTTTGATGACATCTTCATCAGGTAGTTTTAGCGGGTGATTGGAATACCGTCTTTGACCCCGATATAGATCGCATCGGAAAAAGATCAGGTACTAACAACTTAGATTTGAAACCATTTTGTCGATAAGTACCGAAATGGGTACCCTCGGAATTTAGTGTAGATTTGGACTAATAGGAGAAGCTTAGTTTCGGTGGTGCATTCTAGCTATATCGACTGAGTTCTACTTAAGAGAGTCGATGTAAGGTTCTTCAGTTGTAAAATTTTCCATTCTATAGTTTACTCTAATCACAGGCTCGTCAGGGTTCATGTAAACTTACATAAGCCTAACGCTAAATTGGCTGGTTACTGGAAATTAAACTCTTTGATGAGCAAGATTTCCAGAACTAGTTGCTACTAATGATACAGGGGGAATAGACAGGGCTGTGGTTGGGAATAAGTGGTGGGATTCCTTAAAGTCTAAACTTCGGTCGTTTGTTGCTGAATATAGTCGTCGACTCAATCTATCTAGGTTAGCAGTTGATCAGCAAGTTAAATTCTGTGTTAGTGGGGTGGTAGCCTTATCAAGAAGGATCAAATTCTCGTAGTTAGGGCTAGGTTAAAAAGAATGTCGCCTGGAAAATTAATATGGCCGCTGAATTGCATGCAGAGGAACTTAGAAATGTTACCGAAAAGCATATCGCGTGGGTCACATTGCCGGATAAGCGGACCGTGATTACAAATGCGGGTATTGTTGAGGCTTTTCGTGACTACTTTTATTAACTGTTCACCAGGGATCCCAGTCTGGGTACTGCTCACTTCGACCCCCATGTGGCCGAATTCCCCCACCTCTAGGTGCTTGAAGCAGCTGGGTGAGAGGGTCCTGTGACAAAGTCTGAGATCTGGGATGCGCTGAAACTGGTTCGCCGGGACAAAACTCCGGAATTAGATGGTCTTCCTTACGAACTGTACTGGAGATAGTCACCCGTTCATGTTTTCTTACTGGCGCTGATTCACAACAAGTGGATGAAGCACGGGTCTATAGTTCAACGCCTTGTGATAAGATAAATAACTTCAGGCCTTTGACGATGTTAAATGCAGAATTTAAGATGTTAAACAAGACCTTAGTGAGGCATTTGAAGGCTGTCCTCGATAGTCTAATTGGCTTCGAACAGGCTTGTGCTGTGAAGGATAGGACTGTTCAGGACAACCTTCATTTGGTATGCTTATTCGTTAAGAAAGTCGACACTGAAGCTGCATTGATCAATTTAGATCAGTTCAAGGCATTCAATAGGGTTGACCATTGTTTTCTAGAGTCTGTCCGCCTTGCCGCCGGTTTTGGGCCGTACTTTGATCTGACTTCTGTACGCGTGCCCCGGTGCGCTGGTCGAAGTGAATGAGGTACGATCAGAGTCTTCCTATTCACTTGCTCTATTTGTCAAGGTTGTTTGCTTTCTACTCTGCTATACGTTCTTGTGTTGGAACTTTTCCTTCGCAAATTGAAGGCAAATCCTGTTCTCCGAGAATCTCCTTACCTGGTGAAACCACCTCGGCCAGGTATTCAACATATGCTGACGACGTTTCGGCTCTTGTGTCGAGCAGAGCCAAGATTGACGAAATCAGCAAAGAAATCAGAAGGTTCAAGATGGTTACAGGAGCCAAGATCAATCGAGGTAAGTCTTATGGTTGGGTGCATGAAAGGGAGTTTCTCCTCCTGGACTTTTCTTCTGGACGGATGGACTGGTCAAAATACTCGACTTTTGGTTCAGTCCTGGTATCCAGTTCGAAATGATTTGGTCGGAAGTGCCGGGAAGGCCGAGGTCGCAGGTTATCTGTGGTCTCTGAAAAATCTTTCCTTAAAAGAGAAAGCGGACTTATGTATTTGGTACATCTAACCAATTCTACTTTACCGACTTTCCGTGCTTCCACTCCCGTATGCCATTTTAATGACATTAGTCAGGGCCTTGTACCCTTTTTGTGAGGATCCAAGACTCTCAAGGTGTGTCGGGAGATCTGTTACCTCCACCCTTCTGAAGGGGGTCTGGGTATGCCAGCGTTGAGATTCGTCAACATATGCCTCGCATCACTTTCTTAGACCGAATGTTTTTGCAAGCGGATGGGAATGGCGAATTCTGGAAGGTAGACGGCGATAACAACTTTTCGTCCTTAAGAAGTGTGCACTCGAGCGAATGTTCCCTTTATCGTGAATGCCGGTTAGCATTCAAGTACCATTTACAAGCGACGAATGGCCCCTCCAACGTCTAGGTGTTATCCCGTCAGGCATTTTACCGAGTACTAGTTCATGATGATATGATCGACATGCTCGATCTAACGAAACAGGATGTTTGCTCTATATGGCCTTGGGCGCCAGGGATGATATGCCTCACTACTAGCAAAGCATCACTCACCTATTTGGTGACGCGAAATGCTCTTTGACTCGGCAAAAAGCTTTCTGCAGCGAGATTAGTTAGTTCTCCAAGCTGCGTCCGTTGCGCTGAGTCTCCCACTTTCTTCTACTGCACGGTCAGGATATTAGTGACACTGTATCAAACATTGTCAACCCTACCCAAAATAGGTTAGTTTAAGTTAGTTTTTTCTTTTAGTTAAGTTAAAACTTAACAAGGTATGTATGGTCATTGTCCCCATTTTATTTTTCTCCCTGCTTTCTTTAATTTAATTCCCAATCCCCTCCTTTGTTAGGTGACCAGAAACGTTAGTCCCCTGGTAGATGCAAAACACTTTTTGTTTTCGAGTGTGCTTTTTCGTATTTGGTTTTGTGTTTGGATGAGTGTGTAATTGTGTGTATGTTTGAATGAATGACTGTTTAATTTATAGAAGACGGTTTAATTTATACATTATACCAGATAACTCATGTTATACATTATACCAGATAACTAATGTTATACATTATACCAGATAACTCATGTTATACATTATACCAGATAACTAATGTTATACATTATACCAGATAACTCATGTTATGCATTATACCAGATAACTCATGTTATACATTATACCAGATAACTCATGTTATACATTATACCAGATAACTAATGTTATACATTATACCAGATAACTCATGTTATACATTATACCAGATAACTCATGTTATACATTATACCAGATAACTAATGTAATACATTATTCCAGATAACTAATGTTATACATTATACCAGATAACTCATGTTATACATTATACCAGATAACTAATGTTATACATTATACCAGATAACTCATGTTATACATTATACCAGATAACTCATGTTATGCATTATACCAGATAATTCATGTTATACATTATACCAGATAACTAATGTTATACATTATTCCAGATAACTAATGTTATACATTATTCCAGATAACTAATGTTATACATTATACCAGATAACTAATGTTATACATTATTCCAGATAACTAATGTTATACATTATACCAGATAACTAATGTTATACATTATTCCAGATAACTAATGTTATACATTATACCAGATAACTCATGTTATGCATTATACCAGATAACTCATGTTTTTGTCACGGTTAAGAACCGTGGTTTTTTTTCATATTACTAACACCATTTTGTTTAGTTTCTTGCAAATAGTATTTTTTCATTGCATTTTTCCATTCATTGGTGTTATTTATTTTTAAAGTTGTTATACCCCACTCTCCACAAAAATTGGACATATAGGACTAGTTAAATTTTCACACAGCCTTTGAGGTATTATGATGTTTGTATTAAGAATGGTAAATAAGAATGTGAGGTTTTGGTGCAAGGAATATTGTATAGTTTGCTTGGGTCAGCGAATAAGGCTAACTAAATTATCTTAAGACAATCCACACTTTTTTTGTATTTTAATATGTATTTCCATAAAACAATGTTTCGCATATTTACTAAGCTTAGCTTAATTAGGCAATCGCTTGGGGTACCCTGTTTGGGTCGAATTCACCCCAGCAGTAATGGTCAGTGAATTTAAATTTCTAATTATTGCTCCACGGCTAATATCTCTGCGTAATTCTTTTAACTGTTCAGGAATGTTTGTCATTGTTAAAAGTACTTTTCGATTTGTGACCCTGTAAATGTGTGTTTGTCTTAAACCGTTGCTGGGTTTTTCCCGTTTGCGCTGAGATTGGTAACACAATGCATTACAAATTACAAATTTATTTTTATTTATATAAATTAGTTTGGCACCTGACGTTTCAATAACGTCACGATAATCAAAGTTTAAATCTAAATAAATTACCCATTTACAATACGACACTTATCAGATAATATATTCAATTTAAATACAGAATATATAAAAATGATTTTAAAGAGTCTACTTTTAGTCTATCCTTGTTAGTCAGGGGCTGTTGATACACGGAAAAGAAAATTAGTCCTCGCGACACAGATAACCATTTCAGTTTCATTCAAATTGTGATCGTGCGCCTTTTTATGTGTTTATGCATATTTCAATTGAATGAATGACGTAAATATATTTATGATAAATTAAAAAAAAATTTATATAATTTAATTAATTAACGAATAATATTCGAGAAGTTCAATAAAGTCTGATTGTTTTAGGATACTAGATTAGCAACTAGGTCCCACCCTTTTACAGTTAAACAAATAAGATGTAACCGTAAATTCTACTCCAACAGCTTCTTTTCTCGCGCTTCCCGCCTGTGGAACTCCCTTCCACAACTCTGCTTTCCCGACAGTTACAATCTCCAGGTGTTTAAATGTAGGGTCAATAGACACCTCCTATCACACTAACTCCCAACTATTCTCACAACACTCTCATCTACCCAACCCTCATTCTCGGTATCCTTACCCGCCTATCACCCACCCTCTGTCATTTCCTATATTTAATCAGCCTTTCTCCACTCTACGTAGCCCCCTGCACAGTAGTGGCAGTGACATGCCTTGCTCGGGGTGAAACGCTTATAAAAAAAAAAAAAAATATTAACGTTTTTTTCTTTCTTTATAAGCTGGTACTGTTTTCTTATTCCCCATAACATTTTTGGTGTTTTGGTTTGCGTTTTTCGGTTGCTATATTTACTTCGACAGAGTTATGGTCTATGTATATTTTTAGTTAAATGATGTTTTGTGTGTCGAAAAGATCTGTTATTTCCCAACATCTTACAGTATGATTTTATTGCTTAGTTTAGGGTAGCGGTTGTCCACTAGTGAAAAGGTAGTGAGAAAGGAATGTATTATTCCAATATCTAATTTCAAACATAGTCAAATTGTGTACGCGTGCTTATATGTACAAGCACATATAATTCACTCAAAATTCACACAAAACAGACATTCACACACACACACATATATATATATATATATATATAATTACCCACGCGCATGCAAAATCATCCGCAGACAGTGTTTGACAGACAGAGATTTAACTCTTCTTTTATTATATCGATTAAAGTTTTATTGCATTAATGACTACAGGAAAATATTAGCCTTAAAATTGTTGATACAAGCGTATAAGTTATTTGAAGTTAACAAAGATCGACTGTGGTATAAATAGATGCTAAACAGCTGATTAGTAACACCCAGTATTTATATCAGCCAACACAGAAAGCAATTTGACAATGATTCTTTTTTAAATAAACCACTTTCTGTAAAATATGCGAACTGTTGATAAATATAGAAAAAGAGAAATTAAAGTTTTAGTGCTGATTCGAACTTATTAAAATTCAAAACCTGGTGACATGCAATCGTCTACGTCAGACTATAGGATAGTAGCATTTATTTTTCAAAGATACAACATACTTAAAACAATACAGGTTGTTTATCACGAGATGTTTTGATCTGATATAACCTGTTGCCCTGAAAAATTTGTTATATTTTTTTGTATTTCAAAATAGGCTTCTTAGCACAAAAAACATCAAGGAGACAATCTTCGCGTTAACATAACAAATACTGTCAAACTTAGAACTTAGGCACAGTTTGTGAATGTACTCCGTTATGTTTCAAAAGTATATAAAATTTTACTTTCCAGATGAAGTTCGAATTAAAAAATAAGAAGCAACATTTTTTTTCTGTTTGATACAAGACTCTATTATTCAGGTAGCCTGGATGAAACCGGGGAGAGAAAAGGAAGCAAAACAAGAAATAAAATATGATATTTTCAACTGATCGCGTGATGCCAATGACGGGAAAAACAAAAACTAAAAAAGTGAATCCTTCTGGTTTTCGGCTTCTCTTTAACCACCCCCACCACATATATATGTGTGCATGTGGGTGTAGGTGTGTGTGCTATATGTCAGTTTTATCTTTTTCAAATATCACGTCTTCACGTGTTTTCGACATTATAACCAGAAGCTTGCTTCATAATATCTCCCTTGAAGTACTAATTTCGTACTAAGTGTGTTTTAGAAAATCATCATCTGAATTTTCCTTCTGTTGATACGATATTTATTTTCTTGTGTTGAACTTAAATTCACAGTTGCTTTGTATACTATGTTTTATATATATATATATATATATATATATGTGTGTGTGTGTGTGTGTGTGTGTGTGTGTGTGTGTGTGTGTGTGTGTGTCGTTGCATATGACAGATAAAGACTTTTTTTGTACTTCAGTTTTCAAACTTGTATTTTTTATCTTATTAGGTCGGGCCTTCTATTATTTTAAATTGTCTTTTACTACTAGACATTTTAAAAATGACAATTATCTACAATTTTTTTTATTGGTGTGAGGAGTTGGATATGCGTGTTTAAGTGATTCCTTATCAAACGAAGACCGCTTAGGTGGTTAGACATTTGCTTAAAGAACTTGTTACAAAAATAATGGACGCCCTCTTAATACAAACTTAGAAACCTAGACACAAGAACAGAATAAACGATTTACAAAATTTTCTTTGTTATATTGAACATAGGGTTTTCCTGGGTATGACGATAAACTACATGGCAGCAAGGCCGATGATAGGGTGATTGAATGTTTTGAGGAGCGTGAAGCCGTCTCTTAATGGTTGTTCACAGGTCCACCATGACCTGGGGTGCTAGCACTTGTTAGGGTCCCAGCTATGTGCAATTAGTAAACCACCAAACAAAACACTAAAATATACATTTATATAGTAAATCTACCTGCCATACATTTTATAGTATGTATTATCTGTAGTTGAAAGCATACTGTTGCATTCAAAATATTGTATGTTTAATTGAAGCCATAAAATTGTGTTCAAGATATTTAAATTCGGCATTAAATAATTCATAGAGGTTGATAAACAAGATCAACCAACATTGAACGAAACATGTATTAAAGAAGGATTGTTGGTCCAATATACATGTGTGTGTGTATGTGTGTGTGTGTGTGTGCGTATATGTGTGCATGTGTGTGTTTGGTGTCAGATTTTATTAATGCCCTTTCATACTCATATGCACAATTACGCACCTTATTCCCAGCCTTGTATGTTGAATTGTTCATAATTGTCAGCCCATCATACAATGTATTGATGTGTTAGTTAAAAAGCAAAAAAGAAAGACCGTTAGGGTAAGTAACTTAGGAGCCGCTGCCAACCCTTAATATGATTCTCCGATAAGTCATCACTGTTTGCACAGCCGTCATTACTAACTTTGTACCAAAACACTCTCATTCAGATATAAAATTCTGCGTATACAAGGGCAACTTACAGAATGTTTCGAAAAGTACTTTTTTTTACCTGTTTTTGAGTTGTAATGTAAAATGAATTAAATGTAGCGATGAGCAACTGATTGCAAAGAAGTTCGCAAGAATAAGGTGTTCCTCCTCCTTGTCTGAGACACTTGGTTAAACGAAGGTCTCAAAGGAGTGTGGAAAGGGAAATGAGCACCTAAAACACTGGCAAAGTGAGCGAGGAAGGGCAGTTAAGGCCGTTATGCTTCTTGGAAAAAAGCCAATATCGGGTTTTGGGAGCAGTTGTCTGACTGTTATCAGTTCCCAGAACATAGAAACTGAAATATTTCTGATGAATGAACCCCAACCTGTATAACTGCGAATCAACACAGACAGAACACTTAGTGGCTGAAGCAGTCGCATTTTAGTATTAGGATATTTGGAAAGTAATCACGTTTAGCCAGAAAGGGTATCTAAAGAAATTTGAATTTAATTCATTTTAATATTATTTATAAAAAATATTGTAATCTTCCTTTTCAAGACTGCAGCCGAACGAAAAATTCTCGATTCTAGTTTAAAGAAATCTGGGTTTTTTTCAGAAGCTGTTCAAAATGTTTTTAATTCTTTGTTTTCGAATGTTTCCGAAATTGTATGTTCTAATAATCGAAAATCTTTATTTTCTGAATGTATGAAGTAGGGAGGGCGTACAAAAACTTCCCATGCTGAGGTCTTTATCTGATAAGGGTTGCAAACTGTCGTGCTGAAGAATAACATCTCTGCTGTTTATCAAAGCAAGACTAACAAACTGCGGTCACTGGAGGCAGTATCTCGTAATGGATAATATGTCATATTCAATCCGGCCCCTTAAAAAAAAAACATTCTGTGATTTCTCTCAAGTAGGGTAGTGATTGAGTGACCAGAAAGAAACAGTATCAGCAGAAGTTGAATGAGATAGAAAACACGTCGTTGTGGAAATAATTCAGTTTAACAAAATCATTGAAGGATCAGTTCTGTTTGAATCTAATCTAAACTTATTTATACATGAAACTTTGTCTGTGTATGTGTGTTTGTGTGTGTGTGTGTGTGTGTGTGTGTGTGTGTGTGTGTGTGTGTGTGTCCGTTACCTATAGAGTCCGAAACAGCTGAACCGATTTTCTTGAAAATTTACGCAGTTGTACTATAAGAGTCTGCGAGTGTTCTTAGCTAGGTTTTGTGTCGAGGTACCCCCGATAAATTTCGAAAATCGATAATCGAAAAAATCCGGTTATAGAAGGAGTGGTCCGATTTTAATCAATTTTATACACTCATAAACAAAGACATAAGAAACGATATTCAGAAATTTCAATGTTGCCGTTCTTACAATAGTGCAGAAAATCTGATATCGATACCAGGAAATCAAAATTTGACTTACATCCATTCATTTTTCTTTCAGTCTACGGTTTCGCTTTAACTGGAAACAACTATTGCGTTTTAGTCTTTCGTGCCAACGTCCAAAGAGTCTGAACTCCAGGTCCATAGATTAGTTTTAAAGCTTTCATTACACCCGAGCAACGCCGGGATATACTGCTAGTAAACAATAAATGAGCTTACAGGTCGTTGTAAACTCGTAGCTTGGTGAGTCGGAAGATTTGTTTTGTTCTTTCTATCTTCCCCATTTCGCTTTCACACACACACACACACACACACACACACACACACACACATATATATATATATATATATATTTACGCTCTCACACCCTGATTGAACACTCTGGAAGAATGGTAGACTTTGAAAAAAAAAAACAAAAAAAAACAGTAGCTACTCTGGCGTGTACGCATCGCTCATCCAGTAAAATGAATTAGAGCACTCTAGCTATTGGGCGCGTATAATGATAATATATGCGCTAAAAGGTCTGCCTTCTTCCACCGAAAACCCATAGCCCAGAGGTAGAATCGCCGACTGACGCCAATTCGGTCGGGTTTCAATCCTGGGTTAAAAAGCAATCGGAGTCTAACCGTACTGATGAGCTGTGATACAGCGAAACAGATCTGTCTGCGGATGACGATATATATATATATATAACCTATGTCACTGCAGGACGTAGGATATGGTGGCTCGCTACATCTTTCTGTCATATTTTGCACTCAATAATATAATTCTAAAATCCACGTCGACAAATTACTTTTCAATTCTCGATAAATTCCTTACAGTTGAAGAATAGCCTTGAGACATCGGAGATGTAGTTACACATAAGGATGCTGAAAAAAAAAACGGGCCAAACATGTGAACAATGAACAATTTTCTAAGAAAATAGTAACCAAAAAGACACTTGTAATTAGAATCAGAAATTTTAAATTTCTGGAACACATGATGAGGAAAGAGGGCTCAAAAGCACTTCACCAGTAATTCTTTGTGAAAATAGTGAGTTAACCATAATCTTTATAGTGAGGTAGCCATCTTCAAGACTATCGTAATGAAAAAGATGCCGGTCGAAAAGGGTTTTTCGATCACAAATCTTCGTTCAAACTTTCGACTTTTGTATAAAAGATTAGCAAAATAATGTTATTGATCTTTGACTCGTTATTCTTACATTTTAATTCTATTACTTGCTTATAATTGGTAATAATAGTAGACGAAATAGTGAATTTGTCAGATCTTATAAAAATGAAGCATTGCCTTTATTCATTTTTTTGACTTCTTCTATGCGCCTTGTTCTTTCAGGACGTAGGTGATCATGGCCTTCCACATCTCCCTATTCCTGGTGTCTCTTAGCACGCTTTCTCCTATTAGACCACGCAACCCCCGTTTTGCCATCCACCTGCTCAGGTCCGTCAAGTATGTTACACGCTGCTTTCCCTTGTCTCTTTCCCTCTATCTGGCCTGTTAGTATCAGATTCTACAAGCCCTCCTTCCTCATTGCATATCCCAGAAACTTCAGCTGTCTTTTCCTGATGCTCAGTATTAATTTCCTTTTCGTTTCCATCCTTTCTAAAGCCTCATCATTGCTCACATGCCCGATCCATAATATCTTCAGCATTCTTCTGTAGAACCACATTTCAGTTGCTTCAAGTTTTTCCTTAATCTTCGATGAGATTGTCCAACATTCTCTGCCATATTAAAGAACTGACATCACATAGCAATCCAGTCCTCTCTCCTTTGTTTCTAGTGAAAATTTCCTGTCTCTTAATGCTCAACTCAGCTTCTGGAAAGCGTCCTTTGCCATGTCAATTCACCTTCGAATCTCTGTGTGGCACTTTCTGTCACTATTCACTATTCTTTTTATACCCCAGTTGTTTTTTTTTAGTGGCATTTCCTGAAGATATAAGCCTTTACGCTTGTTTAATGGTTGAACTTTTTTAGTTGGAGACCTGTATTAGTTCTGGCCAGCCTGAATAAGCACTTACCAATATTAGTAATAATCCCACTCTATTAACATGAGCATGACCCATGTGTACTCTCTCCCATGGCTGCTACTCTTTAGGTCATGTATGTGTTTTTGCCTGTCTGAATTTTCTGTTTTCAATGCATGTTTTACACTTTTTTACGCACTCTTCTACATCTTTATAATAGCCTGGACCCCGTACCTCTAGCGTTAACCTCCTTTGTGTACACGTTATTCCGAAATAAACATAGTCATGCATGCTTTCTATTAGGACCTTGAATAAGTCCTCGTTGTTTTTCAACAGATCGCGTTCCCAGAAATGCGTCCCTGTAGTTTCAGATGGTAATGCATCTATAAGGTAGTACTATAACCAAGCTTGAAATTCAGTGTATGTCATTTCGCCGAAATATAAACAACTTTGTTTTTCATAGCGTTAAATATGTCGAATTTCGTGTCAAAGAATGTGCATTTGTAGGGAATTTTACTGCACTACTTTATTAAAAAATAATCTGTAGCTGAAGTACAAAGAATTCTTGTTGAGACTTACGGTTACCATGCTCTGTCAGAAACAACATTCAGAGATTGTTTTAGACGCTTCAAAAATAATAATTTTGATGTTGAAGATAAAGAACTCTCTGTCACACCAAAAAAGTACGAAAACGAAGAATTGGGGACATTACTTTATAAAGACTCATGACAAATGCAAGCTGATCTTGCAGAATCATTAGGAGTTGGTCACACCACAACAGTTTCAAAACATTTGAAAGCATTAGGAAGAATTCAAAAGCAAGGACATTGTCTGCCGTACGGGTTGAAGCCGAGAGACGTCGAATGGGGTTCTGTCATGTGTAAACAGCTGCTTCAACGGCAGAAAAGGAAATATTTTTTGCATCGTATCATGATCGGCGATGAAAAGTGGGTACGCTACGATAACCCTATGCGTAGAAGACTGTGGGGTAAGCCAAGCTATGCATCAATGTCGATATCTACGGTTCGAAGCTTCTACTTTGCATTTGGTGGGATCAGATGTGTGTAGTTTATCATGAGCTGCTCAAATAGACCGAAACCATTACGATAGATCTCTATCAACTACGATTCCAATTCGCCTTCGGATCTCTGTGTCGCACTTTCCGTCTTCTGTTATAACACTTCCCAGGTATTTAAATTTTTGTACCTGCTTAATTCTAGTATCCCCGACCTGTATTTGGCATACTGGGCTGCTCTTTTTAGTGATGACCATGCATTCGGTTTTTTTGTAGTTTATTTGTAGTCCTTTCTTATCACTCTCTTCATCTACCTTTTGTAGGAGGTCTAATAGTTTCCTACCTGTGTCTGCTATCAGTACTGTATCATGTGCGTACCTTAGGTTGTTTAAATTGTGGCCTCCGATGATAAATCCAGGCATAACTTCTAGGTCCTCAAAATATTTTCGCTGTACAATTTGAACAGATCCGGTGAAAAGACACATCCTTGTCTTACGTCCCTTTCTATCTTTGTATATCTGCTGAATTCATAACTTGTACGTATACAAGCGGTTTCCTGCCAGTAAAGATTCCTGATTACTCTTAAGTCTTTCCCAAATATGTCAAGGCTGCCGAGCATTTCCATCAATTCTCTGTGGCGTATTTTGTCAAACACCTTCGCATAATCAATAAAGCACAGGTATAAGTCATTCTTCATTGGTATTGCCCTTTCAGAGAGCATCCTAATCATAAATATGACATTCCTTGTTCCAGTGTCTTTGACGAAACCGCACTGTTCTTGTCCTATCTCTGAGCTGGCTTATATCGTCGACCGTCATTTCCTCTATCTCACTTGGGTGTGCAATTGCAGCCCGCGGTTACCAAGAAGAGATCAGTTTTCTGGTTTTCTCTGCAAATTAATTTAAAATCCTTCAGCATTTTTTTTATCTAGTTTTAGCTGTTAGACTCCTAAGCCACGCTTGTGTAAATCCGCAATTATCAAGTGATAATTGTTCATTTGTTTCTTTAGATATCGACGATGCCATTGTTATATAGTGTTACTAATTTACAGGAAGTGGTAAGCGCTCAACTTCCACATGGGTAATAGAGAATTTGCACTCTTTGTGACAGCCTATGTAAATGATTCTCTTCAATAATAATTAACATTACATCTTATGAATTAAGATAAGTGAAAACTATTATTTTTTGAAGTAAAAGTAGAAGAAATAAAATTAAAGAATTGCTCATGACAAATGAATAATAATTGACAATATTTTATCTAAGAATTTAAAAGAAGTGAAAACTATTATTTTTTGAAGTAAAAGTAGAAGAAATAAAATTAAAGAATTGCTCATGACAAATGAATAATAATTGACAATATTTTATCTAAGAATTTAAAAGAAGTGAAAACTATTATTTATTGAAGTAAAAGTAGAAGAAATAAAATTAAAGAATTGCTCATGACAAATGAATAATAATTGACAATATTTTATCTAAGAATTTAAAAGAAGTGAAAACTATTATTTTTTGAAGTAAAAGTAGAAGAAATAAAATTAAAGAATTGCTCATGGCAAATGAATAATAATTGACAATATTTTATCTAAGAATTTAAAAGAAGTGAAAACTATTATTTTTTGAAGTAAAAGTAGAAGAAATAAAATTAAAGAATTGCTCATGACAAATGAATAATAATTGACAATATTTTATCTAAGAATTTAAAAGAAGTGAAAACTATTATTTTTTGAAGTAAAAGTAGAAGAAATAAAATTAAAGAATTGCTCATGGCAAATGAATAATAATTGACAATATTTTATCTAAGAATTTAAAAGAAGTGAAAACTATTATTTTTTGAAGTAAAAGTAGAAGAAATAAAATTAAAGAATTGCTCATGGCAAATGAATAATAATTGACAATATTTTATCTAAGAATTTAAAAAAGTGAAAACTATTATTTTTTAAGTAAAAGTAGAAGAAATAAAATTAAAGAATTGCTCATGGCAAATGAATAATAATTGACAATATTTTATCTAAGAATTTAAAAGAAGTGAAAACTATTATTTTTTGAGTAAAAGTAGAAGAAATAAAATTAAAGAATTGCTCATGACAAATGAATAATAATTGACAATATTTTATCTAAGAATTTAAAAGAAGTGAAAACTATTAATACTTGCAGAACTAAAAGAAATAAAACGAATAAAATACGATTCATTAATTAATGACTGACGTTACCAGATATCAGAAATTTAGACAACAGGACCTTATTGCAACTTGGTATAGATTAATCAAAATAAAACGTAAGTTATACTAGTAAAAATATATCTTTGCCAATACGAAACAATTCAGCAAGTCTTTGAAAATTAGTCTATTTGTTTGGCGTTTTTTGTTGAGCTGACATAACTTTGACAGTCGAATAGGTGCGCCTTTTATTAAAGGTTCCATTGCGGGGGAGTAACGACAATTGGACAGTTACACAAAACCACGAGACTTTTGATGCGTGTCAAGTAGAGAATCTGGTCATTTGTTGATTCTGTCATAACTGTACCTTCGCACCACACTTTGCGGTTTATGGAAATAGCAGTGGAAAATAATATACAAAAAATAGTTATGGTCATGTCACTAGGTATATAAGAGCATATATTTACTCATGCACACGCGTAGGCACACACATATATACTCGTGAATAATACAAATAGAATAGCATCATCTACATGTAAAAATGTCTAAAAATAATGGAAGCAGTATTAATAAAAATGAAAAGACAAACACTCAACAATATCAGCTATGAACACGGACACAATGTACTCATTGCGTTTGGAATATAATACAATTATATTACTCTCTCTCTCTCTCTCTCTCTCTCTCTCTATATATATATATATATATATATATATATATATATATACAAAATAATTTACATTCAGTTAAAAGTAAAATAAAATTAATTCTTGATAATGGCTAAAAGTATAGCCGAAAGTGAAATAAAACATTCGTACAATTTTTACATAATTTATGTTTTGAAAAGAAAAAAATTATCAGATCAAATGAAAAAATGATATAAAAATTTACCCACTTCACCTTGTCTGCCATCTTTAATGAAACTGGCATAAAAGAGAGATTTCAGTCTAAATACACAATATATATATATATATATATATATATATATATATATATATATATATATATATATATATATGTAAACATGTTACGGAAATTAACGAAATTTAACGAAACTTGGTTATAAGCAACCGACAATTTGTAATGAATTATATAATGTAATATATATATATATATATATATATATATATATATATATATATATATATTCTTCACATAATTATGAATTAGAAGTACATTGCGAAACGGAAATTTCTGTTTCGAGATTTTTGTCTCCTCATCAGGTAATATTGGATGTTGGTAGTGAAAATGATTTACATTTAAATACAAAAAACAATCGGTTTGCTATTTATATATGTGGGAAGATATAAAATTTATGTGTATGTCCCTTTTCATCTCTCTCTCTCTCTCTCTATATATATATATATATATATATATATATATATATATATATATATATGTGTGTGTGTGTGTGTGTGTGTGTGTGTGTGTGTGTGCAAAAATTCAGATATAAGTAAATGTATTTCTGAAACGATAATATGAAGAAGGAAAAATATTCTTTACCATTATTCTTGATGAAGTCCATGAGAAGACGTAACGCTATATCGGAGATAAAGAAATTATATATATAGACAATGTAGACATAGAAATGAGCAGTGAATGCTAAACAATTCTTTTGCAGATGTAGAGGAGACTTGAGACAACAGAAATTATATTCTACAGAAAGATATTGAGAAAACTACCTATAGAATATAACCAATGGAAAAGTGTTCATGGAAATTGCAACAAAAAGATTTGTACAATAAATAGACAATTAACATTTCTAGGACATATCATCAGGAAAGAGGGCTTGAAGAATTTGACACTCACATGAAATACGTATCTCTTAACGATGGACAGAGTAAGTCAAACCAGTTGTAAATTATTTTTGTAGTGGTTGCATGTACTGTCAATACCTAAGGATTAAAATATTATTTCATTTTTAAAATTGAATAAAACTTTAGTAATAGTAGTAGTCTTTTTAATGCTACGTCTTTTCATGAGATCATGGCTCTCCATAGATTCTTTTTCTTTATTATCTATAAATTGTCAAAACTTCTTGTGAAAGATAGAGGAGTGGTTTTCCTTTGTTTTCTCTACAATTTGAAATTCAGAGTTTTTTCCTTAGATGGCTAGTCATACAAGGCTAGAGATTCTAGTCCACCCTGCTATTTAATTCACATCTGAGTGGGCGGTAAGTGACGGATTATTTTTTTTTAAGTTGTACAAGAGTGAATGCAATAGTCTAAGTTGAAATTCGAATTCAGTTTGTTGGTCTCTGATATCATTAAATTACCAGCATATCAACGTCGTATAAGTTGTAGAGTAAATTAAGATGAAAAAAAGCAAGTAAAAATTAACAATAATGATAACGCAGTATCTAAAAAAAATCAGTTTAAGACTGGAGAAGCGGTATGGATTCATGCCTTTTAATAAGTGTGTGCAAATTTGCCGGTGTTTTTAAAAAATAACTGTTTTTCTATTGTATAACCACTTTCTAGATTTCTAGAGTATAATGAAACTTTCATATATTTTCTAAATATAATTTTTACATATTCTTTTGTTTGCAGTGTCCCTACAGGACCTGGGTTATCATGGTTCTTCAAAAATTCTTGCTTTTTGTATCTCTTAGAAATGTTTATTACTATTCTTCTACTCCATTATTCGCCATTTATATACACGTTTGTTAGGTAGGTTACTTTCTTTTTGTCTGTTTTGCCATCAGTATGGCTTGTGATTGTTAAATTCTTTAATACATCTTTCGTTATAATGTGTTCCAGAAGGTTAAACTGTATCTGCCTTATTCCAACTATAAGTGCCCTTTTGTTACGATTATCCTTAAAACTTCGTTGTTACTCACATGATATTCTCAATATCCTTCTGTTGCCAGTCTAGTACTGCGCGTTTAAACTTATGAAGTCTAGGTACCATAGCGAAGAGCTCATACTTTCAAATACTATGAAAATATTTATAGAAAGGCACAAGGGAACAAATTTACGGCAGTGGAAAAGTAACTGAGGCTGAGATGCCGGTTTAAGGCAAATAATATTGCTGATTCTTTGGATTTTATCAAGAATCTCTAAATCTATAACAGGAGCACCGGATCATATGTGGCTGCAATAATCACAGTATAGATGTTTAAGATAGATTTTGAAGAGAATAATTGCTTATTGAATAGAGTGAATCAACTTACAGATGAGCGGGCAGCGTCAGACGAGAATATTAGCTTGAGAAGGTGCACTGAGTAACTCTCCTGGAGGTTAGAATCATGCATACTGATGTAAGGCAGAACGGGCTTCTCAGATTATTAATACGCAGAAGTTTTGTCTTGGAGGTATTATAATTTACAAGCCATTCTTTATCCCAGTCAACAACAGACTGAAGGTAATTTATGACATCAGCCGTCAATTTGTCTTTATCCAATTGATCAGACTTACTATCGAGAGAGTAGTAAATGTTTGTGGAATCAGCAAAGATACGAAGTTCAGAGTTGCTGCCATATGGAAGGCCGTTAATGAAAATTAAGAGTAAATGTTAAGATTGTTCACACGGATAATAAATCCTAGTAGTAAACCTAATTCTCTTAGGGATTCTCACCGTATACGTTAAATAAATCCGGTGAGAAGACGCATTCATGTCATATGCCCTTTTTTATTTGTGTACATTTTATTCAAGTCCTCTGTGTATGCAGGCGCTTTCCTGACAGTATAAATTCTGGATTATTTTAATAACTTTTAAGGTGGTATTACTTATCTGTGATATAACACATCACTCAATAAGTCCCGTGCCTCACACATAGATGGCACCACTAACAAAAAATCTGTATAATTTTTTATGAAGTACTAACCTTCAAAGGCGCATGACAAAACTTTGGCCTAATCGGATTATTAGTTTACAAATTACATTTATTTAAGTGAAGCTACTGTGGCAAATTTTCAAAACAATAGAAAAATTTTAATTTCGTGTGTTGATAAAGCAAGTCTTTCTGATGAAAAAAATACTTTTCAAGCAAAGCAATGGCTTGATAAGTGTTATTCGAACTCTGCTCTGTCGAAAACAACGGTTAAGAGGTGGTATGCTGACTTTAAACGCGGTCGTACAGACACAAATGATGCTGAACGACTAAAATCGGAAGTTGTCCCGAAAACATCAAAAATATTCACAAAGCCGTTTTGGCCGATCGTAAATTGAAGTTGAGACCAAAGACAGATCGTTCTACAAAAAAAGCATCGAATTGTTAGAGAAGCGTTAGAATCAGTGTATCACCCCAGAAGGAGACTATGTTGATAAATAAAATCGAATTTTGCTTAAAAGCTGTTGTTTTAATTTAATTAGGTTCGAGATTTATTGAGTAATGTGTTAATTCGTATGAGTTGGTAGGTTCAAACAAGCAAATATAAAAATAACGCAAAACAAACTTGTTTTTTTTATACTTGCAGTTGTAGCCAAAGTGTTGTGCATCGGCCTACAAACCAATGCATCACTGTTTCAATCTCTGATGATGGTCTTGTGTTGCGTTTGTATATTACTTACTTGGAATATAATATTGAACGCCTTTGTTCAACAGTTATCAACCTTTAAAGTGACGATGCAGTCGTACGAGGAAGGCTCCAATGACATTACATTTTAGAAATTATTTATCTCAATACTAGGAGTGCATGCACATTACTGAAATTTTTACCTATTTATCGAACATTAAGTTATTTTTAACTTTGTAATTAATTACTTGATAAAGCACAAGAGGTCATCACAACCTTCACCTCGAATATTGTTTTCGGGCTGCGAGTATCGACCCTTCCCTTTAATACAAAACCGGAATTGTAACGGTTATAATCGTTTAATCACCTCAATGGAATTTAAGCTCAAATCCTGAGATTTCGTTTTGAATAAGAAAACTTTAAATATGTTCCTGTTTGTCATGGCTTTAAAATGAACATACTCATAATGTGTGTTACATTATATATTATTTTTCTTTTTTAGTTTAAGAGAGAAGGTATCTAATACATTTCGACACTGTAGTAGCTTGTTCTCGGTTTGAGTTTGAGTTCAAGTTTTGTTTAACGGCATATCAACACCTCTGTGGGTTATTTAATGCCAAAAAGGTAGGGTTTTAAGGTATATAATGTTCGGTTATAGTGAAAAGTTTGATTTAGTCAGATTTTAATGAAAATTTTGTTTTTGATCTATATTTTAGAAAACTGAAAATGTCTTATCGTTTTGCATTCAAAAATGTTTTGTTGAGAATAATTTTTCCTTCAAAAATATATGGTAATAATTTTTTCCTTCAAAAATGTATTAGTAATATTTTTCATCTAGCTGCTTGTTTCGCAGCTTTGTGTACGGAAATTTCTGTCCCCAATTCCGAGCAGTGCAAGCATTCCTTCACGTTTCCTCAAGCTCAATGTTATGCCAGCTACAATACAACACAATTTTACCAGAGTCCGTTTGTGTCTTTAAATTTCTTCTCAAAACCCACCAAGATGTTTGAGTTTGAGTTTTGTTTAACGGCATATCAACCTCTGTGGGTTATTTAATGCCAAAAAGGTAGGGTTTTAAGGTATTTTTATGTTTGACTATAGTGGGCAGATTGATTTAATCATTTTTTTAAATTTTCGAAACTAAAGATGTCTTCTAGTTTTGTATTCAAAAATATATTGCTGGTAATATTTTTTTCCTTCAAAAATGTATTATGGTAATATTTTTTCTTCAAAACTGTATTGTTGGTAATATTGTTCCTTCAAAAATGAATATTTTTCTATAAAAGTCTATTTTTATACTTTCATAGTGTTTTGACCCTAATTCAGGAGTTGACTATTTGCCCATAGCTGGGAATCTAACAGGTGCTACCACTCCGGGTCAGAGTGGACCTGGGAACAACAGCAATTAAGAGATGTTTCCATGTTTTTCACAACCTCCCAATCAGAGGCCTTGCTGTCGGATGCAGTTTACGGTCATACCCAGGACCTAGGGGAAGTAAAAAGAATTCTAACCTAATAGTTAAAAATAACATATAAAATAATATATAAAAATTAAATAAAAATAAAAGAAGCCTATATGTAAGACAGACGATCGTCACCTGAAACATTAACACAGGTACTTTCTTTTTGCTGTGCATTGAATACTACTGTCATCCCTGTTGGTCACCTTGGGGTTCTCGACAAGATCCAAAGAAGAATCTGCAATGTAGTCGATCCTGACCTGGCGGCCCGTGACGAGATGTGGCTTAACCCCTGTCTACAAATACTTTCACGGGTTCTGCTCCGACAAGCTTAAGTTGTCATTGGTGCTTCCCAACACCACGCGAATTTACTCGAGCAACAAGAATGGCAACAAAGTCTCACCCTTTTACTTTAAAAGCAATCAAGTGTAACCACAACTTCTACTCTATCAGATTCTTTTTTTGCACTTCCCGCCTGTGGAATTCCCTTCCGTATACTTGTTTCCCTGATAGCTACAATCTCCAAGAGTTTAAATGCAACATCAAATGTCATCTCTTGTCTCCTTGATTCTCATCTTTCTTCTCACTTTACAATTTACTCTCACGCAGCTCTCTTTACACCAATATACCCGTCCATCTTTTATGTGCGTTGTGGTACAGTGGATATCGGCTCGGAACGAGAAACCGGGGAGCCGAGTTCGAATTCCAGTTGAATCCCTTGTATTCACTTACGCGCAAATGCCCTTGGGAAAGGTATTAATCCGTCTCTTCCTTCCAGTTATGGGTTAAATAGCAAGACAGATTGGGTTCTATAGCCTTGGTCGGCAACCAGTCTACCGCAGAAAGCAATGGCAACCTACTGCGGGATAATCTTCTGCCCAGTCAGTCATGTCTCTTTCGAGACATGATCGCCCAAGCGTGTATCACGTATGGCACTTAACTGACTGACTGACTGTAACCTATTCTCCTCTCGTTTCACTCTCCTATTATGTAACACCTTTGCGCATCAGTGGCAGTTTTGCCTTGCTTGGGGTGAGACGAGTATTTAAAAAAAATCTTTATTTTCTCTACTGAGAACATGTTAGCAAAGCATAGAAATATACCAGATGTCTTCTCACTGATCCAGAATAGTGGATATTGCAGAAAGCCGTCTTTACTTACACGTCAGACATATTTTATTGAAAAAAGCTATCTCTGCTCAGTAATCACGAGCGCATCTCTTTTTTTTTTCTTTCTCTAGTGTCTACAAAAATACTGCCTCTCAGTAAATACAAAGATCTGTTGACTGGCCGTTTATGGTTACATGAATGGTCAAGTGCGTCGAATACTGACTGGAAAAAAGAAAGAAAAACACCGTCTTTGATAAACATCTTGACGAATACGTCTTTGGATTTTTATCCAGTTAGCACCTGCTGGCAAAAAATCTCGAAAGATTTTTTTTTATCCATGAAGAAAATGACGTGATATTTCAATGATATAACATTACATATTAAAATGTTTGAATATATTGCCGGTCTGAAAATAGGAAAGTTCAATTTTCCTAGCTTGGTCATTCTAGATAGGTGACATTGTCTCTGCAAGTTTTGTATCTTCTTACTTTAGTAGGGAATCAGATAATGATTCAGGAAAATCTCTAGATGAAAATAGCGGTAAAAGGAATGGTTGTCTGGGAATAAGTGACGCGATATTTCAACAATATACCACTCATCAACTTTGATAGTATAGGAAAAAGCTTGTTTTCCTCATGGGAAGAAGCTGTAAGGGTACAAAAAGTTGCTTATCTTCCTTTGGTCGAGATAAAGTCACGTGGTCACATGACAACCGCTTGTGATGTCACTCCAAGCGCTAGTACCATTCTGTCAGTTGACAACAACCGAAGAAGAAGGTTGTTTCTCTTTTGTTCGGGCCTTTCGGCCTAGGCAGAATCTGCCTACCACCATGTTCCACTGGGACTTAAAACTACTGCTGTTCCTGGAAACATGGATGAAGTCTTCCATATACCTTTGGGATACAGATGAATTCGTCCCCTCCAAATCTGGAGTCACAACAATGGCTGAACAGAGGTATCTACAGTTTAAATGTAAGACACTTTTATCTTGTACCTTCTAATACTTTGCTTTGCGTTGGACATAATGGATATGTATTTCTCCACATGTGGACACCTGTGTGTACATATGTATTACTTGCAGTATAGTCTGGCGTTGCTCGGGTGTAATGAAAGCTTTAAAACTAATCCATGGTCCTGGAGCTCAGACTCTTTGGACGTTGGCACGAACGACTAAAAAGCAATAGTTGTTTCCAGTTCAAGCGAAACCGTAGACTGAAAGAAAAATGAATGGATGTAAGTGAAATTTTGATTTCCTGGTATCGATATCAAATAAGTTTTTTTCGTCGTAAACTGAATTTTGAAGGTTAAATAAGTCCTCTGAGTAAATGGTATCATGGCTGAGACTAAGAACTACAATTATACCTACTTAGAGCCAAACCCGAAGCAAAAACTAAAATAAAGGGGCTGAAAAAATACAGACATACAGGCAGATGAACAGACACACACACAAACATCATACCTTTTATATATATAAATATTATCGATTATCTGCACTATTGTAAGAACTGCAACCTTGAAACTTCTGAATATCGTTTCTTATGTCTTTATCTATGAGTGTATCAAATTTGGTTAAAATCAGACCACTCCTTCTATAACCCGATTTTTTCAATTATCGATTTTCGATATTTATCGGGCGTACCTCGACACAAAACCTAGCTAAGAACACTCGCAGACTCTTATAGTACAACTGTGTAAATTTTCAAGAAAATCAGTTCAGCTGTTTTGGACTCTATAGGTAAGAGACACACAGACACACACACACACACACACACACACACACACATACAGATAAAGTTCCATTTATAAATAAGTTTAGATTGTGTGTGTTATGATATAAAAGTCACTTTGAGGAAAAGTGTTCATGCATTCATTCATTTCATTTCTCCATTCCGCCTTATCGTTACTTAATATTACCTATTTACTAACCGACGTGGGTATAGGAATAAAATGTATTTCTTTCACCGAGGTAAGTCCAGACATATCTAATCACCTTACAAAGCGATTTCTTCAACGAAATTTCACACAAAATCTTCGAATGTTTTCTTTGAAAACTAAGGAATTGTTACCATTACTCAGTCAGTTAAGTGACATATGTAATACACCCTTTGGGCGATCATGTTTCGAAAGAGACATGACTGACTGGGCAGAAGATTATCCCCAGTTGGTTGCCGTTGCTTTCTGTGGTAGACTGGTTGCCAGTCAAGGCTATAGAACCCAATCTGTCCTATTATTTAACCCATAACCGGAGGAAAGAGACGGATTAATTAATTTCCCAAATTACTACTCGCCATTACTACTAAGCAGATATACACAAAATGTATTATATAGATAGATATGAGATACATATGCTTAAACTGAGTAGATAAGACACGTTACGCTGTGAGAGCCTCACTAAATCTTCACTGACGATCTGCCACACAACGGTTGGTTTGAAAAATAAAAACTGACAATTCTAACGGTAACTCTGCTTATATAAACCTACAACTGAAACTGTTGTGGGTTCTTGTTTAGAAAGCCACACAATTTAATAATAACACAAAACAGATATGAGAGGAAAAATGTTAGTATATTGAACAAAAGATATACAACCTGTACACGGTTAGTAGATTCAGGAATACTGTTAGTAGGAGTCAAATATATACAAAGAAGTAAGTCCGGGTAATAAGTCTATATTCTTGCTTACCAACCAGCGGCGGTTCAACTGCTCTGACAAGGACTACAACTCTAACAACAACAGTCAGTCAGTTAAGTGCCATACGTGAAACACGCTTGGGCGATCATGTCTCTTTCGAGACATGACTGACTGGGCAGAAGATTATCCCGCAGTAGGTTGCCATTTCTTTCTGCGGTAGACTGGTTGCCGACCAAGGCTATAGAACCCAATCCGTCCTGCTATTTAACCCATAACTGGAAGGAAGAAACGGATTAATACCTTTCCCAAGGGTATTTGTGCGCAAGTGAATGCAATGAATTCAACTGGAATTCGAACTCGGTTCCCCGATTTCTCGTTCAGAGCCGATATCCACTGGACCGCAAAACAACAACTCTAAAATACACTCACAGACACACTCGTTTTCTGTAGGCAGGATTATAAGTACACCTTAGACGAGTCCATTGAGTGTGTAAAAAGGGGTGACTCCCCAACTGAAACATACTACCTTCCGGCAAACATGATCCTTGATAGTTCCGTTCAGCCAGTGCGTGGATGCCGTGAAATTCTAATTTCTAGCGTTCATATGCAGTCATAAACCCCGGCCCGAATAAAATCATTCAGAAATTCACTTTGCATTATGTGTGCTTTTGGTCATCGTCGGTTTCCATTGTAGTACAAGTTCTGTGGTAGATATTAATAAGCGAACTTTATACAATGAACATTTAAGTTAAAAATTCATCTATGATCATAGCATCATATATAACTTGACGACAAAATCGTACATTTGCATCATCCACATACTGTCTCTCGCAAATACAACTTCTCTTTCGATTCATGCATTCAAACTAATCTAAATAGACAGAACCACCCACGCGTCTTGTAAAGAATTTATCAACGTATATAGCAAAATGTATTTGCACACAATAATAAATTCTTGTGGTTTCGAAACAGATGGCAAGCAACGCACCCGTGAAATGTTAAATGCTTGAATAAGATCAATTAACAGACATTTTCTTATTAATTACAGCAAAATGGGTTCATCGCTGATGACTGGAACGTTGGGAATAAACTACTGTCTGTGTGGTTTCAAATTCAATGTAAAAAAGCTTTAGGGAAAGCTGTTGATCTCTAGTTCATACCGTCTGAAGTGTGTTTTTTTTTTTCAAGCTTCTTTAGATTGCCAACCTCTTGACTTCTCAACCGCATTTTTATTATTACCAGTCCACGTACAACATACAAACACATTTGTCTACCCTATCAGCGGGGCACGAAATACGGCAACTGAATACTTTGCGGCATGTTAACTTCAATGCCTACCACTAAAATAGACCATCTAGATAAATGCTTGTCGACTCAAGTATAAACAACCAATATTTACTCATCCGCGAGCCATTTCTTATAAAGTCATAATAAACAGCCAATATTTACCTATCCATGAACCAGGTAGTTACTTATTTTTTATAATCATTTCACCCCAAGGAATGCCACTGGTGCGCTGGGGGCTACATTGAGAGAAAAAGACAAGGTACAGGGGATGCCGAAGAAAGGATAAGAGGTGGATGGGAATCAAGTAGATAGAAGTCGGTAGTTGATGTTGCATCTAAACTTTTGAAGATTGTAGCTATCCGTTAAGCAAGCAAATGGAAATGAGTTTTACAAACGGGAAGTGCGAGAAAAGACGATATTGGAGGAGAAGAGGCGGTTACATTTAACTAGTCCGATGGTAAAATTGTGGGACCTTGATGCCAATCTAGACGCACAAATAAATACCTGTGGTCGGGGTACCAGGGTAGAAAGCTTGTCAGAGCATTTGACATGAAAATACTTGTAGAAAAGACAGAGAGAAGCCACATCACGTCGGGAAAAAAGTGACTAAAGGCGAGCTGTCATGTCAGGATCTATTATATTGCAGATCTTCCTTTGGATTTTGTTAAGAACATCAAAATGAATAGCAGGAGCACCCGACCATATATGGCAACAGTATTCAGTGCACGGACAAATAGTAGATTTATAAATGTGTAAAGTGGATTCTGATGAGAACTTCCTGGCCCGACAGAGTAACCCAAACTTTCTAGGAGTAGATGCACCTATGGATCCGATGTAGTCATTTCATATGAAGTCATTTGTGAGAGTGGGGCTAAGGAAGTACAGTACGTTGCTCTTTAGTAGACAAGCGTCATCCATTCTGATACTAGGCAGGAAAGTTTCTCTATGGTGGTTAAAAGAGAGCAGTTTCGTTAAGTAATTATATATAAATAACCAAACTTAAATATATTTGAACCAAGTAATTACCTATCGAGTCTTATATGAACAACCAATATTTAACTATCCTCGAAACAAGTAATTGCCTATAGACACATAAGTAAACAACCAATATTTTACTATCCCCGAACTAATTAATTATATATGGAGTCCTATATAAACAACAAATTTTAAATATCCTTGAACCAAGTAATTAATTATAGAGGCATATATAAACGACCAATATTTACATATCCACAAATCAATTAAGTGTTTATAGTTATATATAAACAACCAATATTTATCCTCACTTGATGTCCCATATTTCGAACTTTCTACCACATATAAGCTACAATTAGAAAATCACCATATATAAACAAACAATATTTACCTATGTCCGAGCCAAGTAAATGTTTATAAACTCAAATATGCATTATAAATATTTGACTATCTCCGAACCAACAGTACGTCATACACTAAGCCAACCTTATCACTTGCGAAGTAAATGCTTACAAACTAAAAAAAATAAAAAAATCAATATTTACCTATCCTCGAAACAAGTAAGTGCTTATAGACTGCTATATAACTGGGTCCCACCCATTCACAGTCAGGTTAGCCAAATGCAGACGGCAATTCTACTCCTGCAGCTTCTTCTCTCGCACTTCCCGCCTGTGGAATTCGCTCCCGTATTCTTGCTTTCCTGACGACTACAACCTCCAGAAATTTAAATGCAAAGTCAATACTCATCTACTAACCACTGGACTCTAGCTCTCTCCCCACCCCTGTATAACCTTCCCTTTCTCTCTACCTATGTATCTGTCATCGCACCTGCTTTCTCAGCTTTCTATTGTTCCTTTCTAACTAGTTTGTACTCCTCACACTTTTCTAATTAATCTTTTTACATTTATGTAGCCCCCTGCACATCAGTGGCGTTTCCGCCTTACTCGGGGTGAAATGATTAAAAAAAAAATGAACGACATATACTTACCTTACATAAAACAAGTAAGGTAGGATGGACGGAAAAATAAAATACCAGTATTTTCTTATCATCGATTATTTAATACCTACTGGCTCAAATATAATTAATCAGTATATATCAATCATCAAACCAAGCAAATGCTTACAGATTTAAATAAAAATTCTAATATTTACGTATCCCTGAATCGAGTAAATGTTTTAGACTAAAAAATTAAGCAACGAATATTATCTATCCCCGAAACAAGTCAGTACTTATAGATTGAAATATAAACGATTAGTATTTGCCTCAACTCGAATCAAGTAAAAGTTTATTAGCTGAAATAAAATCGACGAGTATTTATTTATTCTACACACTAATAGGAGCTTTGAGACTTAAATAAAATCAAGTATAATTGACTAGTATGCTAATTAATCAATGATAAAAACTGAGGCTCAAATGTAATTGACCAGAATTAAATTGTCTCTGAATCATGAAAAATCTTATAGGCTCAATTATGATGTATTAATATTCACTTATTCTCGAATCAGATATAAACTTCATATGGTGGTTCATATATAATGGAACTGTATATAAATATCCTCGAATCAAGGAAAATCCTAGAGATTCAAATATGATTGATTAATATTCACTTATTCCCGAATCTCGTATAAGATTTGTTGTTCAAATATAGTTTATCAGTATATAATTATCGCAAAATCAGGTTAAATACTTGAGGCTCAAATATAATCGACATGTAATTACATGTCCTCGAAAGTAAAAGTTTGGTGTTTCTAATATAATCGCCTAGTATTTACTTATTCCCGGATAAAGTATATGCATTGTGACTCAAGTATAATTGACAAGTAATAAAGTGTACCGGAATCAATTAAAATATTAGAAGCTTGAATATAATCGACCATTATTTAATTATCCATGAATCAATTAAAAACTCTTCTCTCTCCGGTTATGGGTTGAATAGCAGTACAGGTTGGGTTCTCTAACCTCGGTTGGCAACCAGTCTAACACAGAAAGAAATGCCAACCTACTGCGGGAAAACCTTCTGCCAAGTCATTCATGTATCTAAAGAAACACGATCTCCCAAATGTATATCATGCTTGGCACTTAACTGACTGACTGATTCATCTATTCCTGAATCAAGTTAAAGCTTAGTGACTCGAATATAATCGACTTTTATTTATTTATTCTCGAATCTTGTATAAACTTTGAGGCTCAAATAAAAACGACCATTATTTACTCATCACTGAATCATGTAGAACCTCAGCAGATCTAATATAATCGAGAAGTATTTTCTTATCCCTGTGTCAAGTAAATGATTAGAGGTTCAAATATAACTCTTATTCACTAATTTCTGAATCACTTATAAAAATTGTGACTCAAATATTATCGACAAGAATGTACTCATCCCTGAACCAAATTAAAGCTTAGTGGCTCAAATATAATTGACTAGTATTCACTTATTCCCGAATCATGTATAATCTTTCTGGTTCAAACATAATCGACTAGTATTTACTTATCCTCGAATCAAGTACAAACTTAGAGATTCATATTTAATCGATCAGTATTTACTTATACTTGAATCAAGAACATGCTTTTTGATTCAAATATCGACTCGAATTCACTTATACCCTAATTCTGTAGAAGCTTTTTGGTTCAGATATAATCAATATGTATTTACATATCTCCGAATCAGCTAAAGTATCAAGTGGTTAAATATAATCCTCCAGTAGTTACTTATCCCCAAATCAAGTAAAAGCGTATTCGTCTAGTAATCACTTATTAGCATAAGATGTATAATCTTTGGGTATCAAATATAATCAAACAGTATTTATTTATCGACGAATGAAGTAATTGTTTAATCGCTCAAATATAATCGACTAATATTCATTTATTCCTGTGGCTCAAATATAATGTAACTGCATTTATTTACCCGAAATAAAGTAAAATCTTAGTGGTTCAAATATAATTAACCAGTATTTAATTATCACCGAATGATATAATAGATTAATGTCTCGAACTTAATCGCTTAGTATTCAACTATTCCTGAATGAAGTATCATCTTTATGGGTCAAATATAGACAAGTTGCAGTCTATTCCCGAATTAATTATATGTTTAGTGGCTCAAATATAATCGGACAGTGCTTATTTACAGACGTATCATCTAAAATCTTAGAGTTTAAAATATTAGGGACAAGTATTTACTTACTCCAGAATCAAGCAAAGGATTAGTGGCTCATATGTAATCGACTGCTGTTCACTTATTCTCCAATCAAGTATAAACTTTGTGCCTCAAATATAATCAACTAATATTTAACAATCCCAGATTCATATAAAATTATGTCTGAAATAAACGATTACTATTTGCTTATTACAGAATCAATTATAAACATTGTGGGTCAAATATAATCACCTAATATTCACTTATTTCTAAATCAAGTATAAACTTTGAGGCTCTCATATAATCGACATGTATTTACATATTCCCGAATCATATATAATCTTTGCAACTCAGATCTCGTCGAATAGTATCTATTTATCCCCGAATCATGTAAAGTATTAGAAGCTCAAATATAATAGACCAGTATTTACCTTTCCCCGAATCGAGTAAAACTTGTTTACTCAAATATAACTGTGTTGTATTTAATTATTTCTGAATCCATTATATGCTTTGTACTTCAGATATTATCGACCAGTATTGACTTATCACCGAATGATGTAAATGCTTAATGGCTCAGATTTAGTTGACTAGTATTCATTATTTACGAATTTTGCACATGTTTTTGGCTCAAATATAACGGATATTTATTTACTTATCCTTAAATAAAGTAAAATCTTAGAGGCTCAAATATAATCTACTAGTATTCACTCATTTTTCAATCAACTTTGTGGCTTAAATATAATCAACTAGAATTCTTTCATTCCCGAATTATGTGTAAGATTTGTAGCTCAAATATAACACTGGGCAACAAAAATTCTTTTTAAAATTGTGTCGAGACACCAAACATCATTTTTAGCTCGTTTGTGGGCGCTGGATCTGAAAATAACCTTACTTTTTCTGGTTAGCTATCGTTTTTGCTGTACAGCAATGCCATAGGGAAAAAAGCATTTTTTTCATTTGTTTTCTGTGTATATTATATTGATAGATAACAATATTTCTCAAAGTAAAATCAGGAAATATTAGAGCCTCAAATATGATCGAAATGTATTTGCTTATCCACTGAAAAAAAAAACGCTTAGGGGAATATATTACCTTGATTGACAAAATATATTCGGGTCGTGGTTAATGGCAACGAGACGCAACCTCAAAAACAGAAACACGGCCAATAGCCAACAAAGATTTGATTGATATCAAAGGCAGAAAACATTTATAAAATGTACGTTCGTTAATCATTCTTTTTTTTTTTTTTTTTCATCAGCGGTTTATGTAATCATAATATTTACGATGAGTGTTAGTGCGATTTTTGTCCGATGAAAAGCAAAATGATTTGTAAATTTTTGCAAAAATCAGATAATTGTGGGATTTTAATGAAACTTTCAGAACATATTCACACATTAATTAAATTAGTT
Organism: Ascarosepion bandense; assembly: GCA_037127315.1. Lineage (NCBI taxonomy): Eukaryota > Metazoa > Mollusca > Cephalopoda > Sepiida > Sepiidae > Ascarosepion > Ascarosepion bandense. The sequence continues at coordinate 1,856,320 of JBBBDQ010000131.1, read as the reverse complement.
TTTAATGAATTTTAGAAAATCTTTGTAAAAATATTTTCACCACTGTTACCCCTCCATGTAACTGATAGGATTTCAAGAAATTAAACTTTTTATCAAATATATGAGTACCTTGGGGCATGTAAATCAGCTGTGCATTGAATAAAAGAAATAAATTAAAAAGCAAAAAGGGAAAAACGGATATGAACCAATGTTTTAAATTCCAGAAAAACAGAATTAAAAACCAATTCTTTTGCATGCTGTTATATGTATATAATTTTTTTTACAATTGTTTTAGTTGTGTGAGAGTGATGTGGGTGGAGGAGAGATGCATTTAAAATTTTTATATGTGAATATTTTGAAAAATTACATGGCGAGGTGTGTAATATATTACCTTGACAGGCAAAAGTATGATTGGCAAAAATATATTCCAGCCGTGGATGGTGGCGACGGGGCAAAACATCAAAGACAAAACACAAGCAATAGCCGACAAAGATATGATTGACATCAAAGACAGAAAACACAGGCGACAACAAAAGCTTGAAAGGCAGCTGACAGAGATATGATGAAGACAATGACAACCCGACAAAGCAAAAATACATAGAAATTTTCGTGATTCTGGGGTTTCTGGCCGAAAACAGAAGAAGAGAACAGAGAGAGAGAGAGAGAGAGAGAGAGAGAGAGAGAGAGAAGGGGGGGCTCTTACTGACAACTCTTGCGTGTGCGCAATATCTCTCTGGCTATCCTCCTACTCCACACAACTGTCACCGACGAAAAATAAAGATATAAGTTTTTATTTTTATATATACGTGTTCTTGTTCCTCGTTGTCTACCAGGACGATTGTTGTTTTTCAGTTGCAGCAACAGTAGCGTCATATACAACATTTATTAGCTCAAATATAATCGACTTTACTTCACTTATTCCCGATACGTCTATAAGTGTTGTGTCTTAGATATATAATCGATCAGTATTAACAACTGTAACAGGTAAAATCTTTGAGTCTCATATATAATCGATTAACATTTACTTATTTCAAAAGTAAAATCTTAGAGGCTGAAATATAATCTACGAGTATTTATCCTCAAATCATGTGAAATCTTAATGTCTCAAATATATTGGATTATTATTCACTTATTCCCTCATCATGTATATGGTTTGTGACTCAAATATAATCGACTGCTATTTCCGAATCCCCGGTTCACGCAAAATCTTATTGGCTCACATATAATCCACTCATATTCACTTATTCCTGAATCATATTTAAGTTTTGTGGCTCAAATATAATCAACCTGTATTTACTATCGCCGAATGATGTAAAATCTCATAAACTCAAATATAATCGATTAATATTCCCAAATCAGTTATGAGCTTCGGAGTTCAAATATAATCGATCAGTATTCATTTATCATCGAATCAAGTAAAATTTTTGAGTTTCAAATATAATCGACAGCTATTCATTTATCCCTGAATGATGTAAAATCTTATGAGCTCAAGTATAATCGATTAATATTGCCGGATCAGGTATGGGCTTCAGAGTTCAAATATAATCGACCAGTATTCATTTATCATCGAATCAAGTAAATTTTTTGAGTTTCAAATATAATCGACAGCTATTCATTTATCCCTGAATGATGTAAAATCTTATGAACTCAAGTATAATCGATTAATATTGCCGGATCAGGTATGGGCTTCAGAGTTCAAATATAATCGACCAGTATTCATTTATCATCGAATCAAGTAAATTTTTTGAGTTTCAAATATAATCGACAGCTATTCATTTATCCCTGAATGATGTAAAATCTTATGAACTCAAGTATAATCGATTAATATTGCCGGATCGGATATGAGCTTCGGAGTTCAAATATAATCGACCAGTATTCATTTATCATCGAATCAAGTAAAATTTTTGAGTTTCAAATATAATCGCCAGCTATTCATTTATTCCTGAATCATGTAAAAACTGAAACTCAAATTTAATCCGCTTCCATCGACTTATCCCAGAATCATGTATAAGTTTTGTACATCAAATATATTCAAGCAGTATTTATTTATCTGCAAATAATATAAAAGATTAATAGCGAAATTTAATCGAAAATCACTTATTCCCGAATCCTGTAAAATCTTATAATCTCAAATATAATCAATCCTTATTTACTTATTCTCATACTACGTAAAAGTTTAGTGGATCAAATATCATAGACTTAGCCCTGAATCATGTAAATCTTTAAAAAAATCTAATTCCGCCATTCACTAGCCAATGTTTGTCATGTAAAATCATTTAACCCACACTCACCTCTTTCTTGGGGTGATTGATTTGTTTATTTATCTACTTTTTACCGTTCATTTAAAGCCCTAAAATATATTTTTTATTGTATGAATTATGGTCAGGATAATAATAATTTCCATAAAAACGTCCTACTAATTAATCAGTAGATGGGTTTAGATATGGATTCTAACCTCTGCGCATAAGTAGATAAACCAAGCCCGTCACCCCCTGAATATTAAAGCTTATAGTACCTAGCATTCCCAAGTGGTCACCCCTCTAGGTACTGACCAGTTTCGACGTTGCTTAAGTATACGTCTTTTATAAATTAAACTTAGTTAACCAATTTATTGTGCCATACGAAAAGTATCAATTTATATCTTGCTGGTAACTACATTGCTTTTACAAACTTAATTGGCTGGATGTGTTTATTGCACAGATATCTGCTTCTCAACTTTGGGCATTTAGAAAATGATTTATAGTTCTGCATCTAGTATTTTTCAATTGTTTCTTTGTTTGGAAAGAAGCTGCGTGATTGCCTTAGTCTCGCCCTATTCAATTTTATGTTGGTAGCAAAATAAAGTGCATCTTAACTTTTTCTAAAGTTCAATGAAATAGTCAGATATCTAAACTTATTTATAAATGGAACTTTGTCTGTGTGTGTATGTGTGTGTGTGTATGTCCATTACCTATAGACTCCGAAACGGCTGAACCGATTTTCTTGAAAATTTACACAATTGTACTATAAGCGCCTGTGAGTGTTCTTAGCTAGGTTGTGTGTCGAGGTACCCCCGATAACTATCGAAAATCGAGTTATAGAAGGAGTGGTCCGATTTAAATCAAATTTGATACACACATAGACAAAAACATAAGAAACGTTATTCAGAAGTTTCAAGGTTGTAGTTCTTACAATAGTGCAGAAAATCGAGAATATATATATATATATATATATAAAAGGCAATATGTTTGTATGTCTGTCTGTTTATCTGTTTGTATGCCCTTTATACAAATCCACAATTTTTATCAGATTCTCACCAAACTTCACACAAATATTCTTTACGCTGAATCTGAGCTCCAGAATCATGGATTAGTTTTAAAGCTTTCATTACACCCGAGCAACGCCGGGCTATACTGCTAGTATTTTCATAATTAAAATAAAACTTTATATGATTTTTTAAACTTTGGCCTCATTTGATTTTAAGTTGTCATTACTTCTGTGACACTTTTAATAAAGAAAATAATAAACGTTTTCTTGATTCTGATATCACCATAACATCTCTTTTTAACACACCGATCACTGGACATTTCTATCGAGTTCGTACAGTACCGTCTATTTTGAAATAAACAGTTTAAAACAAGGCTGTCAAAAAACTGCATTTCTTGATAAATCAATAAGATTTTAAATCAGCATTATACTTTCTTATAAACAGCTTTCAAAGTAGGACTTTTCGTGATTATTCTAAATTTAAATTCCAGTTTTCTTTCGAAATCTCTTAGGAAAGTAGCAGTTACGCACACTTTAAAATATATCACTGGCGGGTAGGAATTCACATCTCTAAGAGATCAGTGACACTCCTTTGTATATCATGGGATTGAAAAGGATATCTCTACTCTGAGCTATGTCCAGATAATTGATTCGAACAAGTACTACTTCCAATTAAACCAAATGAATACTGCAATCGGATAAAATCTAACGGGATTAGTTACCATATTTATTTGGTAATCAGAGAAAATATTTGATAATTGGTTAGGATTTTTTATTCACCCACAGTGTCGTCCAGATTCCGCACATTCAGGTTATGATTTATATTATTAATTTAAAAAATCATCCCAGAAAAGACAGCAAAAGAAAGCTAGACGTGTTCCTTGCCTGAGAAGGATACAAACATTGTGGAAGGATAAATTATGAGATTGTTGGAAACATGGCAGAAAATTAAAAGTTAAAGTTGGATTATTAAAAAATTCTTTGTTACTTAAGAAACAGGACGAATCTTTTGGCCAAACTTAGGCATTAAGTTGTGGATGCTTTACATTCATATACGCACAAATAACATTGAAAAATTATGAACACGTTTCTTTTCTAATTAGTTATGGTCTAAATAGTAGAGCGAACTTGGGTCTTCAGTCTTGGATGGCAATCAAGGAAAAGGACAATCTCAATAAAAAAAAACGTCTGTAACTTTTAAGAATTACATTATGCAGTTAAAGAAAAGAACGTGGAGTTCACTGACTCTATGAACTACTGTCTCTATGGTCAGTCTCCTTTAGATTTAGTGAGAATGGAATTGTGTGAAAATTCACCTTTATAATTTGGAACATCTAATCCAACTTTGCAAACGTTAAAAATATGGCAAATCTGAGATCAGTTGCTTCATTTGTATTCGAACAAAAGTAATAAAGAATTGTCAGAATTGCTTCAATGAAGCCTTTAGGATTTTTTTCTTATTCTTTTTACCGTTACTTTTTATTGCATCAATGAAGTCGACTGTTAAATAAGAAAAGCAAGAAATACAGATAAAAAATGATGAAAACAAAAGAGTTAATAATAGAAATTGCATAGTATATACAACTTCAGGTCTACATACTGATTTTTAATACAACATGGCCATCGCCTTGACTGCCATCCAAGCTTGAAGACTCCAGAACGCTCTACTATTTAGTCCACAACTAAATGGAGAAGATGTGTGTTCATACAGTTTTTAACATTATTTGCACGTATGGAAAAGTGAATCATACATTAATGCTAGACAATTTCCTTCCAGAAGACCTGAGACAACAGAGATATGATTCCACAAAAAAAAAAAAAATGATGAGGATACCATAAACTGAATATATGAGCAATAAGGAATTTAAGGAAAAATGCAATGTAGTAAATGGAAAGAACTGATAATTAATTGAGAAGGAAGAGGATGTACGGTTGTCAGTAAAAGGAATCACCCAAGATGCAAGCTATGAAGTGGAAGTAGTCAATGAATCTGAGACAAAAAAAAAATTAAGAGACGGTTCATGGTTGTGAGTAAGTGGAACAGTTCATGATGCATATTATGAATTAGAAGTAATAAAATAAATTGACAAGAGACGTCTAAGGATTCTGTGAGTACCATTAACAAGATATGTGAACAACGAAGAGGTTTTCCGGAAAATAGAAGCCAAAATAGCCACTTACACTCAGAATTAGAAAAAGAAAGTTGAAATTTCTGGAACAAACAACGGGCAAATTTGGCTGCAAGAATTTGACATGCTAAAGACCTAGAAGAAGAAGAGGAAATGATGTATGTCAGTAAAGCGGACAGACCAAGATGCTATGAATTGGAAGTAGTAAAAGAACTTAAGAAAAACAAAAGACTAACCATCTATAATATAAGAGAAAAACGCTAAGATTCAGGATATGAATTAAAAATAGTAAAGAAAAGTGAGAATAAAAGACTAATCACGAATTGTAAGAACTCAGGATAAATGGTTCTCAATAAAATGAACAGTAAAAGATTCAAGCTAGGAATTGGAAATTGTGAAAGAAAGAGAAGAAAATACTAACAGTCCGTTGCAAGAACAATGTATCATTGTCAGTAAGAAAAAACACCAAAGATTTAAGCTATAAAATGGAAGCAGAAAAAGAAGGTACTAAAAAAGACTAACCAGGAATTGCAAGAAGAAAAAAATGTTTGTAAGTAAAAGAAACAGACCAAGATTCAAGCTAAGAATTTCAAGTAGTAAAAGAAAATGAGATGAAAATACCATTTAACAATTGTAAAATCTCAGGGTAAATGGTTTTCAGTAGGAGGAAAATCACAAGATTCGAGGTATGAACTGGTAGTAGTAAATTATAGTGAGAGAAAAGACTAACCGTCTGTTGTAAGACGACAGACTGTATGGCTGTCAGTAAGAGAAACAGACCAAAATCCAAGCTATGAATTGGAAGTAGTAAGAGAAGAGAAGAAAAACTAACCATCAGTTGTAAGACGCCAGGATAAATTATTGTCAGTAATAGGAAAATGCCAAGATTCAAGTTATGAATTGGAAGTGGTAAAAAAGTTGGAAGAAAGGAGTAACCACAAATTGTAAAAGTCAGGATAAATGTTTGCCAGTAAGAGGAACGGACCAAGATTGAATTGGAAGTAAAAGAAAGCGAGAAGAAAAGACTAAGCATTAATTGCAAGAAAACCGGATGTATAGTTGTATATACGAGAAATAGACTATGAATCAAGTTATGAATTGTAAATAGTAAAAGAAAGTGAAAAGAAAGGAATAATAACAAATGGTAAGAAGACAGTATGTATGTTTGTCAGTCAAAGAAAAGCTAAAAATACTAGCTGAATTGGATCTGCTTAAATCAATCAGGTACAGAAATTTAAATGTCTCCGTTGTTTTTTTTTAATATGACAACGAAGATGGCACAACAAATGCGAATACGGATTGGAAATTCCGATAGGCACCGTCTAAAAGCTAAACAAAGTATTAAGAAACAGGAAATTTTGTTATAAACGAAGAAAATAGCACTAAAATGTGAAAAGCTGAAAATTTTCCTCCCAGAGACAGATGAGGTAACAAAGCTGTCGTTCTACAGAAGGATTCTGTGAGTACCATTAACAAGATATGTGAACAACGAAGTGTTTTTCAGGAAAATAGAAGCCAAAATAGCCACTTATACTCAGAATTAGAAAAAGAAATTTGCAATTTCTGGAACATACAACGAGCAAGTTTGGCTGCAAGAATTTGACATTCTAAAGACCTAATAAAGACAAATGAAATACACATTAAACATCTTAACGATGTTTTTAAATGGATGGCTGAACAAGAATTATGAAGGATAATATAATAAATATTGTTTAAAGCTACAAGGAACGCTGGAGTGAGTCATGTTTACACACGTCCTGAAAAGACGGTGATTATTATTGTACGACTTATCAACTCTTTGCAAGTTATTTAAAGCCAGGAAACAATTTAGATTGCAAGAATTTTTCTTGACGATAACCATGTTTTAGTGATACAAGTCTTACTAATTAACCCATACTTAGGAGGAGATAAGGTGGATTCATAACTTTCCCAAAGTTATTTGCGCGTAAGGGAACAAGAACTCCGCTCTTGGATTAACAATTCAGAACCATTATCCACTACACCACTCTCACATTTAAGCCTAAACAATCTAGTATTTTCAAGTGGTCACCCATATAATTACTGACTAGGCTCGACGTTGGTTAACTTTGGTTATTGTACGATGTGGTGGGGCTGTAAACCAGAACATAAATGAAGAGTAATTATAAACTGAAATTCATACGATAAGTGTTCATATAAATATGTTAAATAGCCATTTTGTTGTGTGTTATTGACTTGATATAATAAAATCTGATGGTGGTGTAAAAGTTATTTATTATGAAGTTATCTTTTGACTAAGATTACGACAGAAAATGAACAGCAAATAAAACCTCAGTGGTCTGATACTAAACACTACTCAACAGAGCGAAAAAATACGTCGTCGAGACACTCCTTTAAAAACACACGGATTAATCAGGAAAGCTTTTTTGACACAGTTTACATATTTTGGTGAACCACAAAAATATATGGTATTTTTGCGTGCTAAAGCGTACACTCGCAAGTTGTAACATTTTTTTAATTTAAAAGAATTAATTTTTTAACGAAAATAGATTTACGATACATTATATGATATTTGCTCTCTTGAAACAATTATAATATTATATATACATATATAGTCATCCGCAGATAGATCTGTTTCGCTGTATCACAGCTCATCAGTATGATTAGACGCCGATTCTTCCTTAAAGAAAGGAAACCCGATCTAATTGGCGTCAGTCGGCGACTCTACCCTTGGGCCACGGGGCGTGCGATGGAAGAATGCAGTCTTTTTTTAGCGCATATTATATTACGCGCCCAATAGCTAGGTGCTCCAATTCATTTTACTGAATGAGCGATGCGTACACGCTAGAGTGGCTACTGTTTTTCAAAGTTTACCTTTCTTCCAGAGTGCTCAATCAGGGTGTGAGAGCGTAAATATTGTCATATATATATATATATATATATATATTGACATTCGGTTTATATATATATATATATATATATATATATATATCTTTTATATATATATATATATATCCTTTTTATATATATATATATATATCTTTTTTTTATATATATATATATCATATATATATATATATATATATATCTTTTTTTTTTCGTTTATATATGTATATATATATATATATATATATATATATATCTTTTTAGAATAGGTAGGCTATACAAATGTAGCAAATCCTACTTTAACTGGTCAAAACCGAATGGGAATGGTTTGAACCCAGTGTACGTAGAATCTTGATAGTGATGGAATGTCTTTGTTTAAGTTTTCCTATGACCATAAAACGCAGAAAACTAAAGTACGGCTATGACAATAGAGGAGTCAATACCGCTGGCGTTTCTCTCAGATGTCTTTCCGTTTCGCTGTTTCAACAAGGAGACAAGTTACCACAGTCATTGCTTCTTCTAAGTATTGATGACTACTCCATCCTACCCGTTGAATATAAAGCGTGTAAAGGGAAACCCGATGAAAATCATCTGTTGATGATTGAGTCTGTGATGCAGTGTTTGAGTTCCTAGCTAAAAGACACCTCGAATTCAGAAACGTTACGCTGTGAAACAATAGATTCAATTAGCAAGTATAGGTTTAGAAAACTGCTTTCTATTGGGAAGGTTACATGTCCCATTTGACGCCTGTGCTTGGACCATTTTTGTTACAACCCACAAAGGTTCCATATAAAATGAGCTTCTGTCTTATTTCTATCGCAAGAATAAAAATTGATTTCTCCCAATCCGTTTCTAATAAATATGCTGTGGCATTAACAGTGAAATTATTCTTCCATTAATGTCCTATATGTGCGTTGTAGTGCAGTGGATATAGACTAGGAACTCAAATCGGGGTGCTGAGTTCGAATTCCAGTTGAATTCCTTGCATTTACTTGAGCACAAATACCCTTGGGAAAGGTATTAATCAGTCTTTTTCCCTCCAGTTATGTGTTAAATAATAGGACAGATTGGGTTCTATGGCTTTGGTCGGCATCCAGTTTACTACAGAAAACAATGGCAACCTACTGCGTGATAATCTACTGCCCAGTCAGTCATATCTCTTTCTAGACATGATCGCCCAAGCGTGTATCACGTATGGCACTTAACTGACTGAATTTCTTATATGGTTCAGTTCAGGTAATGATTCAAGTTAGTTTGTTTATCATTTTCACTTATAAATAGAAGTTATCAAGATTGTAAATCCCAGATTTAGGTACTCATTTCTTGAACATTATCCTGTAAAACAGGAAGGTCAGCCCATTTTTAAGTTTTGATTTAATTTGTTTTCTTTTAAAAGAAAAAGCTTCTGCATTTCGTGATCCCATTTTAGCTTCTTTTTGTTATCGACAAATTCGAGCAATCATGAAACACCTACCAATGACACTAGCAATTGTAAATTTAACGCCATTTTGAAGTTCAGGATGTGAATACAATTTTTCAAATGTTTTCAGGTTAAATTACATAAATATAAGAATGACACTCAGAGCAAATTCACTTCCTAAACAAAAAGATAAAAAACCCAAAAGTATTAATTTCAGGATGTACCTTAAATTTACGTTTGCTCTGCGGATGTATATCTGAATGCGTTTGTATGCTTAACTGCACGTGAATATGTGGGTATATATGAATGTGTTTGTCTATCTATGCAAATGTATGGGTATAGATGTTAATCCATGAATGCATATATACAGGGTGCGATGAATAAATTGTCATCTAAATGACTCAAAAATGGCAATAACACTGACATTTTATTTGAACAAATATACTTACCAAAATTAAACAAAATTATCTTGAAATATCAAAGAGTAAATCTATTCGATAAAATCGTCATTGACTACAATCACGGTCACGAGACGAATTCGGAATCTTCTGCATCTCTTCTAGACGGTCTCCTTGTTTAAATTAGTGAATCCTGACATAATTCTTGCCTTCAGTCCATCTTTGGTGTTACAGAATGTTTTGCTTGTCTTCCACTCAACTACGCCCAACACATAATAATCAAGGATCTTACAGTCGAGGAAGTTAAGCGGCCAGATATAAGTGGGGATATGGTTGTAAAAATTGTGTAACGCCCATGATTGGAATTTCCTGCTTGTGTGGCATGATGCAGAGTTCTGTTGAGAGACAAAGGGTATTCCAGCAGCCACTCTTTTGGCATAGGGCAGCACTACCTCCTCAGTTATGGAGGCATCTCTAGTTGTCACTCCAAATAACTTCGTAATCACCAGTATACTCATCTAACTCCTTCCGAACTCTGTACTGTCCACAGATTAAAAAACACTCTGTCATGTTCGTACTGAAGCTTCCGGTGTGAATGCCAAACAGTACAGAATGGCGTTTCAAAATTTCTGGTGAAGTGAATTGCGTCATGGTGATTTATTTTCTCACAGACGGTGCGCAACTGACCCTAATATATTGTGCAATCGGTAAATAACAAAAAACAATCAACGCACATGCGCAAAATTAAAAATAAAGAATAGCGACAACTTTATCATCGCAGCCTCTACATATGTGAATACATATGTGAATACATATGTGAATACTTCCTGTCTTAAGTCTTCCCGCAGACTTGCTAGGTAATGTGACCATCGAAATTAAAATAATAATAATAATTATTATATTGTTTAATGAATATCTTAGTGATTCAGCCGCTAGCCTGGCGTCCGCAAGTTAAAAATTCTAATATTTATCTAGTGCCACTCTAATTTCGCTTGTCTTTATAAACTTTTATACAATTAATTGGAAGTTAAATTTTACTTATCAATTTTATATTTTATTTAAATCTCTTTGAATTTATTTAACTTTATTGTTTTTATTTTTTTTTTAATTTTTAGACTTATTCTTTTTCTTTTTCTTTTTTTTTCACACTTCCAAGGGACCTTTCATCACTGAATTCCGCGTTTTATCTAAGCATTATGTATCCTTGTCGGTACATACATACATATATATATATATATATATATTAATGCAGGTTTCATTGAATAATATAGACAAGTTTTGTCTATTAATTTTGTGTAGGATCCGTTCATACCGTCTGATATACTTGATGGTGATGTCGTTAAAAGACAACAAAAAATCACAGTATTTGTTGAATTTTTTATCAGGTCTAAGCTTTCGGCTCACATAAGCCATTATCAAAGAGTAAATAATAACACACAGTAAACATAGAACATTTAAGCTATTAACAATAAAGATAATTGAATTGAAAATATAAGTCCATCCCTACCGTGGCGGATGGCCGAAGACAGTGACAAAATAGTGGTGTTGTGGTCCCTGGTCTGATTACAGACATTTGAGTACGTTGTTGGAAATATCGAAATTGATTGTATTCAAACCAGGTTTAAACTGTTTAATGTAGAGTGCTTCGAGGATTTTTAGTTTCTGCTTATTATTTTCTTGTTTGAGTATGTACGTGTTATCAACAAGCGTTTGTCTCAGAAGTGTGCGTTGATAACCGTGTTGTTCTAAATGACGGAATATATTTGAATTTTTATTTAAGTGCAACGTCAGACGCCGTGAGAGCGAATTTGTGGTGTGGCCGATGTAGATATTATTAAGGTTGTTAGAGATACATTCTCTAAATGGACATATGAATTTATATACTACATTGGTCTTTTGCAAATCACTAACGGTGGGGGAAGAGTCGTTGCGGACAAATGAATTAGATGTAGTGGATTTAGTGTAATATATAATGAACTTAATTCTTTTGTTAGAGTCTGTCGGAGAAATATTAGTATTTATGAGTTTTTTTAGGATGTTTTCATCTAGTTGGTAGTTGGAGTGCATCTGGCTACGGTATAAGAGAGTGATATGTTTAGGATTGGTTGGGTTAGTATCATGTGTTGTTTTTTCCATGTTAAGCTTTTTAAGAAAGTAATGTATTTGTTCATCAACTATGTAGTTGGGAAAATTATTATTGATGAGTGTCTGTTTTATGTTTTTTAGTTCACTGTAGAAGATCTGATTTGTAGATGAATTGACTTTTGCACGGTATAATAGATTTTTTATGATGGCTATTTTGTAATAGTGGGGGCATTCACTAATATAATTGAGTGTGGAGGGATTTTTATTAGTAGGTTTTTGATACGGTGAGATAGTAAATTTATTGTTGTCAGTGTTAATTAATATATCAAGAAAAGGAATTTTGTTATCTTTGCTAAGTTCATAAGTAAATTTTAAAACTGAGTTATTTTGAAACTGTTTTTGAAGTTGTAAGATTTCATTAGTAAATACTACCTTTGCAAAATTTACAAAACCATCAATATATCTAAGATATGTTGATGATATCCTACTATCAATTAAAAATACTAATGAAATCTTACAACTTCAAAAACAGTTTCAAAATAACTCAGTTTTAAAATTTACTTATGAACTTAGCAAAGATAACAAAATTCCTTTTCTTGATATATTAATTAACACTGACAACAATAAATTTACTATCTCACCGTATCAAAAACCTACTAATAAAAATCCCTCCACACTCAATTATATTAGTGAATGCCCCCACTATTACAAAATAGCCATCATAAAAAATCTATTATACCGTGCAAAAGTCAATTCATCTACAAATCAGATCTTCTACAGTGAACTAAAAAACATAAAACAGACACTCATCAATAATAATTTTCCCAACTACATAGTTGATGAACAAATACATTACTTTCTTAAAAAGCTTAACATGGAAAAAACAACACATGATACTAACCCAACCAATCCTAAACATATCACTCTCTTATACCGTAGCCAGATGCACTCCAACTACCAACTAGATGAAAACATCCTAAAAAAACTCATAAATACTAATATTTCTCCGACAGACTCTAACAAAAGAATTAAGTTCATTATATATTACACTAAATCCACTACATCTAATTCATTTGTCCGCAACGACTCTTCCCCCACCGTTAGTGATTTGCAAAAGACCAATGTAGTATATAAATTCATATGTCCATTTAGAGAATGTATCTCTAACAACCTTAATAATATCTACATCGGCCACACCACAAATTCGCTCTCACGGCGTCTGACGTTGCACTTAAATAAAAATTCAAATATATTCCGTCATTTAGAACAACACGGTTATCAACGCACACTTCTGAGACAAACGCTTGTTGATAACACGTACATACTCAAACAAGAAAATAATAAGCAGAAACTAAAAATCCTCGAAGCACTCTACATTAAACAGTTTAAACCTGGTTTGAATACAATCAATTTCGATATTTCCAACAACGTACTCAAATGTCTGTAATCAGACCAGGGACCACAACACCACTATTTTGTCACTGTCTTCGGCCATCCGCCACGGTAGGGATGGACTTATATTTTCAATTCAATTATCTTTATTGTTAATAGCTTAAATGTTCTATGTTTACTGTGTGTTATTATTTACTCTTTGATAATGGCTTATGTGAGCCGAAAGCTTAGACCTGATAAAAAATTCAACAAATACTGTGATTTTTTGTTGTCTTTTAACGACATCACCATCAAGTATATCAGACGGTATGAACGGATCCTACACAAAATTAATAGACAAAACTTGTCTATATTATTCAATGAAACCTGCATTAATGAAAAAATGCTGCCAAAATATACACAATTTAAATTACATGATCCAGCAGCCCAACACACCATCACCACCTTGAAATATAAATGGAGCCTTGTGAAAAGGCAAATTGAAATAGCGAAAGAAAATCTTGACACATTATACAAGAACAAACATGACCTCTACAACAAACTGAAAGATATAACTACCTCAAACCAACTAGAAGAAATAATACTCAGACTATCCAAAATCACTGCAAAATCTGAAGTTGAACACCGTGCTAAAATTGTCAAAAAACTTAATTCACTATACAATGGCACGATCACTCTTCCCAAAAAATTCGATAAATTCATAAATCTTTCCAACCACGAACTAACTAAGCACCAAGAAGAATTACTCAACCTTGGACCTAACTGCCATATATACCGTAAGTATAACCAGCTTACTAAAAAAATTGAAATAGAAACGCTCTATCAAAGCATCACTAAATTACAAGATGAAAAACTTATAACCGTTAAACCCGAACTGAAAGATCTACTTAAGGCTGAGGCAATCAAAGATCGCCATGATAAAAGCAGAAGCTCCTCAAAAATTCTATCGAAACAACTAAAAAGTGCTGCGCACGAACTACGCAACCACCTTCACATAATTGTAAAAAAAGCTGACAAGGCTAACATCTTTGTTGTACTTAACAAATCAGATTACAACACAAAACTCAACCACATACTCCATGACCACACAAAATTTAAAAAAATTAACAAAAACCCGACACACCAACTAAAATCTAAAATTAATAAACTCATTAGTGCCAACAACGCTGATCAGAATTCCTTAAAACTCCCTAAAATTATTGGTGACTATAAACCTGGTTACATATACGGAACCATAAAAACTCATAAACCTAACTATCCTCTCCGCCCTATCATATCCCAAATTCCTACTCCTGTATACCAGTTAACTAAACATATTAACCAGCTTATCACACCCTACCTTCCGAGTAAATACAGCATAAAGTCAACCCTAGAGGCAATCCAAATCCTCAAGAGTGAAAATCCTAATAATGAAATCATAGCTTCACTTGATGTGGAAAACCTTTTTACTAATGTACCCGTCAGTGAAACTATTGATATAATTATAAGAAATGTTTACAGTAATCCTTCATTACCCCCACTCAAAATTAATCCCAACATCCTAAGAAAAATTCTACTAGCTTGTACTACTGAAGTGCCTTTTGTTGATCCAAACAACACTATATATATACAACGTGACGGAGTCTCCATGGGTTCAGTGCTTGGTCCGATTTTTAGTAATTTCTACATGTCTAACCTTGAAAATACTACCTTTGCAAAATTTACAAAACCATCAATATATCTAAGATATGTTGATGATATCCTACTATCAATTAAAAATACTAATGAAATCTTACAACTTCAAAAACAGTTTCAAAATAACTCAGTTTTAAAATTTACTTATGAACTTAGCAAAGATAACAAAATTCCTTTTCTTGATATATTAATTAACACTGACAACAATAAATTTACTATCTCACCGTATCAAAAACCTACTAATAAAAATCCCTCCACACTCAATTATATTAGTGAATGCCCCCACTATTACAAAATAGCCATCATAAAAAATCTATTATACCGTGCAAAAGTCAATTCATCTACAAATCAGATCTTCTACAGTGAACTAAAAAACATAAAACAGACACTCATCAATAATAATTTTCCCAACTACATAGTTGATGAACAAATACATTACTTTCTTAAAAAGCTTAACATGGAAAAAACAACACATGATACTAACCCAACCAATCCTAAACATATCACTCTCTTATACCGTAGCCAGATGCACTCCAACTACCAACTAGATGAAAACATCCTAAAAAAACTCATAAATACTAATATTTCTCCGACAGACTCTAACAAAAGAATTAAGTTCATTATATATTACACTAAATCCACTACATCTAATTCATTTGTCCGCAACGACTCTTCCCCCACCGTTAGTGATTTGCAAAAGACCAATGTAGTATATAAATTCATATGTCCATTTAGAGAATGTATCTCTAACAACCTTAATAATATCTACATCGGCCACACCACAAATTCGCTCTCACGGCGTCTGACGTTGCACTTAAATAAAAATTCAAATATATTCCGTCATTTAGAACAACACGGTTATCAACGCACACTTCTGAGACAAACGCTTGTTGATAACACGTACATACTCAAACAAGAAAATAATAAGCAGAAACTAAAAATCCTCGAAGCACTCTACATTAAACAGTTTAAACCTGGTTTGAATACAATCAATTTCGATATTTCCAACAACGTACTCAAATGTCTGTAATCAGACCAGGGACCACAACACCACTATTTTGTCACTGTCTTCGGCCATCCGCCACGGTAGGGATGGACTTATATTTTCAATTCAATTATCTTTATTGTTAATAGCTTAAATGTTCTATGTTTACTGTGTGTTATTATTTACTCTTTGATAATGGCTTATGTGAGCCGAAAGCTTAGACCTGATAAAAAATTCAACAAATACTGTGATTTTTTGTTGTCTTTTAACGACATCACCATCAAGTATATCAGACGGTATGAACGGATCCTACACAAAATTAATAGACAAAACTTGTCTATATTATTCAATGAAACCTGCATTAATGAAAAAATGCTGCCAAAATATACACAATATATATATATATATATATATTGTCATCCGCAGACAGATCTGTTTCGCCGTATCACAGCTCATATATATACACTCCTGATCAAAATTTTAAGACCACTTAAAAATCTTTAAAAAGAAATATTTTTTTTTACGGATAGATTTTAAACTCCTCCCATTTAAGGTTACCAATACTACAATCTAAAAGGTTATGGAAACAAAAAGATATATTCCAAACATTTTATTTAGAAATTTACATTTTTATAAAATGAGGCGATTTACACATGATCAAAATTATAAGACCAGAGACAAAAATTCTACGAAATTGTACAAAAAGTGTATGAAAAGTGTATGAAAACATTCAACAACCAAATTTAATAATGAGTTTTACCTCCACTGCTTTTGATGACTTCAAATAAGCGTTTCCTTTAAGGTACGGGGGATGTTGCTCCAGCTTATGAAGATGGCTTCACGAAGTTCATTTTTTGCTGAATATTGTTTGCCATTTCGATAAACATCTCTTGTCATCCATCCTCAAACATTTTCAATTGGGTTCAAGTCTGGTGAGCATGCAGGCTGTCCCAAGAGATGGACCCCACTTTCTTGTAGAAAGGTCAAGGTCCGTCTTGCAGCGTGGATTGCAGCATTATTCTGTTGGAATAACCATCCATCCACACACAAATGATGGCCCTCCATCATCAATGATGCTTTTTGTAGCATGCTAACATAACCAGCCGCTGTTTGACAACCCTGCACCACCTGGAGCTCCATCGTCCCTCTGTAAGAAACGGCACCCCATACCATTAGGGACCCTCCACCACTATGACGTGTGGAGAAAATTTCAGGAGGCATGTTTTTGTTATGCCAATATCGTTGGAAGCCATCAGGACCATCTAGATTGAATTTTTTCTTATCAGAAAGCAGGACTTTCTTCCACTTCTCAACGTTCCATGTTTGGTATTCACAACCAAACTTTAAGCGGTCCACCTTGTGACATGGAAGCAGCCGAGGAATTTGTTTACGCTTTTTATCTACCATACCTTTTTGTCGCAAGTGTCATCTGATGGTTACGGGACTGCAATCAGCATCTGTGACTGCCTTAATTTGACTAGAATAAAGTCCCCCGTCTTTCATAACAACCCACCTTATTCTCTTACTCAATGCAGGAGAAATTTTTGGAGGCCTACCAGAGGATTTTGCTTTTCCATAATTCTCACAGTTCTTTAGAAAGTTGCAAATCACAGTTTTACTGCGATTTACCTTAGTTGCGATCGCCCGCTGTGACAAACCTTGCTTATGAAATTCTAGAATTCGAGAACGCTCAACATTTTCTTCTTCTTCATGTAACGCGTCTCTTCAGGTCGTAGGTGATTATGGACTTCCACTTGGCTTTGTCTCTTGTCGCTCTCAAAGTTCTCCCTCTTGTTATCTCACCCAAACCCCGCTTTATTTCCATCTTTTTACGCATGCCTATCAAGCAGGTCTCGCGCTGCTTTTCTCTCTCTCTCTTTCCCTCTACCCGTCCTGTCAGTATTAAATTCTCAAGGCCCTCCTTCCTCATTACATGTCCCAGAAACCTCATCTGTCTCTTCATTATGTTAATTATGAGTTTTCTCCTCGTTCCCATGCTCTCCAACACCTCGTCGTTAGTCACGTGCTCAGTCCATGGTATCCTTAGCAACCTTCTGTAAAATCACATTTCTGATGCCTTAAGCCTCTCTTTCATCCTTGAGACGGTCATCCAACATTCATTACCATACAAAAGAACAGACATCACACAGCAATAAAGCACTCTCTTCTTTGTTTCCAATTAGATTTTCCTGTCTTTCAGTCCTCTGGTTAGCTTTTGAAATGCATCCTTGTCAAAATCCCAATAAATCTTGGGATTTTGACATCACATTTCCATTCTCTACCAGTATACTTCCCAGGTATTTAAAATTCTTTACTTCCTTTATTTTAGTTTTCCCGACCTTTACTTGTTTTGTTTTAGTTTTTGCGACATTTTGGGGTTTTCTTTTTGCTGATGACCTTGTATTCGGTATTCTTGAAGTTTATGCTTAGTCCTTTCTTTCTCGCTTTCTCTTGCTACCTTCTGTAGAAGGTCCTGCATTTTCCTTTCCGTGTCTGCTATCAGCACTGTGTCATTTGCGTATCTTACATTGTTTAAATTCTGGCCGCCAATGACGAATCCTCTCAGAATTGCTGTACAAGTTGAATAGATCCGGTGAGAATACACATCCTTGTCTTACGCCCCTTTCTATTTTTGTATATCTGCAGAAATCACTTCCTATCCGTATCGGTTTGCTGCTAATATATACTTTTGATTATCCTAATGTCGAGTTTGTCAAGCATCTCTATCAAATCTTTATGGAGTACTTTGTCAAATACCTTAGCGTAGTCTGTGAAGTACAGATAAAGTTTCTTCTGTATTTCTATTGCTTTTTCAGATAGCATTCTGAGCAGAAATATCACATTCCTTGTTCCGGTATCTTTAACAAAGCCACACTGTTTTTTGTCCAATCTCTGGGCCAATTCTGCTGCATGCTCTGTTCATCAGAATCCAGATGATGGGTTATGTGATGAGTTATTATGATGAGTTATGTGGCTCATTAAGTTGATTGTTTGGTGAAGTTCACATTCCTTTGCACCTGGCTTTTTAGGTAGTGCTATGAATATTAACCTGCATAGGTCCTCCGGTATACTGCCACTGTTGTAGATTTCGTTTATTATTTCTGTAAGCCTGTCTATGCCAAATTCTTTTAAGGGCGTTTACATCTCTACTTGCCATTGCCGATTCCACTTCGGTTTTTAATATTTCTGGTCTATCCATATTTGTGTATATTTTTGGTTGCTCTCTCTTGTCATGGAAGAGATCACCAATATACTCATCCCATCTCTGAATATGTTTTTCTAGTATGAGTGTACAGTCTTTTGCTTTTATACATCCTGTTGCTGAGCAGGTCTTTTGTCTTGTTAGTTCCTTTATGTTTTATGCATATCACCATTATTTCTCGCACTCAGTCTCTCTACTTCGGCACATTTGTTCCTCGAACTATCTTTCTTTAGCCTGTCTGTATTTTTTCTTTATTTTCTTGTGTATTTCCTTGTATTTCGTTACTTATCTTGGCATCGTTTTTTGTCACTTTTGCATCATGTCAAGAATCTTTTTAATGAGCCACTCAATTTTCTTCCGACTTGCTTTTTCCATTGGGATGATGTCGTTCGCTGATGTCACTAAAAACACTCTTAGTGCGTCCCATTTTGAGATTCTATTACCAATTTGTACTTCAAATTTCGTTTTCACACTGCCAATATACATTTCCTGCAGATTCGGGTCATTCACTAGTCTGTTGTACTGCAGTCTTAGGACTGTGTTAAGTTTCTTTAATAGCCTTGGATTCAAATGCCGACTGGAATAGTTATGCCAGTTGGAAGTTTTTAACTTACAAAATAAACTTGCAAAATCAACTAAACTTTCCGTTGGTAGTTTTATATCAACTTGCAACAATATAAAGAAAATAATTTGCAAAATAGTAAGCTTGCCAAATAAGCACAATGCAGAAGGAGGGCGTGGGGAAAATTTAAGAAAATAACACATCACTCAATTAGTCCCAGGATATACATATAAATGGCACCACTAATAAAAAAATCCATATAATTTTTATAAAGAACGAACCTGACAAAATGTGGGCTTAAACAGATTATTAGTTTACAAAATACAGTTATTTAAATGAAGCTACTGTTGCAAATTTTCAAAGCAATGGAAAAATTTGAATTTCGTGTGTTGATAAAGCATTGCTTTCTGATGAAAAAATACTTTTCAAGCAAAGCAATGACTTAATAAGTGTTATTCGGACTCTGCTTCGTCATAAATACCAGTTAAGGGGTGGTAAGCTGAGTTTAAAAGAGGTCGTATAAACACAAATGATGCTGAATGCTCAGGTCGCGCAAAATCAGCAGTTGTCCCGGGAATCAGCAAAAAATCCACAAACCCGTTTTAGTCGATCGTAACTTAAAGTTGCGTGAGATAGCAGAGGAGTTAAAACTATCAGAAGGCAGTGCATTCACCATTTTGCAATGAAAAAGCTGTGTTCAAAGTGGGTGTCGAGTATGGTCACAGTCGATTAAAAACAACAAGGCGTCATCTATTCAGAGCCTTGTTTGCAACTGTTTCATCGCAACAAGAAGGTGTTTCTGCGTAAATATGACAATGGATGAAACATTGATCTACCACTTCACTCCGGAGTCAAATCGGCAGTCAGCCGAGTGGACAGCAACAGGTGAAAGCCGTCCAACGCAACCAAAGACGCAAACATCAGCGGGCAAAGTTTTGGCCTCCATATTTTGGAATGAGCAAAATATTTTGTTTATCGATTACCTTGAAAAAGAAAGAACCATCAATAGCAAATATTTTATAGCATTACTGGTGCGTTTGAAGGAAGAAATCGCCAAATGTAGAAGAAAAGGGGATCTTTTACCAAAACAAAGCACCGTGTTGATCTCAACGTTGACAAAACTACATGAATTGCACTTCGAATTGCTTCCGCATCCACCCTTTTCTCTATATTTGTCCTCTCCAGCGACTACTGGCTGTTTGCAGACCTCAAAAGAAAGTTCCAGGGAAAGAGATTTGGCTCCAATGAAGAAGTGATATCGGAAACAGAGGCGTATTTTGAAGTCAAAGACAAGTTCTACAAAAAAAAAAAATAATAATAGAATTATTAGAGAATTAGTGTATTACCCTAGAAGGAGACTATGTTGATGAATAACGTCGAAATTTGCCTAAAAAATGTTGTTTTATTAGTTAGGCCTGGAATTTATTGAGTGATATGTTATTTTATTGTGCTGGCATTTGTAACTGCTTCACAAGAGGAACATTATTTAATACATAACGTATTAATATTAATCTGATAATCATTGCTTTGATGACAGCAAGATGATCCAATTTAAAATCTGAATTATTTTTTCATTTAAAAGACTACATTTATTGGATAGCCAGGGGGCGAGGCTGCAAAAGTACGTATACAATGGGAACTATACCATTATTACCAGTATTATAATTAAAATTAAAATTAACGTCATGATATTTTTTTGTTCATTCCACTTTTCTTTTTTTTTAAATCCCTCAATGTAGATAGGATGTGTGTTGTTGTGCAGTGGATATCGGCTCGGAACGAGAAATCAGAGAACCGAGTTTGAATTCCAGTTAAATTTGTTGCATTCACAGACGCTCAAGTAATAAGTGCGTCTCTTCTCCATCCAGCTATGGCATACTGGGTTCTACGGCCTTAGTTGGCAGAAAGTAATGGCAACTTACTGCGGGAAAATCTGCCCAGTTAGCCATGACTCTTTCATGACTTGATCGTCAAAGCGTGTTTTACACATGGCACTTGCAGATGTGCGTTGTGGTGCAGTGGATATCGGCTCGGAACGAGAAATCAGGGAGCCGAGTTCAAATTGCAGCTGAATTCATTGCATTCATTTACGCGCAAATACCCTTGGGAAAGGTATTAATCCGTCTCTTCCTTCCAGTTATGGGTTAAATAACAGGACAAATTGGGTTCTATAGCCTTGGCTGGCAACCAGCCTACCGCAGAAAGCAATGCCAACCTACTGCAGGATAATCTTCTGCCCAGTCAGTCATGTCTCTTTCGAGACATGATCGTCCAAGCGTGTTTCGCGTACGGCTCTTAACTAACTGACTTAACTGACTGAATGTAGATAAGAGAAAGAAATGCAGATTCTTTTTATTTTTTCCATTTTATTTCATGGCCATACACGAATTCAAGCAAAGAGATAGTTTGATGGGCCTTGTCTTCCCTTGTTTGCCGCTAAATTTATGTTTATAGAGTTGTACAGAGTTGTACAGAGGGAAATATTATTCTAGTGTCTCTTTCTAAACTCAGTCAAATTGTGTGTTTATGCATGTGCGCAAAATTAATGATTATGAATTAAACGTTGATAAAGAATTAAAAGCTATCATTTTTTTTTAATCATATCACCCCAAGCAAGGCAATAACGCCACTGATGCGCAGGGGATACGTAAGGGTAAAAAGAATGGGAAAGAGAAAGCCGGAAACCACATCCTAAACAGGGAACAAGGGATGAACCTCTTCACTTGTTCAATAGATGTGGGTGGAGTGTGAACCGGGCGATAGTTTATGAAACTTTTTAATATACTTGCAATCAGACTGATTACATTTTTACTTTTCTTATAAACTGATTTATCTGTAAATAATTTTATTTGTATTTAAATTTATTTGTAAATAATCCTTATATTCTGTAAATAAGTAATTACTTGCGTTAATGTTGATGAAATTTTATTTTTAAATTATTTTCTTGAGATTATTTAACTTGATTTGTTTTTCATGTGTATATCATAAAAGACGATTAATGAAAAAAATATCGCACTAAATGAACATATGTGATTACGTTTGATTGACCTAAAGAAAATGTAAGTCTTCTTAATTATGATGCAATGCAGGCAGCCTGGTGGAACTACAAGCCCTGAATTGTGGTGTAATTGTACACATAGAAGACGACCGTCCTAATTCTAGCGTTTTTTTTTTTTTAACTTTCCATCTCTTTTTCGTTTTATTAACTGGGAAAGGCACAAAATATTTTGTTTACAACCTACATCTTTGCTGTTATCCAAAACATTTGATTCTGGGCAGGAGAGAATAAAAAAAACAACTGTTTTTTATTGTATGACTAATGAATCAAAAATAGGGCGGGTCGTGGGGTTGGATTAAAACACCACAAGTGAGGAGATGAGTGCTTTAAGGCAGGTTTTGACCAGGATGCAAAAAAGCCAGGCCAACACCTGAAAGGACGGGGTCATGCTTTTAAAGATGGTGAACATAAAACATGGTGAACATAAAATATGATGAACATAAAAAAAGTGTGGTGGTGGTAGTGATGTTGAACATAAAAAATATAAAGTGTGATGGTGGTGTTTTTATATCGGTGGATGTTTGATATATATATATATATATATATATATATATATATATATGTGTGTGTGTGTGTGTGTGTGTGTGTATACATAGAAAGTTTGCGTGCGTGCGTGTGTGCGTGTGTGTGAGTATGAAAATGAAGACACGAAGCCAAGGTTTTATCTCTACTGAGCTTTTGAGAGAGACCAAATTATGACGAAGACATGGTCGACTCGTTTTCACAATTTGGAGGAGTGTCTCGATGCGTCAGCCTCGTTTAATGCACTCCTTTCCAAGATGCACACACACACTCACACACACACACACACACACACACACACACACACACACACACACATATATATATATATGCACACACGCGCAAACACACGCATATATATATATAGATACACACACACACACACACACACACACACACATATATATATATATATATATATATATATAGACACTCAAAGAAACAGGGGAATAGGTATGAAAAGGCCAAGGTTGGTACAGATCCATATTAATAACCCACTGTGAATGGACCTTTTAAACAATAAATTTGAACAATAAATTGCTAACCAGGGTACATCAACAGATGCTCTATTTCTGCATTTTTAAATTAGTTCCCGTAAAGCAAGCCGATAATTCCCCAAAGATGCACGAGGTTACTGAGGGTGAAAGAGAATGAGAAGTTAGAATAAAAGAAATAAAAGAACAGATTTCAGAAGTGGCTGTATTTATTTTTATGTGGTAGGAAAGCAAGAACCTGGAAGATAATTCCAGAGGTGAGGAAATAAAATATTAAAAAAAAACTTACGGTTACTCTAGCTATTTCGACAACAAAACAATGTTACGTGGTAGCCAGTCTATTTGTACGCTTAAATTATCAAGACGAAATACTTATTGTTCTAATAAGCATTTCGTCTTAATAATAATAACTGCCAGGAAAATATTTATAGGAAAAAAAAAGAAACGGCAAATTACGTCAATGCGCCTGGAAAGTGATTAAAATGCCCCGTTAGAACCGATAACATTACAGACCATTTTTTTATTTTGTACAGTCTCGAGATATATAATCAGAGCACCAGACCATATATGACAGTAATATTCAGGTCACGATACCTGATCTCACAGCTTAACAAAAAGATGTCAAAAGATGATTAAAAGATGATTTTAAAAAGAGATAAAATACTAACACACAGGAAGATCTCAATAGAAACGAAGAAAAGAGTACTAGACTGCTACGTGATGTCAGTTCTTCAGTACGGCTGTGAATGCTGGACAATATCATCGAAAATGAGGAAAAAACTGGAAGCGGCCGAAATGTGGTTCTACAGAAGGATGCTACGGATATCGTGGACTGAGCATACAAGCAACGACGAAGTGTTAGAAAGAATGGCAACAAAAAGGAAATTGATGCTGAGCATCAGGAAGAGACAACTGAAGTTCCTGGGACATGCAATGAGGGAGGAGAGCCTGGAGAACCTGATACTGACTGGTCAGATAGAAGGAAGGAGAGACAGAGGAAGGCAGCGGATAACATATCTGCAGAGTCTGATCAGGTGGATGACGGAACGGGGGTTGCCAGGAGCAACAGGAGCAAACATACTAAGAGCCACAAGGGATAGGGAGACGTGGAGATCCATGATCGCCTACGTCCTGAAGGGACAGGGCACATAGAAGAAGAAGAATAACTAATACTGAGATATCCAGATAAGGCATGGCACTTGGAACTAGAACAATATACCCTGGTGAACGATGTAAAGGGTTCTGTTTAAAATTTCAGTCACTTGAGGAAGGCCAGAGCGTACAATGGTCAAAACTCGTGAATATGGCAACTGATCTGGTTTCTGTTTTTGATACAGTTTTCTTTTTTCTTTGGGCGGGGGTAATTTTGTAGCACTAGTCTACAAGGTTAGAAGAAGGATTGTCCTTGCTAAGACCTACAGTCTTCTTTCGCTCGAAGCTATTTTAACCGTTGATCTTACCTGTTGTACATGCCAGTTCAGATATGTCTGAATGAGTTTGGCGTCATGCATGGCATCCTTTTGTAAGTGTCGATGTTCCTTGACTTGCACATTGTTTAACCACAGATAATCATGTTGTTTTAACTGTGTAAACAGATCACTAGTTAACAGTATAAGTAGAGTCACCTAACTCCGCCACTAATCAATGAACACAGTGAACAACGTCTTCCGAACAATTTCGTCTACCTAATTTAATTCACATGGTCTGGTATAGTTTTCTTGTACTTTCCAACGTTGCCACCCGTTGATATTATGTTCAAGCGTTAAGATCGTGTTCCCACGTTGAGATCCTTCTCCACAGGACAACTTTAGCAAGACGTCATATCTTTGACTGATCCACTGTAGTCTTATAGGCGTAATGCTAACGCGCTATCCTTTTGACCACGCGCCTAATCAATTTACCCACTAAAAATAAGCGTAAAGATAAAATCTATCAGAGTCGTTATTTTGAGAACTTATTTATGATTACTTACCTTCAAATATCTTTTCTTTGCCTATAAAACTCCTAGCCCACACATGTATGCATAATAGCCGCAAACCCGTTTTCTTCAGTTTTAATTAAACTTATAAATAAAATTTTACTTATACAAATATTTTACATTATGTAACCCAAAGATATCAATAAAAGAACATAAAATAGTTAATAATTTGTTCGAGATATTCCTTACATATATGCATGCCGAAAAAGCATCTGTAGAAAGTCAACTGATGTGTGACACGTCATAACAAACCGAAGAATTTTCTATAAATCAATCTCCTCTGGTATTTTAAATAAATATGGAAAAGTTTATTACTGTATGTGTCTAGCATAGCATAAAGCTTAACAAGCGTTTCTCGCAGGTAAGTTCGCCTATTTAATTAGTTTGAATCTTACGGGGTGTTTCACTGCTTCGGTACCACCCACCATGGTAAATTATCAGTCATGACGAAACACATCAACACCCAGCGAAGACAATCTGTTTCATGCTTAAACACAATAGTCAGACCATTTAAGCATAAAAAAGACTGTCACCTCTTGGTGTTGACTTAAATGTTCACTTTTACATTTATATATACTCTATACCTGACAGTAAGCGCTGTAACACATTATAACATACGTTAAAAGTATATATATATATATATATATATATATATATCCGAGTGAGTATAGAATGAGGAGAGAAAAAAAATTTTTCCCGTCCAAAACATTAATTTAAAACAGTGCTCGATATATGTTGTATAGAGCAGTGAATATTATAAATTATGTTTTAGAACATGTACATAATTTCTTCTATATATGTCCTCTTCCCTACAATCATATGGTTGTTTCAGTGTTTGGATTTAAACACCTCTTCGGGGGAAATAAAGGTTTGGAATCATTCTCTATTTATATTTGGTTCGTTGTTGTCGTGGGGGTTGGTTGGGGTTATTGGTAATTAAGTGAATGTTTCGTTTTCACCGTTAGACTTTTAAGGAATTTGTTGTGTAAGTGTGAAATTGTTGATTAATGGTATTATCTGTTGGAATGTGTTTTATCTTTTTATTGGTTGGGTATATCTTTTGGTTAGGATTTCTAAGAGGGCACTGTTGAGTGGTCATTTTTATGGTTGGCTATCATTTAATTGGTTGATGTCTGCTGTAAGTGGACCTAATTCATGTATTTACTCTGATCCTGTGTCTAGGTTTTCATAGACGTGATAGAGGTGGGGTGATTTTTCTTTCCAATTTAGATTTTTTTCGGTATGGAATATGTTTTTATTTTATAGGGTTCTTTTTAAACACACACACACACACAGACATTTTGTCTGAGTAAGGTACATAGTCGGACCATATATTATTTAAATGGGTAAGCTCTACTCTGTATTGAGCACTCTTTATATAAGTAAATGCTTGAACAGTGGATTTTAATCTACATTCTCTTTCACTTTCTTATATATATATATATATATATGTGTGTGTGTGTGTGTGTGTGTGTGTGTGTGTGTGTGTGTGTGTGTGTGTGAAAGGGGAAATAATCCATAGGCCATGCAAATTGTGTTTTGGTTCGACTATCTATATATGCTAGTCCGTGATGCATTAAGGGTAGTAAGAGCTATTGTATTATCCTAAATAATTGTGGATCTGAATGCAGTTACTATTTTATAATAATTTCAACTCATTATTAATTATTGAATGTTTCGTTATTTGTTGTTGATTATTATTATTATTATTATTATTATTATTATTATTATTTTTATTACATTTAATTGTGTTGAAATGTTCATTAGTACTTTGTTAATTTGTTTATTTAGATATTTTGTTAATTTTTGTTTTCGTCCTATTTGTTTAACTTAAAGTATTGTCTTTGTCTAAAGTTTCTTTTGTACAGGATGCATTGCGTAAAATTTCGTCATATGCACATTGATTTTAATTTTGTCAGCTACACAGTATAGTAGGGTCAGTTGGGCACTGCCTGTGAGAAAAGATCACCATGACGCAATTTATCTCCCGCCATTCATTTTTCTACAGGGTCTCAGGAGACAAAGGTGTGACTGAGTCAAACGTGTGGCTGCTAGAAGATCATATAGCTAGCAAGAAGACTCTGCATCATGTCACACAAGCAGGATAACACAGTCATGATGACAGTCATGATGACAGTCATGATGACAATTTCTGCGGCCACATCACACCTTACATCTGGCCACATAACTATCCAAACTGCATTTTCCTTGGTTGTTATGTGTAAGGCGCAGTTGAGGGAGAGACCAAGAAAACTCATTGCAACACCAAGGATGAACTGAAGGTAAAGATTATGGCAGAATTCAACAACTTAAATACGGAAACGGCTCAGAAGACATCCAGAATATTCCGAAGTTGTCTGGATGCCGTGAATGAAGCTAATACTAATTTTATTGAATACATTGACTCTAGTATTTCAAGATATTTCAAGATATTTTTGTGTAATTTTGGTAAATTGAGATGTCAGAGTTATTTTCATTTTTTGCGTAATTTTGACATTGACCCTGTATATAGTCTATGTTTTTGTATTTTAAGTGGTTGTATTTTACAAGATATTCATTTTTAGTTTTCAACTTTAAAGTAACTTAGTAAAAAATTAATTTTTTGAGTTTTTATTTTAAGATAAGTTCTGATTGTATATTTAGTAATTTGTTTTGGTGTGGATAGGTTATTATAGCCTTTTTCTATTCCAGACAAAGTTTGAATTTTTCTTAATGTAGGCTGATGTTGTTTGTCTCCTTTTACATGTTATTTTGGTGTACTTTGTTTTTTGTTTTTAATTTCCCATTTGTAAAGGATGTTTTGTCTGAGTAATATGTATATTTTTTTCGTGACATGCTGATTTTATAGTGGCTTGGTATATTATATTGTTTTGTAAGCAGTTGACATTAACAGAGACACTCGTTCTTTCTCCGTAGTTAGAGGTTAGTTTGTTGTTGCGGGAGGTTTGTTGGTTATTTTTCTGTTGTGCTTGTTTTTAAATTGTGCCATGTTCTTGTGGCAACGGAAGCTGATTTTTACTGGAATATGTTGTGAAGAGTAATTGATGGGAGAGTGTTTGTGCATGAGTTTAATGTAATGTTTTTCTGACGTTTACTTTTACTTTCATGTTGTATAATGAGTTGAAGCATTTTCTGCATTATCTAGTATGCATGTGAATACTGTCGAAAATCCAACATTTGGGGGGGGGGGCTGTTTCATATTATTTTTTCGCTTCGTTGAAAATGGTTTCATTAGAAGAATTCTCAGATAAACTTTTACCTCTTGGTGTTGTCCTGAGTGTTCACTTTTATATTTCCATTCGCTCTACCTCTGATAATGAACGCCTTTTCTATAAATATAGCATCCCAATAAAATTAGCTTTATCCCATATATATATATATATATATATATATATATATATATGTAAGTAATTATTCATGGCAGGTAACTTGTGACATTTATGTATTAAATCTACAAAAGAATAGAGTATTCTGCATTTTATTCATAATAATCAGAGTAACCTTCAGAATTTTGTTAGATTAGATGAATATTGTGCCACAGAATGAAAATGTAGGTACTGGTCTATTTAATTCAGGATAGGCACTGTGTAGCCTGCCTGACTATACGTCCCTCCCATGATCTATCTATCTATCTATCTATCTAGAGAAAGAGAGGGGGGAGAGAGAGAGCGGGAGAGAGAGACAGAAAGAGATCATCGCTCGACATTGCAAACGACGTTTTAGCAGGGTTTTCGGTGACTCTTAGAGGTCATCCTATGTGACGTATTAAAGGCAGGTAGAAGATCTGGCATTGAAAGAGTGCTCTTGCTTTGCGGCATTTCTTCTGCTTATAGTTGTTGCAACTGATTTCGCCAGGGACGAGAGTTATTTTTAAAGAACTATCGATATTTCTTTTATCGAGCCTTACTTGATGCACTGAAGCGATATGAGCAATCGCAAGAGATCTGTCTTCCATGCTCGAAACATGGTCTGCCCATCACAGATGAGTCTTTTGAAGCACTGACTGAATTGAATACATTTGTGTATATCAAGGACTCACAAACGCATTTGGATAAGCTAAGGTTTCAGCTTCAGAATACTATTTTCCACATAGTAACCAGAATTTTCGAGGTGTTTCTCATTTCCGGTTTTAACAGAGCCGACGAGAATTCCGATAAAATAACACGAGACCTGAATCTTTATTGTATAGCATTTTATTCACGTTAATGTTTTGTCAGTTATTCTTGGTCAGTTCAAGTTATGCGGTCCAAAAAGTATTCTTAACCTAGAATCGATCTTATATTCTGTCTGTGATGAGTGATTTACCCGAGACTGTCGTACTCATCAATGTCGCATTTGTTTATATATGCATCCGTCTAATATTGTCGTTCTCACACTTGCAGTAGTGGATGCAGGTATGACGTCTTGTGTTTCTGCATTCGGTAGCTGGTTGTACGATGCACGTAAACTATGTTCGTTGTTGATTTCTCTTTCATCAAAATGAAGGCAAATAAGTAATGTTACGAGTATGCATTTATATACAAAAATAATATTAATAATGTCTTAAAAGGTTAAAATCTATAGTAAGGGATTCTACTGAGTCCTACTTGTTATTACAAAAAATGTTTTAATTCATGAAGTAGTTGTTAAATAGAGAAATTAGAAATAGAAAGTTTGGATGATTCTAGAATATTTGAAAAAATCTAGAGAATTTCGAGATGATTCGAGAAAGATGCAAATTATGTGTTAGCCCCTATAAAAATGGGTTTTGGGAAGAGAGTAGTTAGTTGTTAAAAGGATTTGCTGGCATTATCAACTCCGGCTTTGATTCAAGGATTTATATCCAACCGAAAGAATCTCTACGAAAAGTCGCCGACCAACAAAACCCAAAAGAGGAACCTCATAGAACAAATCCGGCAAATAGAATTTTTGACTCTTTCATTGACCAAACTAAAAATTATTCTTAACATACACATTTGAGGACATCCAAACAAATAATACTTAGAATACTCGTTAGCCTAACGTGGTAAAGATACTTGACTCCCTCACTTTCCTTCTCCTTCGTAACACTTGCCAGTAGTAAACTCTGTTTTTTTATTTGGATGCAAAAATTGTATATTTGTAAATATTTTATTTTGTGTTTTGGTAAATGATTTCTTTTGCTTCCATTACAACTTCTAACATGTAGCAGTAAAATGAATAAATAAAGTGAAAAAATGAATGAAAATTGGCATATACTGTATTTATAGTCCGCACACCGAAGTAATGTACAGAATATAGAGCTGAGTTTAATACATAAGATTTATGAATATAGACTAAACTATCGCCCGGTTCACACTCCACCCACGTCTATTGAACGGGTGAAGAGGCTCATCCCTTGTTTCCTGTTTAGGATGTGGTTTCCGGTTTTCTCTTTTCCAATCTTTTCACTATTACGTAGCCCCCTCCACATCAGTGGCGTTACCGCCTTGCTCGGGGTGATACGATTAAAAAAAATGGCTTTATTAATGAGTATAGCAAGGGGAGTCAGATAATTACTAAAGTAGTACAAAGAACTAGTAATTTATATGAAAAGCTAACCATTATAATTAGGAATGATTCAATATTTAGATTAAGTATTAGATACGTTGCATTTACTGTTAGATGGCATCCGGAGTTGTTATTTTAAACTAAATTCATTAAAGATTTCCCTCTCGATTTTGATATAACAGCTGTAATACCAGCGTGCATTTTTTTTCAGTTTTCACCATATTCCCATATTCTTTAATTCATATTCATATTTTTTTCAATTGGAGTAGATAGATATATCTATCGCCCGGTTCACACTCTACCCACGTCTATTGAACAGGTTAAGAGGCTCGTCCCTTGTTCCCTGTTTAGGATGTGGCTTCCGGCTTTCTCTTTTCCAATCTTTTCACTCTTACGTAGCCCCCTGCACATCAGGGGCGTTACCGCCTTGCTCGGGGTGATATGATAAAAAAAAAAAAAGATTTATGAATACATTTATACATAAGATTTATAAATACATTTATACATAAGATTTATAAATATTTTTCTACAAAACTTTTCGCCTTCCCGGCTTCCAACTTTCCTGTCAACTACGACCTCAAAAAATTTAATGCAATGTTAATCGTTACCTTCTGTCTCTTTGAACCTTGTTATTTTATTGTGTAATCTGTTTCTGTAGCTCTCAATAACCCCTTGCATCCGAGTGACTTTTATTGTCTTGGTTAGAGTTAAATGATTAGAAAAATATTACAAGAGATGTAAAAGGGATAGTAAAGCTTTATAAAGCTGGTTAACACAAATCCATTACATCCGTAGTCTGCCTGGAATAACAGCCAGGTACAATTCCTCAGTTATCGTTCGGCTCGCTTAACGGAACCTGGTCATTAATTGTAATGTGACTATATAAATAAATGGTAATTTAGATTAGTAAGACTGGAATGCCAGGATTTGTCATCGGAGGTCACTATCTGAACAGCATAAAATGCGCAGACAACACAGTGTTGATTGCAGACACGGAAAAGAAACTGCAGGACCTCCTACAGAAGATAGCTGAAGAGAGTGATATGAAGGGATTACAAATAAACTGCAAAAAAAAAAAAAACGAATGCATGGTCATCAGCAAAAAGAGCAGCCCAAAGTGCCAAATACAGCTGGCGGGGTATTAAAATCAAGAAGATACGAAAATTCAAATATCTGGGAAGTGTTCTAACTGAAGATGTAAAGTGCGACACAGAAATCCAAAGGCGAATTGGCATGGTGAAAGACGCGTTACAGAAGCTGAGTAAAGTATTAAAACACAAGAAACTTTTACTAGAAACAAAGAAGAGAGTACTGAAATTGCTATGTGATGTCAGTTCTTCAATATGGCAGCGAATGTTGGACAATATCAACAAAGATGAAGGGAAAACTTGAAGCAGCTGAAATGTGGTTCTACAGAAGGATGCTCCGGATATCGTGGACCGAGCATGTGAGCAATGACGAGATGTTGGAAAGAATGGAAACAAAAAGGAAATTAATATTGAGCATCAGGAAGAGACAAGTAAAGTTCCTGGGCCATGCAATGAGGAAGGAGGGCTTGGAGAACCTGATACTAACAGGCCAGATAGAGGGAAAAAGAGACAGAGGAAAGCAGCGGATAACATATTTAAAAGGCCCGAGCAGGTGGATGACAGAACGACGGCTGAGAGACGTTACAGGAGAAAGCGTGCTAAGAGCCACTAGGGATAGGGAGACGTGGAAGGCCATGATCGCCTACGTCCTGAAGGGACAAGGTACATAAAAGAAGACTGGAATATTGTATCTAGTACATATTTCAATATTTTCCGTTAAAGAGAGTTCTTTTTTAGTACAATCATTAAGTAGCAATGTCTCCTCACACCAAACAAATAAGACAGTAGAGAATTTAACTAATAAGGAGCGTAATTCTTCAATATCTACATCTTCATTACAGTATCGAGATTTGTGTCAGCTATACCGTTATTGTGTCAGCGGTGTCAGATATATTACTCCAATGGTTAAGGGGAAATATATATATATATATATATATATCTGTGTGTGTGTGTGTGTGTGTGTGTGTGTGTGTGTGTTTACCCAGTCAAAAATGTGTAAAAATCATCCACAGTAAATTTGCGCCCAGGTCCTTGCAACATTTTACCTTTCTTAGTAGATTTTTTGTTGTTACTGTAGTAAAATACGTGAAAGGTGTTTTGACGTTGGGAGAAACATCTAACAAATTGCTATTCCAAAAATTATGGGGTAACAATAAGAGAAGAGAAATAGACTGGAAGAAACGAAAACAACGCAGCCTTAGAAATCACAGCCTGGCGTGCGGTACGCAACTTGAGAAAGATGTCCAAGGGAACGACTTCGCAACACACTGAGTGTCACCAACTGTTAACGGCTACTATCTACTGTTGATGGCTTTTATTCGCTTTTATCGACTGGAGACAGCTGATAAGAACTTGAATCAGGACAAATTACAGTGTGGACCGTATCTGTACATTTTATCTTGTTCTGTTGCTAACCCGGATATGACTGGTTTTGACAAACATGTGCACATGCGATTCATAACCCCTTTCGACGCTGGACTCACTCGCGTTTGCCATACCCTTGATCACAGATACGACAGTTTAGAGTGGATCTCTTCCGTCAAGTGCTTCTTGAAAGTGGGGCACTGGTTCGAGTTCCTCAATATCTTCCCCGTGTGATTCTTCCTTCGCGGGATTATCTTGGCTACGAAGATTTCCTCTTAACTTCCGGATATATCAACTTCATTACTTTATGAAGATCGTGAACTCAGGGAAGAGCGAAGGCCACTATCATGGCTCAGCATTCCGTCCATCAAGAATGATTGCGGACTAACATGTTCAGTAATTTTTCCCTTTCTGAAAGTTACACCGGTTTTACACTTTATGAACCAACTCAGACGTGATTAGAGGCACTGAATAAATCCATTTAAACCGAATCTCGTATTTGTAGACTTGATTTGCGGGTGAAGTTAGTGGTGAGGTGTCATCTTTGCGAGTGACAGTGGACCACTAAGTAGCCTCTTCGACACTACATTTGATCCTGGCCTCAATCCAGTTCATAATTCTATGATGCCACTCCGTTATTCTATTTGCTACCGGGACATGCTCGCATCGGAATCGCAAATGCATTTCCCATTCTTCGGCAAAAGCCCAGACCTTCCCTCTGAGAAATGTGATCTTATTGTCCTTTTTCACAGAACACCGACTTCAGTTAATGTATGATACTTAATGAGTTCTGACAATGTAACGTCCGCTACACAGAAAAATGTGACCAGTCACAGTCTGTTAGTGTCTGGTAATGGCTGATGCGGTAGTACGTGATGACCATACCGAGACTGTGCTAAGTACTGTCCACTCCCAGTCAGCTCTTATGCCAACGGACGGAAACAGGATCTCTTGTGCACTACACATATGTCCCATTGGTGACTTTACCTCGGCCTTTGACACTGAAGGATCATTTGTCCTAATTTCATTTTCTCTAGATTAATGTCTTGAAGGAAAAAAATAAAATGTATTTTGAAAAATAATGATATAATCTACCTCAGCGATACAGAGTTATCCACTTAATTAAAAATTTGGTGTAGAAAGCTAAATGTGCTTTGGTGTAAATCAGAATCCAGTCTTTGTGATGGCGTATATACCAAAAAAAAAAAAAAGAAAAAGAAAAAAAAGACAGACAGACAAGAAAATAAAAACTAAGACTAAAACGAAAGGCAAACGTAGTGCAAGAATCGTGATTCTGCACCTGGTGCCTATTTATTAAACAGTAGTTCCGGTATTAAGGGATTTCCTCTGATTCATTTTTTAAAGATAGAAATGGGAACGAACTGAGGAAACAAACCCCAAAGTTTGTTCCTCATCAAAAACACACCAAACTCAAAAACCACCATCGTATCGACCGCAGTTAGGATTTCGTGTTCCAAATTAGAAAAACAGGAATAAATAAAATAAAATTAGTGTTAATTCTTTGTTCCCAGAATTATCTCCCAAGAGTTATTTCCACAGAGTTGTCTAGATAAGAACAATGTCGAGCAAAATATTATATATATATATATATATATATATATATGTGTGTGTGTGTGTGTGTGTGTGTGTGTGTGTGTGTGTGTGTGTGTGTGTGGTAACAGGTTACTCTCGTTTTCAGAGCACATTTCTGTTTGTTCAACCCCAGCGGAGCCCAGTTATGGTTAATACTGCAATTACATTGAACGGACTTTAGTTATATTTTCTGGAAAAGATCAAATAATTTGACTGGATTAACCGCTCTACAAGGTTCAAATGTTAACACCTGACTTCATGCTAGCACAATCATTAACGATTTATTAATAGTTACGTCTATTCAATTTCATTCAAAAAGCTGGGTTCAACGCATGTTAAGGTTTTAAGACATTTTCCAATAGTTACACACGCTGCTAGAAACACATCCACAGGGCGATAACATCAATTCGAACCCATATATATATATATATATATATATATATATATATAATGACAGAGGGACCCGGGTGGCACTTTATAAGGGGCGGCATTTTGCGGGTGAAAAAAATTAAAGACGTGATCATTTATTTTTATGTAGGTATCTCCACACATTCACTGAAAAAAAAAAAAACAGACAGCATAACATGATGTTAAAAGGCCACAAACTTAATAAAAACTAAGTTTTATCGTCAAAATGTTCATGTTATTATTAAAAGGAAAAATCAAAGCATTTTCTATTTATTTTTTAAAAAAATTAATGCTTTCTATCACGTTCGAAATTTTTGCTAAAAATCTTATTTTTTCTTTTTTTCATCAGCGAAAAATGACTATTATTGGATTTTTGCAAAAAGTGAGTCTTTGCTGGTCTTGTAAAAATTGGATCACAATTTTTACAAGACCAGCAAAGACTCACTTTTTGCCTGCGAAAAACACATTAATTTGGAAAATCTTGCAAAAATCCAATAATAGTCAGATTTTGATAAAACCTTCAGAACTTATTCGTAAATGAATAAAGCTGTTTTTGAAATTATTATTTTTATGAAATCTTGATATGTTTTTACTTATGTTGACACCCCACCCAAGGAATTTCCTGAAATTTCTAGAAACTGACTACCGTTCCGAAACTTTGTTTTACTAGTTAAATGCAGGAGTCCTTGGGGAATGTTAATCACCTTTTTTTTCTTTACAGATTATTTTTCCTTTTCAGAAAATCATCCCCGAATAGTGAAGACAAAAATGCAATAAAACTATGCCTTTT
This sequence comes from Ascarosepion bandense, assembly GCA_037127315.1. Taxonomy (NCBI): domain Eukaryota; kingdom Metazoa; phylum Mollusca; class Cephalopoda; order Sepiida; family Sepiidae; genus Ascarosepion; species Ascarosepion bandense. Next base: position 1,819,579 of record JBBBDQ010000131.1, on the reverse strand, counting down.
TTTTTTATTTTGATAAGCTTTTAATTGCTTTTATAAAGAATATATATTAAGGATATCGTCTGACGAGAAAAATTTTCTTTCGATGAATTATGAAATTTTACAAGAATTGTTTTCATTTTTATTTTTTTTTAATTCTAATAATTTATAAAGTTTCAAAAATCTTTAAAAATCTTTTTAATCATCGTTCAAATTTAATAAGTGAATACTATGTTTACTAATTGAAAACTGCAAAGGTTAATCCAAATCTTCACGCAATAAGATATTTAAAATAATTAAAATATTTTTGTGTGTCTGTCTTTTTTTATTAAAGTAGTCCATAATTGCCATATCATTAAACGTTCACGTGTTTCAAGGGTTGTTTCCTTTACGAAACGTTCACGTAGGTTTTATAAATTTATGTCAATTCTGAGAATCTATACTTGGCCAGATATGTAAACATCATTGATAACAGGACTATCATCGCCTACTTGAAAGGTCAGCGAGTAAAATCTTAGTGATTAAGAAATACTTTTATTCTAAATTTCATGCTATAAACAAGTAATATTTCTTTCAAATCAGATTAATTTAACTTTAATTTTGATAATTTTCTGAACATAACTTGTCCCATATCTATATTTTATTTTTGCAACATTTTTAAAACCGACGATTAACTTTTGTTTACAAATGTGTCGATTACTAAAAAATTGCTGGAAAATTAAAAAAAAATATTAGAATCTAAAAATTTTAGATTAAAATCAATACAATTTCTGATTGAAATCTACAGAACATTTCAATCATTTAGCTTTTAATTAAGCTAAAATTAAAACTTCAAGAAAACTTTTATTTTTAAAAATTAAAATTAAAAATTAAGTATCGATAATGAGTGAAGTTATCTATATGTTGTTTCAAAAAAGAAATCTAATATTTTGTACTTTCTATTCAATTTTTTTCATATTCTTTTTGTTTGGAAGATGACACACACATGACATTCGGCCCTCTTGACGACCTCATCTTTTAATAAGCTCGGGCAACTGTCTGAAATGACGGTATTTGATCTGGCCCTACTGTGGGCGACTTCGTGCTGACACTACAAAACCACACAGGGACATTCCAAGAGACACCCTCACTAAACTGTACATTTTGTACAACCAATATATATATATATATATGCCATCTTCCAAGTTTTGTATTGCGATAATCACCATAAATAATTTTTGAATAATTTAAAATTATTTTTCATAAAAATAAAATGACCGAAGATATTTTCTTTTTCCCTGATTTCAAAATTGTGAACAGTTTGAAATTTTAATGAAATTTTTGTTATTTGATCCATTAATAAATTAATTTTATCATGAATTGATTCTTTAATTTACAAAACCTTGAAAAAATATTTTTATCCCTTAACAGAAAGTTTTCATTGTTTGATCATTTAAAAAATAATAAAAAAATCCAATCGCTAATATTGACATGTTTTGAAAGATCAAAAACGAGAAAACCCCATATTAAAAAAAAATTAAATTTACGATATGAAAACTCTAAAGGAGTTATTTGAAAAAAAAAAACTCAAAAAAGAATTTTTATACTGGGTTTTTTTTTTCTAATAGAGTCTTAAAGCGTTTTTTTGTTTGGGAGGAGGAGCTGACCCCAAAAACAAATATCCTCTAAAATACGGAAAATTGTGCCGAAAAAGTTTTTATAAGGGATTTTTTCCTATATAGGTGTGGGAAACAAACTTTGAAAAACGAGACCTTTTAATGATATAGTACTTATGGCCAGCCGTAAAAGAAAAAAAAGAAGAAAAGAACAACAGCATGCACACACACAAAAAAACTGTTTTAATTATTTTAAATATCTTGGTGCGTGAGGAATTGTATTAATCTTTTCAGTTTTCGATTAGTAAATATAGTCTTCACTTATTCTAGGTATCTCCACGAATTCGCTGAAAATGCAGCATAGTATAATGAAAAAAAGCCCCAAACTTAATAAAACCAAAGTTTTATCGGCTAAAGGTAGTTACCTTCATCCATTTTCGATAACTAACTTTTAAATTGAATTATTAAAAATAAAAAATGTTTTCTTCAAAATTTTATTTTAGCTTTAATTTAAAGCTAAATGATTAAATTTAGGTAGCTTCACTCACTTGTCGAAAAAACAGCGTTACATGATTTTAAAATGGCTCAAACTTAATAAAACCAAAGTTTTATCGGTTAAAGGTAGTTACCTTCATCCATTTTCGATAACTAACTTTTAAATTGAATTTTTAAAAATAAAAAATGTTTTCTTCAAAATTTTATTTTAGCTTTAATTTAAAGCTAAATGATTAAATTTAGGTAGCTTCACTCACTTGTCGAAAAAACAGCGTTACATGATTTTAAAATGGCTCAAACTTAATAAAACCAAAGTTTTATCGGTTAAAGGTAGTTACCTTCATCCATTTTCGATAACTAACTTTTAAATTGAATTTTTAAAAATAAAAAATGTTTTCTTCAAAATTTTATTTTAGCTTTAATTTAAAGCTAAATGATTAAATTTAGGTAGCTTCACTCACTTGCCAAAAAAACAGCGTAACATGATTTTAAAATGGCTCAAACTTAATAAAACCAAAGTTTTATCGGTTAAAGGTAGTTACCTTCATCCATTTTCGATAACTAACTTTTAAATTGAATTTTTAAAAATAAAAAATGTTTTCTTCAAAATTTTATTTTAGCTTTAATTTAAAGTTAAATGATTAAATTTAGGTACCTTCACTCACTTGTCGAAAAAACAGCGTAACATGATTTTAAAATGGCTCAAACTTAATAAAACCAAAGTTTTATCGGCTAAAGGTAGTTACCTTCATCCATTTTCGATAAGTAACTTTTAAATTGAATTATTAAAAATAAAAAATGTTTTCTTCAAAATTTTATTTTAGCTTTAATTTAAAGCTAAATGATAAAATTTAGGTACCATCACTCACTTGTCGAAAAAACAGCGTAACATGATTTTATAATGGCTCAAACTTAATAAAACCAAAGTTTTATCGGCTAAAGGTAGTTACCTTCATCCATTTTCGATAACTAACTTTTAAATTGAATTATTAAAAATAAAAAATGTTTTCTTCAAAATTTTATTTTAGCTTTAATTTAAAGCTAAATGATTAAATTTAGGTACCATCACTCACTTGTCGAAAAAACAGCGTAACATGATTTTAAAATGGCTCAAACTTAATAAAACCAAAGTTTTATCGGTTAAAGGTAGTTACCTTCATCCATTTTCGATAACTAACTTTTAAATTGAATTTTTAAAAATAAAAAATGTTTTCTTCAAAATTTTATTTTATCTTTAATTTAAAGCTAAATGATTAAATTTAGGTAGCTTCACTCACTTGCCAAAAAAACAGCGTAACATGATTTTAAAATGGCTCAAACTTAATAAAACCAAAGTTTTATCGGTTAAAGGTAGTTACCTTCATCCATTTTCGATAACTAACTTTTAAATTGAATTTTTAAAAATAAAAAATGTTTTCTTCAAAATTTTATTTTAGCTTTAATTTAAAGTTAAATGATTAAATTTAGGTACCTTCACTCACTTGTCGAAAAAACAGCGTAACATGATTTTAAAATGGCTCAAACTTAATAAAACCAAAGTTTTATCGGCTAAAGGTAGTTACCTTCATCCATTTTCGATAACTAACTTTTAAATTGAATTATTAAAAATAAAAAATGTTTTCTTCAAAATTTTATTTTAGCTTTAATTTAAAGCTAAATGATTAAATTTAGGTACCTTCACTCACTTGCCGAAAAAACAGCGTAACATGATTTTAAAATGGCTCAAACTTAATAAAAACAAAGTAAATCATCAAAATGTTTATGTTATTATTAAGAGGAAATATCAAATTTTGTTGTCAGTATTTTTTTAAAATTTTTAATCTTTTCTAACACTTTCGAAATTTCAGTTAAAATTTCTTTTTATATTTTCCAGAAATGTTTACTTAATGTTACTACTAAGGAAAACGTAATATTATACACAAGTCGTTTTTTGGTGTTGAAAGACATTAATTTGAATATTCTTGCAAAAGTCAACTAATTGTTTGTTTTAATTAAACGTTAGGACTTATTCAAAAATAAATGAAATTATTTATGCGATTATTATTTTTAGAAAACCTTGGTAAAAATATATATTTTTTACATCTGTTATCCACTCCCCAATTAATTGCATGAAACTTCTAGAAATGCATTATCTATACTAATTTTTCTGTTAAATGCAGGACTCATTGGGAAATGTTAATAATGTAATTTTTCTTATTTACGAGACCATTTTTCTGAAAATCTGCTTCGATTAGTCAATCTACCTCGTTTTTAATTTTGATAAACTTTTACTGATTTTGTAAATAATATTTAAGGATATCATATTCTGAAGAAGAAATAAAATCGATGAGTAATGAATTTTTATGAAAATCGTTTTCATTTTTTTCTTGGCTAATTATTATGATATATAAAATTTCAAATATCTTTTAAATTTCTTCCAGTTATTCAGTGTCTTTGGTTATTAATTTGTTTAATAAGAACTTTATTGACAAATCGAAAATAGAAAAGATTACTAAAAATTATTTAGAATTAAGATTTTCAAATTAATTTTTAATTTTTATAATTATGTTAAACTGCACATTTTTTTTACTATGGAAAGTTATAAGAGACTTATCATTAAAAAGTAACATGTTTCAAGAGTTATTCCCCTGACGAAATGCTAATTTTATTGTCTACCTAATTTTAGATGTGTGAACTGATTTACAACAGGGCTTGAAATGTAATTGACAGCTCGACAGATGTGAGATAAGATAAGTGTATAGCGATCACAAGTGTACAAACCTTTTTCTTGTAAGGAGAAGAAACCTTGAAGCACATGACATTTTAATAGACAAACAGAAATCACCATACAAAGCAAAAAACTTAAATACACAAAAAAAATAAAAATAAAAATTATTTTTAAAATACGAAAGCACGACGATTTGTATTAAACTTTTCAATTTTCGATTAGTAAATATAATATTCACTTAATAAGTTAATAAACTAATGACAAAATCTTTGAAGTTTTTTAAAAATATATTTGAAACTTTATAAACTACGTCTAGAGATTATATGCAAATTATGAATTGGTATAAAAATTTGCGTCTTTAATGTTGTTGAGATTCTACCCAATATTATTAACTTAGATATATAGTGATAGAGAAACTATTCTTTTTGGTTGGAAAACATTTTACTAAGTTAACAAAACAGACTAATTTGACTGTCAGTAGTTTATTTGCAACTATTTATTTTGATACTTTTACATTATTATAACTTGTAAAACTAATGTAAAAAAATAATATGAAATGATTTTAGAACAAATTCATCAATTTTAAAAGGAAAAATAGAAAAAAGTCATTTTAAAAATAAAAGATATATTAACAAAAAATAAGAACCTTCTAAAATTTATTGTACAAATGCTCCTTTCTTTTCAATAACTCTTAGCAGCCTATTGTCAACATCTGATGTTAGATTTGCAATTTTAGTGGCTGGTAAGTTGCTTGCATCACCTTTAACTGCCTCCCAGAGGTCACACTTGCAGCTGAATTGCCTTCCAATAGAATAAGTATCTCTCTTGAGGATGCTCCACAGGTTCTCAATGGGATTCAAGTCGCAGCTATTTGAAGGCCAGTCTATAAGAGAATCTTCAACAAATCCCTTTTCTTTCAACCAGGATTTAGTAAACTTTGATGCATGACTTGGTGCGTTGTTCTGCACAAAGATCATAGATCTACGTTTGGCTAAAGACTGGTTATCAAGCCATTCAAAGAAATATTGCTTTAGAAAATCAAAGTAACATTTTGAATTCATTTTAACCCCGTTATTCAATTTAAATGGACCCACAAGCCCATTACCAATAATCCCAGCCCATATCATGATCCCACCGTCGACTAAAAATTTTTCTTGTGTCATGTTGCTGACAAACCCATCCTCGAGCCCATCCATCGGGCCCATCGAGGGTGATTCTTGATTTGTCTGTAAAAAGCACTTTACTGAAATCAGTTTTCATGTATTTTTTTGCCCACTGCAATCTTCTTTCCTCATTTTTTTTTTGTTAAAATGGGTTTCTTTATTTGATTATTACATCAGCAAACTTCCTTAATGCTTTACACCTTGTTTCCCTTGACACCATAGGAGCTCCAGACGGCCTCAAATATGAACGCACGTGACACATTTGAGTTTCTTACTAATTCAGTTCGGATATGAGATAGATTTCGCTTTGTTAAATTCCTAAATTCAGCCTGAGACTTTTTTTCCTTGGTTGAATTCCCATTTTACATATTTTCTTGATTGTTCGAAGATTCCTTTTCAAATCCTTAGAGATTTGAAGCGAAGATTTTCCTTTGCTAATTTATTTGATTATATAGTTCTTTTCATTCATTGTTAGTTCTTTTTTACGAGCCATAATACTAAATTTTAGTTCTTGCAAATAATCTCTTGACACTGCAAATTGCTATAATTACTGAAAAAATACTAAATATCAATCTGAAATTGAAAAATTGAACTTAATTGTTATACATAATAGTACAAATTATATCATTGGATAACACATATCTATGAATTTTACATAAAGTATTCGACAATACCTCTTTTGCATATAATCTCTAGACGCAGTTTAAATAATTATAGATCAAAAATGAAAACAATTCTTTTAAAATTTCGTTATTAATAAAAAAAAACTATTTCTTCAAACTATAATGTCCTAATATATATATTATCTATTAAAGAAATTAAAATCTTATCAAGTTAAATAATGTCATAGTTTTATTGCATTTTCTTTTTTACTATTCGATGTAGATTTTCGGAAATAAAGGCTAAATGTTTAAAAAAATAATAGATGATTTACATTTCCTAATGAGTCATGTGTTTAACTAATAAAACTAATCTTCGCAACAAAATTTAATTTCTTAAATATCATGACTTTACATGGCTTGTTTGTGGTGGGGGGTAGCAGATGTAAAACATATTTTACAATGATTTTTTAAATAATAGTTTCAAAAATAATTTCATTTATTTGTGAATAAGTCCTGAAATTTTCATTAAAATCTGACAATTATTAGATTTTTGCAAGAATTTCCAAATTAATGTTTTTCACCGGAAAAACTGAGTTAGGTAATATTACATTTTCCATTATAAACACTTGTAACGATTTGGTTACCCGCTAACTAAGATCGAAATAGATTTTTACTAAAATTTCGAACGTGTTAAAAAGCATTAAACATTTTTTAAATGATTAAAAGATATTTTGATGTTTCCTCTTAATAATAAACATTTTGATAGAAAAGCTCGTTTTTATTAAGTTTGGGGCTTTTTTTTCTTCCTGCAATGCTATTTTTAAGCGATTTAGTGCAGATACCTCGCTAAATTTCTGTTATTGTTTAGAGGAAAGATCAAAGTATTATTTCATTACTTTTTAAAATTATGAAATTTTTTCTAACACGTTTAAAATTTTGTTAAAAAAATCTTGTTTTACTTTCGTCCGCAAGTGATACAATGTTTACAAGGGTTTACTAGGGTAAACCTAATATTACACAACTCACTATTTTGCCAGTGGAAAACACAATAATTTATAAAATTTAGCAAAAATTAAATAATAGTCGGATTTTTATGAAACTGTCAGGACTTATTCACAAATGCCTGAATATTTTAGAAAATCTTGATAAAAATATTTTTTCACATATGTTACCCACCCCCACTACAATTAATTTCCTGAAATGTCTAGAAATTCTCGGAAGTTCGCCAAATTTCCATTATTAATTAAATGCAGGATTCATTGGGGAATGTTAATCAATTGTTTTTCTTTCTTTTTTTTCAAAAAATAGCCTTTTTCAGAAAATCTGCTCCGAATTGTGAAAAGAACAATGAAATAAAACTATGTCATTTTTTATTTAGATAAACGTAACTGGTTTTATAAACAATATGTATTAAGGATATCATAATCTGAAGAGAAAAAAAATAAACGATGAATAATGAATTTTTACAATAATTGTTTTTATTTTTATTACTCTTTATTATAATAATTTATAAACTTTAAACAATCTTTAAAAATTTCCTTCTTTATCGTTCACATTAGGTTGTTAAGTTAATACGTGAATACTATATTTACTAATCGAAAATTGAAAAATTTAATACAAATAATTGAGCAATTCGATTTTTAAAATAATTAAAACTTTTTTGTGTGTATGCTGATGACCCGTATTTTTTTACGGTACCTAATAATGATTAATATGAAAAATTGATATTAAAAATAAAAATTAATACATACCATAACATTTCATAAATTACTGATTTTGTCATGTTATATAATTTCATTATCTGTTTTTAAATTTTAAAATAATGTTGAAAGCAAGTTTTGTATTATTTTAATTTTTATTTTTCATAAAACATCTTCAAACGTAAGGCTATAAAGCTAAACGTACTAAAATTCTATAAAATATTAGATAACTGCTGAAAATATTACGTCAATCTTTTAATTTTACTATCTAGTTAAAAACCAGAAAACGAAACGTTCGATTAAGCTACATAAAGTGAATATCAAATTCGGCCACCATACTTAGCTTTTTATTGACGGCTTCCGTGTGTCATTCAATTATCACCTTCGATAACACTGATAACAAGGTAACCGTAATCAAGAAACGCTTTTATAGTACAGGCAGTAAACAAGTAAAACTTGTTGTAAATCAGGTTAAGTTTAAATGTGCCAATTTGCATGAAATGACGTGTCAGTGAAGTATATTTTATTTTTGCAAGATTTTTAAAACCGAAAAGTGGCCTCTGTTTACAAAATGTGTCGGTCGATAAAAAATGACCGAAAAATTGATTTTTTTTTTAAACTGAAAAATTTCAATCCCAATTCTAATCAATATAAGTTTGATTTGAAATATACCAGAGTGTTTTGCTTACTGGAATTAGTAAATTAAATGTCTTGGGTTTCAATTAAAGCTTCATGAAAGCTTCTTTATTTTAAAAAATTCAATTTAAATTTAGGTATCGAAAATGAGTGAAGGGATCTATAATTTATTAGCTTAGTAACATTATTGGAACGATAAGTACAAAAACTTTGAAAAGATTTTTGAAACATTATAAATTATTATAATTAAAAAATAAAAACGAAAACAATTCTTGTAAAAATTCATTATTCATATCCTTAATATATATTGTTTTTAAAAGCAATTAAAAGTTTATCTAAATAATAAATGGCATTGTTGCATTGCAATTTTTGAAAAGTAGTAACTGTAGTAAAAACAAACATATAAGTGATTTACATTCCATAAATGCGTTCAACTAATAAAAACTAGTTTCGATACGATAGTTAATATCTAGAAAGTTCAGGAAATTAATTTGCAGGGAGGAGAAAATAACACATGTAAAAAACTATTCTTATCAAGATTTGATACGAATAATGACTTCAAAACAATTTCACTCATTTGTGAACAAGTTCCGAAAGTTTAATTAAAATCCGACTATTTTGATTTTTGCAAGAATTTCCAAATTAATGTGTTTTCGCCCGAAAAAGGTGAGTTGTCTAAAGATTACATAAACTTTAAACTCTCGTAAAAATCTAGCTATCTGCTGATGAAAAAAAAAATTATTCAAAATTTCGAACGTGTTAGAAAGGCTTAAAAAATTAATAAAATAATTAAAACAGTTTGATCTTTCCTCTTAATAAAAACAGACATTTTGTCGATAAAACTTTGTATTTATTAAGTTTGGGACGTTTTAACATCATACTATGCTGTTTGTTCACAAATTAGTGACAGTACTAAACTATTTATTCATATAAAAAATAAAAATAAAAAAGCAGCAGTTTACTTATTTGGTTATCTTCAAGATACACAAATCCCAAAATTTTCAGCTTATTTTTTAAGGCTGGCTCCTGCTGCTTCTATTCATAGTTGCAGCAGGAGCCAGTGTCATACGCTATTTTGGTCTGCCTTTTTCGGGAAATTCTGAAATAACGTTTAAGTTTGTTTACAAATCATTGTTAAACAGTTTTCCATTTATTGTTAAAAAAGAAAAAAATTCAAATGTTATTATTTAAAAAAGTTCATTGATATATATATTTATTGAAAAATGCCCAAATTAATTTGTCTTAAAAGAAAATTCTGGAGAAAATGCGAATATGTTTGAGACAAATATAGAAATAAAAGTTGAAGAGGAATTTCCTGCAGAAATTGAAGGTGACAATGATGATGTGCCAAAGGAAGAGACAGGTATGAATATGAAAAAGGAACTGATTAAGTTACTGGAAATAAAGAAATAGAACAGGCAAACACAGAGATTGCTGTGTAAGAAGTCATTGCATTTTGGCCACGAACTTATTCATGGCAGTTGCCTGTTGATCTTGTAACATTGGGACCTAAAACGTTTCAAAACAAAGATGAACCGTTTGCCCTGTAAAACACAGGAAAAAATAACCCGAGGGTAATGCTACAACACTGGTTTTACAAAGGATGGAGAATGGAGAGACTGTTTTGAGATCATGGTTGCTGTACTCAAAGACAAACAAATCTGTTTCTTTTTTCTGCTATCGCCTTTTCTTGAAGACATATCAACGCAAATAGAGTCCAGCAAGAAATTTAGGATGTTAAAAGTTCTGGAAGCTTAATTAAAAAATGCCTGAACATGAAAATTCGTCTGATCAACGAAGAGCTTTCAAGAAATGGAAGATGTTGGAAATGACTCTTAATAAAAGTAACACACTTGCCAGTAAATTACAAGGACAAACTATGAAAGAAAGACAGATTTGGAGACAGGTTTTAACACGGTTACTTGATATCGTGAAGTTTCTGACGAAAGTGAACTTGCCTTTTACAGGTCATCGAGAAAATGTATATAGTTCCCATAAAGGTAATCTATAGAATTCGTTGGACTTGATGAGTCCAACGAGTTCTATAAATTACCTTTATTAATGTACTTCAGTTTTGGGAAATTTCTCTCTGCTGAAGCAACAGAAACAGAACAGCAACAGAAGTATGATCCTCTTCTTGGAAAGCATTACTTGAAAAAAAATAAATGATAATAGGCGTTACTTGTAACAGAAAATCCAAAATGAATTCATTCATATCTTGGAAAACCACATAAAAGAAAAAATATTGGATCGAATTTGAAAGCCAATTATTTTGCGGTCATATTAGACAGCACGCCGGACATTTATCATACTGATCAGATGAGTTTCATTTGTCGATATGTCGTTGTTGAAGACAACGAAGTGGAGGTGCGGGAATCATTTCTTGGTTTTATCACTGAGCATTGGAAGTGTTGTGGATTTTGTCGTCGCCTATTTGTTGTGGCAAATCTTAATGCTTAAATCTTCGTCATCAATTGTTGCGGCGAAAATTTTGCCACAAAGTTGTAGTGACCTGTTTGGCCAGAAGTAAGATACGGAAAGCAGAAGGTAGGTTCAAAAGAGCGTATTGTTATAACAAGAACATATGTACAAGGTAAGTGTTAGTAATACGTAAATGGAAATAATTAAGTTCGAACGGTACAGTTACGTTGCTTATTGCCTGGCTAGTAGCTGACTTTAACTGTGTACTAGCTGTAGTACTTAACTGCTTTTAACTGCTTGTAAGAAAAAAAGGTCATTCCTCGTAGGAGGGCATCATAACAGGAAAACAGCTTATGATATCAAGAAGGTGATTTTGGATCGACTGGGAAAAGAGAAACTTGATTTTTAAAAAATGTAGAGGGATAGAATTTGACAATGCAGCTAGTGTGGCTGGAGTTCATGGTGGTGTTCAACGTCTTCTATGAAACATAAATGGGAAAGCTAAATTTGTGTCATGTTCTAATCATACTCTGAAGTTATGCGGTGTTCATGCCTCAGCTATGAATGCAAGTGCCATTACATTTTTAGAAGTGACTGAGAGGCTCCGCATTTTTCTCCTCCTCCAGTCACAGGTGGGAAGTTTTATTTTCGCATGTGAAGGTCATGATGAAACGTCTGATAACCGCCCGTTAAAGTGCACGTTTCGAAGCTATTCGGGTAGTGAGAACCGGATTTCAGGAACTTAATTCATTAAGCTCAGCTTCAGAAAATTTTCAAACGAGAGAGGATGCACAAATTATTTTGCTGTCAATCGAAAACTTATCTTTCATGTCATATTTGTTTTACTGGGAATAACTTCTGGAACAAATAAATCTCATCTAAAAGAAAATTAAAGAGCCTGTTATTGGTTTGGATGTGTGTATAACCCACATAGATGTGACTAAAATTTTCTTTAACCGAAACAAGGACAGGCTGGTGTCTTAATCGCTTAATCAAAGTAAAATAAAATACGAGGAAATGGACATTTCAGTTGAAAAGCGGATTTGAAGAATGGAAGGAATATTGTAAGGTCTGATGAAATGAGTTAATTGGCTCAGAGAAATGAACTATAGTTTATAACCACTTGAAATGACGTGTTGAGGTTTCCTTTATATATATATATATATATATATATATATATATATAGGTATATATGTACATTCCGTAAACGGTGAGAATAATCCAACAAGATTAACTTAATATAAAATATTAAGTGTTATATCTATATAGAGAGCTCAATGGATGTTATCGAGAGCAATATTATATTTATAAAGGAAAACTCAACACGTCATTTAAAGTGATTATAAACTATAGTTCATTTCATCAGACCTTACAATATTCCTTCCATTTGGTACAAAAAATCTTGGCCGCAAAATTTTTCCGGCAAAATGGAAGGAATATTGTAAGGTCTGATGAAATGAGTTAATTGGCTCATAGAAATGAACTATAGTTTATAACCACTTGAAATGACGTGTTGGGTTTTCCTTTATATATATATATATATATATATATATATATATATATATATATATATATAACTCAACACATCATCTAAAGGGAATAAAAATTATAATCCATTTCTATGCACTAATTAGTTCATTTCAACAGGCCACACTTTATTCGTTTCATTCGTTATAAATATTTTCCTGGAATAGTTGATGTGTTGAGTTTCATAGATAGAGAAAAGGAAGATAATGTTTGTCAAACAATTGTGCAGGAAGTAACGAGAAATCCTTACAAATGTCATGATCAACTTGTCAATGAACTGGAAGACAATTTGACTCCGTGTCTCATCTGCAAACTGTTATCGCTGGAGTATTGTCGTAAGCAATCCTGGAAGATACTGAAAGAAAGTTGGAGCGAAAATTTGAAATTCTCGTTAGCAAATATGGTGCTGACTTAGACGTATCTGCCTTTGGAATTTCTCCGAGTTCGGGAATTTTTGGGGGGGGCAGCTTTAATGATGAAACATAACATGACCATGATGACCAAATAATCGGCTATCAAATAACTGAGATAGATTTTTTGGATGGTAGCTTCAAGAAAGAGTGTCAAATATTGTGATTGCTCTACGGCTGTTTTTGACGTTCACAGTTTCTGTTGCTACAGCAGAGAGAAACTTCTCGAAACTGAAGTTCATTAAAAAAATCACTTGAGATCGAGTATGTGACAAGATCTCTTATCCAATTTGGATCTCATTTCAATTGAACATGAAACTGAAGAAGATAGACTTTTACCAACCTCTTAGTAACTTTACTTCTGCAAAAGCTGGAAAGATTAAAATATGATAACGTTTGTTCAGCAAATTTTTTAATTTGTTGTTTTTCAAGTACTAATCAACGTCATTAAGAGTATTTCATTTACATTTTCCTCCTAGAAACGGGGTGCCATTATTAATACGGGCCTCTGGCGGCACGTTGCTTCGGTAAGGATGGTTTTTCACTGCCCTCCATCTATATTTTGTTGTTTTATATATATATAATGAAAATAAATTGGATGCCTTTATAAATTCATTGGCAATAGTTTATTTTGCGGAGTTCTTTAAATCAATTTTTGTGAAGAATTTGGTCTGTAGAGCGATCTGTAAGAGCTTTGCGAAACAAACTATTGTCAATGGATTTATAAAGGCATTTAATTTATTTTCAATATAATACTCTGTTAAATTCTAACATTGAGTTCTCATCGGATTACGATACAATCCCCTGTGGAATTGACCCAACTAGTACCAAGGCTACTACTTTATATATATATATATATATATATATATATATATATATATATATATATATATATATAATTAGAAGAAATCCTGCTTTTATGCAAGTTTCATTAAAAATCACTTTTTATATTTTTAATCAATGTAGAGGATAAATTAAATCAAATAAAAGTAAAATAAAATTATTCTATGATAATGGCTATAAGTATAGCCGAAAGTGCTTAAATATATGAAACATTTGGACAATTTTTATATTATTTATGACTTGAAAAGAAACAATTATAAGAATACATGGAAAATTGTATCAAAACCATAACCAAAGTATACTATCAGTCCTTATAAAGGAAAGATTCATGTCTTTAACTGACCGCCAGCCTCCAGTCCATTGTTGCCTGATTGATATATCGGAATGTAAAAAAATTATTTTCATACCGTTCAGTTCATGACCGACTATAATTGTCAAAATAGTAAATACTTTTCGAAGATTCGAATTAATTTACTTTTTTATTTCGCCGTTTTACTTACCAATGAGTGCTCAGTTTATTTTCTTCTTTTCTGAGGCATGACTTTACCATTTTGTCTTTACCATATATATATATATATATATATATATATATATATATCTGTGTGTGTGTGTGTGTGTGTGTGTGTGTGTGTTTATTAAACTTCATGTATCTTTGTGCTTCTTTTTTGCTAACTCGGTCGTATTGTCTACGGAAATCACTTCTTTCGGCTTTACCGAAGAAACGCGTCTGATCACAATAGACGTCCTTTTTCTTTTTGCTCGTAAGGAGTGCAAGCGTGTCCTAAATGATGCTAAGCTTTTGTTTGCTGATATAATAAAACATTGTATAGCATATTTCAAATTCAGTTCCAAAGATTACTGACGGCTCTGCAAGAGTGTACAAAACAACAGCGAACCCTCGATCACTCTTCTCTTCCATTAATTCGAAATTCTCACATCCACAGCAGACTAAGCTGATTGTTTTACTCACAAATTCTTTTGCAACTCAACACTTGATTCGTCTTGAGTACCCATATTCGATCTCTGATCTCTCTCGTGATTTTTATACTTCACTCCCATGAAGCAAGCGGAATTGATCGAATGCCAGCCATCGCCCTAAAGAAATGTATCCCTGAGCTGTCTCGTGTCTTCTCAAAACTCTATAATTATTGCCTCACTGCTTCCTGTTTGTAGTTCCTGTTTTTAAGAACTCTGAGGCGCCCTCTGACCCCTCTAACTATCGCCCTATTAGCATGTTACCGCTTTTTGGAAAAAGTGTTCAAAGCTCTTCTCAATGCTGAAATAGTTAAGCATATCACATTTCATGACCTACTGTCTGACAAACAATATGGATTCCGCTTCACCACGTCTATTACTGCCGTGTTAACGGCAATCACTGTATTTGTATACCAAACCCTTGATAAGAACTGCGAAGCTCTAGTTGTTTGACAGAGTTTGACATACTGGCTTTCTGTGCAAACTCCAGAACTACGGTATTTCTGAAAGGTGTTCGCTTTAATCCAATTGTTACTATCAAATCGTGAAATGAAAGTCGTTTTAAAAAGGTACGCTTTCAAATCTTTTTATACGAACACGAGCGTCTCCCAAGGCTCAATTCTAGGTTTAACGCTTTATTCAATCTTCTTGATGTAATCAGTTTCCAAGTAGGCATTTATGCAGATGACACTACCATTTACTCCCGTCTCATTAGTAAATCTTCCAAGGTTGACGAAGTATATATATATATTCGTCATCCACATTCAAGCCTGTTTCTCTGTATCACAGCTCATCAGTGGGATTAGACATCAATTTGCCTCCGGCCGGGATCGAAACTCGACCGATTTGGTGCCAGTCGGAGTTGGTAACCCCTACTCCATAGAATCAGAGAAGGGAAATTTTAGCGTGTTATATATAAGTGGTGTATACACATTCCAGTCACCGAAAGAACTCAATTCAGTGCTGAAAAGTTATACATATATCGCCGATTTGTTAACTGTTTTTTTTTAAGTTTCCTCTCTGGAGTGCTTAATCATAATGAGAACATATGAAAGCATATATATATATTCTTTGTTTCCAGGGTTCTTATGTTACTCTTTTGTATATTTTTCCTCAATATATGGTAATCCTACCGTCGCTTAGTATATGACGTTGTTTTGTAAACAATTAACGTGTAAAGGACACACACACACATATATATATATATATATATATATATATATATATATATATATCAAAAACTTAAAGAAGAAAAAGGAACCATATCAAACTAAAACAAGATACAAAAAGTATCAACGTATGAAATATGTTAGACGCCTTTCGACCGACACTTTTTCAAACAACAATCGTCGAGTTGGAAGTTAGAATCGCTCAACATGTCCCAAGCCAGAGACATAGACTCATGCTTCTGCAATCTGTGAGGATTTATTAAATTCTTTTGCTTGGAGGACAAATTATTCTCCCGATTTCTTCTCTGTATTTCACAGGGCACGGAATAGACGCCATTTTGATATTCTTGAGTCTGTTATTAAATTCTTCCTTCAAGTTATGGCTTGGTGGTTTTTTGTGTATTGATTAAGTCTTTTATTGTTTTCGATGTAGTTGTGACAATTTCTTTTTAATTTAGATAAACTCGTTTTTTATTGTAGTCGCGATAAAGTTAGTGAGTAGAATAATATATTTTTTGATTTTTTGTGTTTGCCATGAAGGACAGCTTTTCAATTGTGGAATATTTTATGAGGCGTTTGTTTCACATTGAATATAAAATAGTGTATTAAAATGTATTTTCAATATATTTGTCCGTTTGAGAGCTGCAATATTTGAATGATATTAAGTAGAATCTAATGACAATTTCGGATTTTTAAGTTAAGTGCCATACGTGATACACGCTTGGGCGATCATGTCTCGAAAGGGACATGACTGACTGGGCAGAAGATTATCCCGTAGTAGGTTGCCATTGCTTTCTGCGGTAGACTGGTTGCCGACCAAGGCTATAGAACCCAATCTGTCCTGCTATTTAACCCATAACTGGAAGGAAGAGACGGATTAATACCTTTCCCAAGGGCATTTGCGCGTAAGTGAATACAATGGATTCAACTGGAATTCGAACTCGGCTTCCCGGTTTCTCGTTCCAAGCCGATATCCAATGTACCACAACACACACGAGATCAGTATCACTTAAAAAAGCATCATCAATATATCAGAAGTAAGTTGATATTTTTGAAAGAATCAGATTCGAGAAATTCAAAGAAGCTATATGTCATCGCTCCACTGAGAAGCGATCCAACTGGTAATCCAATTTTGTTTTTGTAAAAACAGTTATTAAATGTGAAATATCATTAGTTGATTAGACAGCAATTTTCTTATTATTTTAGCAATTGGTATAGATAGGCCTATCTTTGATTGCATTAGATGCATTTTAGAGGGATTTAAGCATTTTTCAACCGGGACATTAGTGTAAAGTGGTTTTATAACTAGACTGACCGTGAGTTTGTCATACTTGTTTCCTTTAGTTTTTCAGCAAGGTTGTCTGAATTTTTATGTGATGGACATATTGTTCCAAAGAGAGTGGTTAAAGGTTTTGTTATGGCTCTAGCCAGTTTGTGGTGGGCGCTGTCTATTCGTGAAATGATAGGGCACATAGAAATAACAGTTTTGTGGGTCTTAAGAAAACCGTAAATGGGGATATTCTGTCAGTTTATACTACGGTTTGTTTTCATTTTAAATAATTCTTGATTTCTTTGTCGAATTTTTGTTTCAGTATTTATTTTTTGTTCGTATATTTTTTCGTATGTGTCGATATCGCTGTGTAGTGAGTTATATATATATATATATTTTTTTTTTTACG
Organism: Ascarosepion bandense; assembly: GCA_037127315.1. Classification (NCBI taxonomy): domain Eukaryota; kingdom Metazoa; phylum Mollusca; class Cephalopoda; order Sepiida; family Sepiidae; genus Ascarosepion; species Ascarosepion bandense. The sequence goes on along the minus strand of JBBBDQ010000131.1, from coordinate 1,801,681 downwards.
TATGTACTCTTTATTATGATTACTATCCACCCTCCCTCGTCAGAGAGAGTGATATGGATTTCTTTATTTCTCGCTAGGTCCTTTAGTAAATTTATGTGTTTTAGAGATAATGTATTTTCGTTGTTGGCTTCTATGGTAGCAGTGATTAAGGCCTTGAATTAAACCTTTTGTAAATTTTTGGTCGTTTTGCTTCTGGCTTTTTACTATTGTGTCTACAATGTCTTCTTTAATTAAAAAAAACATTAAAACGAAGTTGAGGGCTACACGTTCTGTAGTAGAAAGTTTTATATCAGATGAATTTTCTATTAGCTTATGCTTCGCAACATATTTCTACTTGCTGTTGCTGCATAGGTTGTTTTTGTCTCGTTTTGTTTTTTGTTTTTTTGTCATTCATTTGTTTGTTAGTTTGGTGTAGTTGAGTCATTTTCGGTTTTGTTACAAAGTTCTTTTGGTTCAGTCCAGCTGTTTTTGATTTATTATTGGTTAGTTTTTTCCATTACTTCGAGTTCTTTGACAGATGTTTTTGAAAATCGCTTACGTCTGTTGGAAAAACCTGATGCGATGTTCCAAATATTCTGTGTGCGCATCGTGGGATCAATTTTTTATCAATACAATTCAACAAGAAAAAAAATTGTTTAAAAATATTTTAAATTATCAGCATCTCTTGTTCATGTGCGAATGTGTAATCATAACAACTTCTTACAATATCCTCAATACTGTTCTTGATATATATATATATATATATATATATATATATATATATATATATATATATATATATAAAAATTAACTAGGATTAATTCAAGGATGTTGAATGACCATTTCGATATGAAATTCCCACAGGGGATAACACATCACCTCCGTAACAAAAATATCCTTTTCGAAACTGGAGAAAAAAATCAGTCTATTTTTCTTTTTAAATAGATTTGCAAAGAAATTAAAAAGAAAGAAAAAGAAAAAGATAAAATAAAATAAAATAAACAAGAAAAGAAAAATTGGCATCGTCTGGGTTCGCAAAAAAGGAAAGAGAATTGTAACGTAAAAGGAACAGACGGGGTGTTGAATTGATATTACGTTACAATTCTCTTGAATTGATATTACGTTACAATTCATCAGATCCCGAAGGCCTTTTCTCTGTAAGCAGAGAGAATGTTTTTTGTATCTGAGTGTGATTAGGCTCTAGTTTTTCTTGATTTTTTTCCCTCAATTCTCATTTCATCTTTTAATCACGATTTAGAAAATCCCAGAAATTGAAAAACTTGATAAGGTCTGCGTGAAACTGGTTGTTTTTTTGTCTTAGTTGTCATCGAAAACCTATTATTACTTGCTAATATATATATATATATATATATATATATATATATATATATATATCAACGTTATCTCGTGGATATATATATACTATTTACATTATTAGGACTATTGTTCCCATCTTTGTTGCTATTTGTACGACGTTTTGGCCGTTGTACGTTCCGGCCTTCTTCAGATGCTAGGAATTTCGAACCGAACTCATTTTTACAATCGCTAGGGTATATCATTCTCATTTTTTGTGTAAGGCTTCCTTTGGTAGTCATGACATACCTTCCATTAACCCTCCATGTTAATTGTTCACCACTTCTGTTGCCTGGTATTAAACTCACAACTTTTTGGCTCAACACATCAACTATTCCTGGAAAATATTTATAACGAATGAAACGAATAAAGTGTGGCCTGTTGAAATGAACTAATTAGTGCATAGAAATGGATTATAATTTTTATTCCCTTTAGATGATGTGTTGAGTTTTATATATATATATATATATATATATATATATATATATATATAAAGGAAAACTCAACACGTCATTTCAAGTGGTTATGAACTATAGTTCATTTCTATGAGCCAATTAACTCATTTCATCAGACCTTACAATATTCCTTCCATTTTGCGGGAAATATTTTGCGGCCAAAATTTTTTGTACCAAATGGAAGGAATATTGTAAGGTCTGATGAAATGAACTATAGTTTATAACCACTTGAAATGACGTGTTGAGTTTTCCTTTATAAATATAATATTGCTCTCGATAACATCCATTGAGCTCTCTATATAGATATAACACTTAATATTTTATATTAAGTTAATCTTGTTGGTTTATCCTCACCATTTACGGAATGCACATATATGCCTATATATATATATATATATATATATATGTGTGTGTGTGTGTGTGTGTGTGTGTGTGTGTGTGTGTGTGTGCGCGCGCGCCCGCACACAAAAAATAAATTCGGGCAGATTCCAAAGAAACAGAAAAATTGCGGGCATACAAACGGCTCCTACCCGGGTGCACATATTCTTTCACCCTTCCTCGTCTTATTACGCGTAATAACTCACAGTCTTTCTATATATACGCTCTCTCTTATTCGAACATTTTCTTTCTCACGCTCATGCATACACACGTTATGTTTTTCAAGCGTGTGATCTTACGCATATATACATGCATACTGCTCACTGGAAGAATGTAATTTGAAACCAGGTTTTCACGTTTGCTCTGATGTCATTATTACGCCAGACCTCTATGCGTGCTACGTCAGCAGCATCGTATTTGTTGGGATCGGGGTTTCTGCTTTTTCAAGCACATAAATTTAAATCACAAGGAAAGAATACAAAAGATGCATTCAAATGTTTAGACAAAAGACAAATGTGTGTTTATTTATTTTGGAATAATTTCAACAAGTTATTCTTTGAATTATGGAATAATTTCATTCTTTTTAGAATTTCTTCCCCTTCTTTGTTAAGCCTTAATTTCTTTTAGCGTAATGTTGACCTTTCGCTTTAAAACTAATGGATATGCAAATAGGATTTATTTCCCTTTGTTATCTTTACACTTTTGACGCCCTCATCTTCTCTGGAGATTTTCTTTTTAGACAATTACAAACGACCTTCACTTGTTTCAATTCTAATTTTATTTTTGTTAAGTATAAATACATGAAACTACTCTTAGATATTTAAAAAAAATTTTTGTGTCAATGAACACCGGTCTTATGGAGCACTGTTATTGTTAACTGATAGATATTTGTTAATTTTTATTTTTGTAAAGCTGGATTTATATTGAAGACAACAAGTGAAACGTTGATAAACAGATGTTAAGTAAAGAAGGCATTTGAAAAGAATGAGCGGAGGGAAAGCATTTTTGCTTACTGAATTGTCGACATTTAGAGAAACGCCCTTTTATAACAAAAGACAAATTTTCGCTAGAGATTTATGAGCCATCACCATTTATCTATTCTGCTTTTGTGCACACACACACACATACACACACACACACACACACACACACACACATATATATATATATATATATATATATATAAATGCTTGCACACGCACATTTATAAAGCCATGTACAGGTATGAAACATGGAATATAATTGCTTGGAAACAAACCTAGAAATAAACAAAAATCATTGGAAAAAGGAATTTTCATGGAAGCTAAAGAAAGTTCCACTGACATGCTAGCTCTGTAACTCATGCATTATGTATGAGTACAATTAAACTGTGCGTTGTGGCGCAGTGGATATCGGCTCGAAACGAGAAATCGGGGAACCGAGTTCGAATTCCAGTTGAATCCCTTGCATTCACTTACGCGCAAATACCCTTGGGAAAGGTATTATGGGTTAAATAATAGGACAGATTGGGTTCTATAGCCTTGGTCGGCAACCAGTCTACCGCAGAAAGCAATGGCAACCTACTGCGGGATAATCTTCTGCCCAGTCAGTCATGTCTCTCGTGTATCGCGCATGGCACTTAACTGACTGACAATTAAACCTATTTATTTCAGTTTGACTGTCAATACCAACGCCAGCTCTACGCAAGGATGAAGTAAAGGCTGGCAGCTCTCCGTGGAAAATGACAGGAAGGTTGGCAATATTTACGACAAAATGGGAAAAATCTGGAATATTCGGATTACTCATCAGCTCAATGTTAAAATTATTACGAGTTACTGCTTTCGCCATCGATATCTATAATGCGAGACATGGGCATTGACCAAAAGGGAAAGACATTGGATTGATGCTTTCGAGATATGGGCATATCTCAGAATTGTTAGAGTAATATGGACAACGAAATGTACTAAGGTGGTGCTAGACACCATCAGGATAAAGTATGTATTGAAAGAGCAGATAGTACTAAGGAAGATTGTTACTTTGGACATATTATGGGACGGGGCGACTTTGATAAGGACATTCTGCTTGGCCTTGTGGGGGGCAAGCGGGACCAAGACCGACCACCCATGTTTTGGTTTGATGATGTTAAGTGACGGATTGGAATGATAGTGACGGTGGTTGAGTTTGTAAGATCAGACTGAAAGTGTGAGCGAGGACTTGTATACCACAACAGCGCAAAATCGCTAACTGAATAAATTATGATGATTATCACTTATATGATGTCATAATACAGCAACGTCACGCACCATTTACTTTATATACGCCTATTTCATGATTTTTGGAGCATCAGTATATGTTATTGTATTTACTAGCCTTCCCACGCAAGGCCAGATGTGACACATGGTCATTTTATAGTGGGTATATGTTATTATTGTAAATGTTATATTTAGTGGATAAATAATAAAAATAAAGAAAATAAATAATAAAGAAAACGTGCTTTTCGGTAGCGTTTTAACCTGTGTCTTTTTTATATTAAGGAAACCAACTTCATAGGTGGGCTTTAAACCACTCAGTCATGAAACATTTCACAGTGAAACAAACATCAGTATATATATATATATATATATATATATATATATATATATATATATACTGATGCGTGTATAACACGCTAAAATTTCCTCGACTCTATTCATTCCATGCGCCGATGGCTTAGGCATTCCGACTAATATCAAATCGATTGAGTTTCCAACCCAGCTGAAAGCAAGTGGTTGTCTAGACACGCTGATGAGCTGTAATTCAGTGAAACAGGCTTGTATGTAGATGACTAATATGACTGCACTCTCACACTTTTGAGCACTATATAGGAATGGTAGACTTTCAAAAAACAGTAGCTACTTACGCATCTACGCATCGTTCAGTCAGTAATGAATTTGAACACTCTCCGCTGCTGGTGTGTGTTTACATTTTATATAACACGCTAAAGTCCGCCTTACTCTACTGGGCGTTCATAGCTCGGAGGTAGAATTGCCAACAGATGTCAATTCAGTCGCATTTCAATCCTGGCTAGAAGCAATCGGATGTCTAACCGTACTGATGAGCTGTTATACAGCGAAACATACCTGTCTTCGGATGACGTATATATATATGACCCTAGTTAGCGTTTCGACGAGACACTTTTGAGTCGTCTAACCAGAAAAATCCCTTGAACTTAATTTATTAAATATTATACCTCTGGTTGCCTCTTAGGCGCTTTGTCGAAGAAGTTTTGACAGCCTGAAAAAATTCTAATAATTTGCACATATTTTTGCAGTTGTATTATTATTATTATTATTATTATTATTATTATTATTATGATTATGTAGATAGATAGATAGATAGATAGATAGATAGATAGACAGATAGACAGATAGATAGATAGATAGATATGAAGAGACAAATATATTACTGTGGTACATTATTCCATTTTGCAACTTCATCAACAATCATCATGTCATAGTTTTTCGGGGACGTTCTTACATTTCGATTGTTCTCCTTCTCTATAAAGGAATTTTTTTTACCGGAAATATGTTAACTAATACATTTCAATTCAAATCATTTCATCCAGGAATTTTCCACAGAAATCATTTCCGATACCGTGTTTACCGGAAACGAAGCCCTTGAGAAAGAATGTTTTTCTGAAACACTGACAGTATGTAAAATAAAACGAATCAAGTCTTATGAGATTATTATAAATTTTATAGACTTTATTCACACGTGTTGGATTGTCAGGCAAAGTGGTTGGCTGAAGCTCCCCATTGTCCAACTGGCCTCTTCAATCCTAAAGGAGGTCATTCTTATTCTAATAGAAAGAAAACAAGTAAAATATTTAGTATTTTTCAGTTGAAATGTTATGTTATTAGTATAAAAGTACAAATGAAAAGAGCACGTGATTAAAGCAAGTCTCTACAATTAAGGCAAAAATTAACTTTTTTTTTTCCTTTTTGTTTCTCATATCGCCACACTCTTTACCCATACCCTCTCCCTAAATTCAAAAGTAGCTTTCAGAATTTCACGAAGGAAGTTTGGAATCAAAAGCGCATCCTTACACATTAATTCACTAAGGAAAGAAAAAATATAGTCCTAAAGACGTTCATACGTACAGAGGTATCGTAATTAAACCCATAGACATATAAGGATGGCCAAATACGCATTCCAAAAGCCAAGCCGAGTATTAAGCGATAGAAAAAGTCCGTTGGAAACAAAGAAGAGAATACTGAACTGTTACATGATATCTGTCCTCCTTAATGGCATCGAATATTAGACAATCTGCTCAAATATGAAGAAAAAACGCTAAGCAGCAAAAATGTTCTACAGAAGGATTCTAATTTTTTAAGAGAATAGAAACACAAAAGAAAGTTCAACTTAACATCAAGAAAAGATTGTTGAAATTTCTAGGACACGTAATGAGAGAAGAGGGCTTGGAAAATCTGATACTCATGGGACGGATAGAAGGAAAGAAGAACAGGGGAAAGCAACGCATGACATAACGGTCTTAAGCAAATGGATAGCAGAACGGTCTGTGAAAAATAACAAAAAGACAGAACTCATTAACAGCTACAAGGGACTGAAATATGTGGAGGACCATGATCGCCAACACCCTGAAAAGACACGGCACATAGAAGAAGAAAGAAGATGGTGAAACTATTAACAAACATTATATTAATTAAGCTCTTATTATTTTATAAAGTCAAGTCCACAGCGCCTAGTTTGGTTTTCATCCTGATAAGGGATGCATTGATGACATATATGTCATTTAACACCTCCATGAGATTGCATACCCCTCTCCAATAAAAAATTTGCATACCTACTATATTGACTTTACTGCAGCATATGACCAACTCAATAGAGACTTCCTTTTTTCATCCATTAGAAGACATCTTCCATGTTCTGACTTTACTGAATGCATCGATCTAATAGAGGAATTTTATCAAGTCTATAGCGGTTTCCAATATAGAAAAATTTTAAGTTTCATCAAAAGTACAACAAAGAGAAAATTAAAGTGCTGTTTAAGTTAATCTTCAAACATTCACAAGCACAGATGTGAAGAGATGGGCACCGATCATTTAAGCATACCATCCCATATCCTAAACAAATCTACTAATAGTAGTCCTGCTTTCCCTCCCGAGGCCAATGTGCTTATGCGAGAGACGCTATGGTGAGAATATAGTTATTTATAGTTGACATAAGAATGATCTTGAATAAGAATATTCAACATCCTCTGCCAAATGTTCATAGGATTAGAACCCAGGATAAACCATTCTAAAACAGAAACTATGATTTGGAATTGGAATGAAGGCAATGATGGTGCTTACTTTAAATCTATCATTAAAATTCAGTATTTGAGATTAGTAAATACTAAACACTTCTAATACCTCGAAGTATAGATCGCTTATAAAGATTTACTATAAGAAAATTGAACATAGAAGGGCTAGTTTCGTTCAATGCTTCAAATTATTACAAAACCAAAACATTAACCTAAAACCTCTAGTCATGTTCTGAAATAACCTGTGCTCCTTTATCGTTTGTTGGTTCAGAAATATCTAAACTGTCAGCTTACATACAAGCGATTTTTCAGATCAATGGATAAAAATAGCATTGAGCGAATGAAGACTATGCCATGTCGATGATAATCTTTCTTCGAATCTTGAAGATTGGCACTACAAAATCACAGAGAACTGTACCAAACAGCAGAAACCATATTACTTATGTTTTTTCAACAAAAGCATCAATTAAAATGCATAGTTCATGTAACTGAAACAGAAAATAATGACATAGTTAAAATGTTGACGTTCCGCACTACTTCAAACACAAGGTTAAGAAGTGTCCCCCTATCAATACTGGAAAAAGTAATAACAGTTACTTGCCTTGATAAATCTTTTTTCCCCTGAAAAATTGTTTTACTAATCCTTTGTTTATAAATTTCAACCGAAAGTAATAATGGCTACTCGATCAATGGATGCCGGATGTTTTCTTATAAAAAAACGGCTAATCTTACTTTAACTATTGCAGAGGAAGAGAACAGATACCACACGTTGGTCTCATCCTGATGGCCAGGGAGTGAGGTAAAGAGTAATTTGAGTAGCCATGGCTGCTCGGTCAATTAATGTCGAATATTTTTACAATGAAACGGCTATTTTAGCCGTTTCATTGTAAAAATTACCATTAGAATTACCATAATAAGCTGAGCATTATGAACCAAAAATAAGGAGCTTTATTCATTAGTTGACAAAAAGTGCTATACATGTAAAGTTAGTGTTGTGGGGTTCTCCCTTTTTATAAAGATGGACTCGTTCAGAGTATACTTATACTACTGCTATAGAAGTGAGACTGGCGAATACTAAAGTCTGTAAGAGAATACCCCGTTTTCACAGAGAGTTAACCGGAAGTACACAGTAGTTCATAGTAGATCTGTCCTCCACTCACCGAGAAGATTATTACGCAGTACTCGTCAGCTTCCGACGCCGACATACTCAATATACTACAGCTTCATTTCCAGAGACTTGTACATATACTTTTTACTAACCTGCATTCCTGGACTACTAATCTTCAATCAAGTCTGTGTCCTTACGTTAATACACTTATTTTCTATTTCAATTACTGGTTGTTGTTCATTTATTGGTGCGGACCCCATTCCAGGGATCCACAACAATTAGATTATTTAAAACAATAATAAATAAATTTGAAAACAATCATCTTTTGTTCCTTAGTGTCTTGAAGGACAAAAGGAAACCGTTACTTGTGTCTTTTTTATATTTAATTCATTTGAAAGAAAGAAAATTTTTTAATACTTATTTCTGTTTTAATTTTTCTTCTTTGATCTTTTTTTTTCCTACTTATATTCCACAATGGAGCCAGAAATCTTCTCTGTTTTTACCATGAAATATTCCTTTCTCTAGTTAATAAGTAAAACAAACTGTTGAGTACCGATTCGCCTCATTTGAAGAGTAAAATAGAAGTTTCTAGTGTCGTTAAGTATGGGAATGGCTAATAACCAATAGCCACCATATTACCTGTTTTTAATTAAATTTTTTTCTTTGTTTGAAATCATGCTTAACATTTTTGCTAGCAAATACAAAGCATTATTTACTTGGAACGTTGCTTCTTCTATATTGTAAGAATATTTTCAAACCCTAATAAAATCGTTAAGAAAACAAATTTTTGGACTCACGTGCAAACCAAACCCATGACTACTCTTTTGACTCAAATCTATGCATAACTTTCTGATTCGTGTGAAAACAAAACTTAAATCTCCATTTTTGATTGGGTTATAAAACCAAACCTATGTCAACTATTCTGAGCCTCTTGCAAAATATGCCTGTATTTTTATTTGCATACAAGCCAAATCTATGTCTACCCTAATGAATCGCGTGTAAAATTACTTCTACCTTTTTTAATCTAGTGTAAAACTAAACCATCATAAAATAAAAAAAAGCGACAAAAAATGTAAAACAAACAAAATCAAACTTCCTCATTTAGCCAGAACTGTTCCGGATTGTGGAGCTTGTTTTCTCGGTATTTGTTGTATATAAGCTAAAATGAGCAGTTATGTTAAGTTGAGTCAGGTAAATGAATATTAAAGTGTTTTCATGCTCCAGCATTAATTAATGAAGTAATAACGACAACCTTCACAGCCGTAATGTAACTTCCATGCGTCTTTTCTATAAATACTTTCATATTAATTCTTCGGATGAGCTCTTCGCTATGGTACCTAGAATTCATGAATATAAGCGCAGTAGTCGATTGGCGGCAAGGTCTCATCAATTCGCAGATGAATTGGGTGATGTAACCGTAAGTTTCTTTTCTCGCATTTATCACTTGTGGAACTTTCTTCCTGCTACATGCTTTTCTGCCAACTTTGATCAGCAACAAAGAAGGATTTCCAACAAGCAGGAAATCAAGAAGCAGCAAGGCATTTTTGAAGATTTTAAAGAGAAGTAAAGGGATATTACAGGAATACCATCAGATCTACGTGGTTTGGAGGATCCAGATTAGAGATGACAGTAGAAACCGTGGAAGGAGTTTATGCATATCATTCAACAGCGACTTAATTCTAAGTAGAAAATCGAGTAGAGATGCTTGAGATAAGTCAAAAGTAAAGTTTACTAAGACCTTACAAACAAAGCATTCTGCTTTATCGGTAGAAAATATTTAACGTCTCAAATTGAGTGTATAGAGGAAGAATAGAAGATTTAGTCTTATTAAGTAAACTATTACAGAGCCTCCAATAGTCCCGAGAGCCAAATTTGTTTACATTTATGTATTTATTACGAGCAGCCACAAATAGACGTCTGTTGTGACCGAAAATGTCACACAGGTATATCCGGAAAAAGAGGTTCCTGTAGACTATGGCGACTGAACAGAACGGTGTGAACCGAGAGAACCTTGTATTTCCGATAGGGTACATTATTGCCGGCTTTGACCAAAGAAGAAACCTTACTAGGACAATTCCCGATAAGAAAGTTGAGAATATCAAACCACGGTGCGTCATGAAAAAGGTCGCGAAGTGAATCCCAGTCAGCATGCTGGTACAAGAAGGAAGTCTTGTGTATAGGAAGTTCCTGTTTAATTGAAGGAAACAAATATCAATATATACTACTCCATGGTCCAATTTGCCATGAGAATAGGATTGCGAAGCTCGACAAGAGGTGGGAGAGGAGATAAGGAGGAACAAATCAAGTGAGGAAGCATTTCGAGAAGACATATTAGGAACAATAGTAGGGAAATCCATTAATTGCACAAGAAACTAAGCAACGGAAAAAAATGTCAGTAAGATTAGAATGTTTAAGACACTAGTCATGATGAGCATTAGAATCACCAAATACAAAAATGTTCGCAAATGAGTGTTGAGAGAGAGAGAGAGAGAGAGAGAGAGAGAGAGAGAGAGAGAGAGTACATGTACATGTACAGTGAAGAAACACACATACACACACACACGAAAAATTCAGGTTGATCATTTATATGACATCATTTTAAGTAAATTGAAATTGATTCCATCAAAGGTAGGTAAGCCGGAATTAAAAAAAAAAAACATTTGCGTAACTACACACAGAAGAATCCTTGTAAACGAATATAGTAACTTTCGAAAGTATTTTGTAAAAAATAATATAAAATAAAAATTAATACAAATTTTGTCAAATTTACAGTTAAAACAAATCAGCTTATTCGGAAATTTGAAAGATTTAATAAAAGAATTTATACATTTAGCCAAACATGTTTGAGAAAATTCTTGCTGCCGGAATACCCCCCCTCTCTCTCTCTCTATATATATATATATATATATGTACATATATATATATATATATATATATATATATATATATATATATATAAAGAGAGAGGTAGAGAGAAAGAAAAAAACTGTATTAGTAGTAAAGGACATGATACTGAATATGAGAGAATAATAGCAAGATACTTGTTAGATTTTCGTATATTTAGTGCCGTTATTTTAATAATAGCATCTTTATTGTTGTTATAAGACGTTAGAAAAACATTGAAATGTTTATTTTCATAGTAAATTGTATTACACACTTTATAAATCAGTATTGCTGTTTACGTTGTATTGAAGGCTATTTTTTAAGCTCCCATGCTGCATCTACGAAAAATTGCCAATGTTTCAAATTTTATCTCTCAGATATATCCTCGCCCCCCTTTTTATGCAAAAATGGGTCGCTTGATTATCAGGACATCTACTTTTTATCTCAAAGACATTTCTGTCATTAATTACACACAGAGAGAACGAATAATGGGAGCATACCGTAGAAACAATCTTTTTCTTCTACAAGACGTTGGCGATCATGATTCTCCACAATCTCTTATCCCATGTAGATTTTAGCAAGGTTGCCCTTTTTCAATCTTTCACAATCCCTGTTTCGCTATCCATTCACGCAACCTCGGTGGATAGGTGGCCTGCATCCTTAACCTGTCGTTTTTGCATTTAGTAGGCCGTGTGTTTGTCAGTTTCTCCAAGCCCTCTCTCCTCATTATATATTTTCATTATTCTATTTTCCTTAAAACTTCTTCATTGCAGACAAAATATGCGGGGCGTTGTTTCATGTGGACACCGTGGAATAATGAATACCGGCCCGAAATAAGTAAACGGAGTGACAAGTTTGAATTTCAATATATATATATATATATATATATATTAGGACCTTGAAAAATTTATCACTGTTTTCCGACAGATGGCGTTCTCAAAGCTGAGTGCGGTGGTTTCAGATGATAATGCATCTAAAAGCAAGTTTGAAATTGAATGCCGAAGTGCAAATAACTTTGTTTTTTTAGCGTTAAACATGTCGGATTTCGTGTCAAAGAAAGTGTATTTGCGGGGCAGGAAATTTTAGTGCATTTCAAAAGAAATCTACAGCTGAAGCATACAGAATTCTTGTTGAGACTTACAGCGACCATGCTCTGACGGAGACAACATGCAGAGATCGGTTTTAACGCTTAAAAAGAATGATATTGATGTTAAAGATAAAGAACGCTCTGGCGCACAGAAAAATTTTGAAGACGATGTATTGAAGAAATTGCCTAATGAAGATTCATGTCAGACGCAAGAATTGTAGAATCATTAAGAGTTGATCACAGAACAGATTTGAAACATTTGTAAACATTTTGAATGATTCAAAAGCAAGGATAGATAACCCTGAGCGTAAAAGATCATGAGGAAAGCCCGGCAATGCATCAACATCGGCGACAAAGCCGAATATCCATGGTTCGAAGCCTCTACTTTGCATTTGGTGGGATCAGTTGGATGTAATTTATGAGTAGATGCTCAAACCGACCGAAACCATTACAGGAGATCACTATCGACTACAACTGATGCATTTGAGCCGATCATTGAAGAAAAAACACCGCTATATGAGCAGAAATACAATGTTATTTTTCAGCATGACAACGCTAGGCCAAAGGTGAAAACCTATTTAGAAACGCTTCAACAGAAAGTCCAACCTCAAACACTGTGTTCACCGGACATTGCCCCTTCCGATTATCACTTGTTCCGGTCGATGGCACATTCTTATGAATATACCAAAAAAAATGGGCCGACTCATGGTTAACATCAAAAGATGTGTCGTTTGAACCGGGCGATAGTTTAGTCTATCTACTCCAATTGAAAAAAAAAGTGAAGATTGGAAGAAAAAACCGGAAACCACATCCTAAACAGGGAACAATATACATACATGTCCATGTTAAACTGGTCAAAAAGTGCTCCACAGCAAACCCAGAGCCAGCAACAATACCAACTACAGCAATTACAATACCAATATATACATACATATATATATATATATATATATATATATATATATTAATCATTTCACCCCGAGCAAGGCGGAAACGCCACTGATGTGCAGGGGGCTACATAAATGTAAAAAGATTAATTAGAAAAGAGTGAGGAGTACAAACTCGTTAGAAAGGAACAATAGAAAGCTGAGAAAGCAGGTGCGATGACAGATACATAGGTGGAGAGAAAGGGAAGGTTATACGGGGGTGGGGAGAGAGCTAGAGTCCAGTGGTTAATAGATGAGTATTGACTTTGCATTTAAATTTCTGGAGGTTGTAGCCGTCAGGAAAGCAAGAATACGGGAGCGAGTTCCACAGGCGGGAAGTGCGAGAGAAGAAGCTGCAGGAGTAGAATTGTCGTCTGCATTTGGCTAACCTGACTGTGAATGGGTGGGACCCAGTTGCCAGTCTCGTTGCACGAGTAAACACCTGTTGAGGAGACATCAGTGACTTAAGTTCGTCTGAGCAGAAGCCATGTATATATTCGTATTGAGCGCTTTTGTGTTAGGGTTTTCGTCTTGGGTTTTTTTTTCTTTCTTACGAGTGTTTGACTTTTTGTTCATGTACTTCGTTTGTTTCTTTTTTTTACTTCCCCTTCTTTTTTCTCCGAGTTTGTTCTGGGTGGGTTGTTCAAGACGATTTAAATTATAGCTTAATTAATACTAGTTTTAGCAGAGTTAGTCATGTTACTATTGGTATTGTTATTAGTATAGTTAATAATATTATTAATATATATATATATATATATATATATATATATATAGAATATCGGTAGAAAACAGAAAAACATATTCAAATATTCATGTGTCAGATAGCATTTTTTATGTATCTTCTCTCCAAAATTTCTCATTGTTTGTGGCTCTTAGTAATAATTTTGCTATCTCTCCTAACCCCTGTTTTACTAACCATTTACACAAGCTCGTTAAGTAGGATTTTCTCTACATTAATTTGTCCTTTTTGTACTTCAACCTGTTCTTTGAGTGTTAACTATCCCAAATCGTCGTTCCTCATTAACAACTTCAATTGTCTCTTTCTGATTCCAAGTCCATTTTGTTACCATTTTCACTAAAATTTCATCACTTACGTAGTAAGTTAAAATGTTGCCCGAGTAAATTGTCGGTGTTACAATTGCCTCTTAGTATAGAAAACATGTATTAATTCGGACGCTTCACAAGTAATCATGAATCAGTTTGCTACTTCATTATCAATAAAAGCATTTCAACATAGTCAGTCTCATGGTGAAGTGCCTGTGGACAATCAAGCAGCTCATCAACAGATGACTACTTCTGAAGTGTCCGAATGAGTACATGTTTTATTGGTAACCAATAATTTAATCTGTAATAGGAAGATATGAATTTGTATCTTTCCCAAATATATTTGTGCAAAAGTGAATGTAACGAACTCGAATGGATTTCGAAATCGAATCACCTATTTCACTTTCCGGGCCACTTAACATTACAGCACCTGCAAATCCCATAAATGAATGCATTTAAAATAATTGGAAGAATACGTGGACTGCTAAATAAAAGAAGAAAAAAAAACCGTTACACATGCGGAGAGAAAGTGTCTATTAAGTATGCGTATTTTTCAGTGCTAGTAAATATGAGACAAGGTCGTGGTTTAGAGTGGGTTTAACGATAATACAGTGAAAATATTGTCCAGACCGCCTCGGTACTTCCCCTCTCAAGGACGACTCAGGCGCCATCCAATAAACTCAGCTCCCTCTCGAAGTAGAGGTGTTACCTGGATGAAAAGGACCCCATGGGTTTAGGCTTAATATTCTTGAAATTTCCCTGGTATATGCCAGGTAGGTATCTATTATACATGAACAAATAATCAATGACCGAATGGGTGCTAACGTGTGTTTTCTCCGTAAAACAGGCTTTTCTACAACTGGGCTGTCGTTTGAGATCTGCTGTTTGTCATATTACTGCATATTTTTTTGCAAATTTCTTCTCATATTAGTATACAGAATTCATGTTTTTTAATCGAGCAAAATTATGTCGTATAAAATGCAAAAGTGATAATCTTAATCAAGTCGATAATGTTTTTTATATCTGCGATTATGGTTTTGACGTATTTCTGAATCTTTTTTAAAAGAAAGTTTCAAAACGGGAGAAGTCATTTTCGATTACACATTTTAGTAAAATATATAAATAAATAAATAAATAAATAAAACCTACAAATGAATCTTTTATATTAAATCATTTTATACTAAATTATTTATACAACAAAAACTAAGGCACACAATTTATTCGGTTTAATTAATTTCAAGAGATGAGAGGAATCAGAAATTAAAATAAAATAGATCACAGAATATTCAAAGTTCGTGATATCCCGCCACCCTCAAAGTACACTAGCAGTATACCACCCCCCGTATCTCAATAGCCTTTGTCTTTGATAAAGATAGTGGGACACGGGGTATTTTGCGCAAAAATACCATGTATAGCATTTTAGATTCCATTTGTGGACAAAACCAAAGTCGCTCTAGAATCAAAAGCAATCAGGGATTCAATATTAGTAAGGAATAAAAATAATATTACGTAGATGATCAGAATATTCGTATAAGGTTGAAACGTAATTTTAGTTGTTATTTAAAACTTCATTCTTCACTGAATATAGGAAACAAAATGAAGATAATTTTTGAAATTTTCTTAACTTTTTTCTGTCAGTCAGCCTGCAACTGGTAAGTTTTAGCCAGTGTGATCTTATTTTGCTGTATTTTTTTTATTTTTTTATTTTTTTGAATTTTTTTGAATTTTTTTGAATTTTTTTGAATTTTTGAATTTTTTTTTTGGTTGTTATCTTTTCTGTCTAATTTTTGTTCCTGTTTTGTTATTAACCTAAGTTCTCTACTTGTCGCTCTTGTATTGCACTGCGACTATGTTTGTGTAAATTGTTTTTAATTATCAAATTTAGGTTTGACTTATACTAAGTTGAAACTTAGTTAACTTCAGTCAAACATTTATTTATTTATTTATTTTTTTTTTTAATTGGAGTAGATAGTACCTTCTATCGCCCGGTCTCACACTCCACCCCCTTCTTTTGGACAGGAGTAGAGGTGATCGTCTTGTTTCTTGTTTAGGAAGGGGTTTCCGGTTGATCTCTCTCTTTTTCGGTCTTTATGTCGGTTCGGCTGGAAGCTTTTTGCAGTTGGTGAGTATGGTGGCAATGTCTCTTCATTCTGAGGGTACCGGGTTGGCAGTTTCCTGGTTGCTGCTTCCGACTGGTAGTTAGGAGCCCGAATTCTTGCGTAGCGTCTTGAGAGGCTGCTCTGATCAACAGTTGAATAATATCGGGGTTTCTGTAGTGCCATTTCGCGCATGGACGGGCGTCCCTGCATGAATTTCCGATGGGCAACCCCGAGGCCACATTATGCTGCAGGCGGCGCCATTCACCATCCTTCACCTGCTGCAATTAACGACCATCTGTCCCTACTCTAGACCTCTCTCTATCCACAACTATAACCAGCGTGAAATTAAACAAACAAAATAGCAAGCTTAAACCAGCTAGTCGTAAATCGCCCAAACCTATCTGCGTTACCTTCACAAATATACGAGGTATTCGCAGCAACTTTAATAGTGTAGAATCTTTCCTTCTAACTAACTCACCCGATATCTTAGCTATATGTGAGACTAACCTTGACCCTTCTATACCCTCTTCAGAGCTGTTCGTTCCTGGTTACCTTCCTCTCTTCAGGAAGGACTCCAATGTCCATATGCATGGGCTTGGTGTATATGTCAGCGAACAACTCCCCCTAGCCAGGGTCACATCTCTTGAATCCCTTGATCATTCCTTCATGTGCTTTCGCCTCTCACTTCTAAGCTCGGTTAGCTATCTCTTCTTCCTCTACCGCTCCCCCTCCTCCTCTGACTGTACGGTACTTGATTGCATCTCTACTAATATCGACAGGGCCATTTCTTATCACCCATCTGCACATATATTTGTATTTGGCGATTTTAACGCCCACCACACCAAGTGGCTTGAAAACTCAGCCACCGACCTTGCTGGGATCCGCACCATGCACTTTTCAATAGCCCAAGCTCTAACGCAAGTGGTGGACTTCCCCACGCGTTTCTCTAAAAACCCTAACGGAAGGGACTCTTTACTCGACCTTTGTTTCACCTCCATCCCAGACTCCTGCACTACCAGGCAACTCTGCCCCCTCGGAAACTCTGACCACGCCGTAGTCTCCGTAAACATATCAATCCGCACTAACTCTACCCAAGAAAACCAGACCAGCAGAATATCATACTGCTACCAAAGAGCTGACTGGGACTCGTTCAGGGACTTCCTCTGCGACGTCCCCTGGAACAACGTCTTCGATCTTCCTGTCGAAGACTGTGCCTCCGAAGTCTCCTCTTGGGTTAAGGCTGGCATCGATGCTTTTATCCCGGCCAGGAAATTCCAACTAAAACCAAATTCGTCCCCCTGGTTCTCACCCGCTTGCTCGGCTGCCATTGCCCACCGAAACCATTTCTTCCGGCTCTATCGAAGCTGCTCGTCGAACCAAAACAGGCGCCTTTTCACCTCAGCACGGAACAAGTGTAAAAAAGTAATGAATGAAGCCAAGAGGGCGTTTGCTACCAGAATTAGGCAACGCATAGCATCCTCTAAGTTTGGTTCCAAAGATTACTGGCGTCTCTGCAAAAGCGTGCTCAGCAGGAACAAGACTTCAATACCCCCACTAATCAATGAATTTGAAGTGCTCACCTCCCCAGCCGACAAGGCTGAATGCTTTTCCCGTAGATTCTCAACCAATTCGACACTGGACTCGTTAGGAATACCTACACCAGACTTCCCACCCAGAACTAAGGCTCAACTAAATAACGTCCACATTACACTCTCGCTGGTCGCCAAGATAATTGCACAACTTGACCCACACAAAGCGAGCGGCGGTGACGGAATCCCAGTCATAGTACTGAAGAAATGTGCCCCTGAACTCTCCTCTGTCCTCTCTAAACTCTATAACCTCTGCCTATCTGCTTCCTGCTTTCCTGCCTGTTGGAAGTCCTCCTGCGTAGTACCTATATTTAAGAATTCTGGCGAACCTTCAGACCCCGCCAATTACCGTCCTATTAGTCTCCTTCCAATCTTTGGCAAAGTTTTTGAAGCCATTATCAACGCCTAGGTGATTCAGCATCTCATGACCAACGGGCTTCTCTCTGACAAACAGTACGGGTTTCGCTTCACCAGGTCTACTGCTGATATGCTAACGACCATTACCGAGTACATATACCGGGCACTCGACAAGAATGGTGAAGCCCGAACCGTTGCCTTGGATATCACCAAAGCATTCGACAGGGTCTGGCATGCTGGCCTCTTGTGCAAACTGCGGAGCTAAGGGATAACTGGACATCTGTTTGACCTCATCCAGTCTTTCCTCTCTAACCGCACACTGAAGGTGGTATTAAATGGGCATGCCTCCCAAAACTACCATACGAACGCGGGCGTCCCTCAAGGTTCCATCCTAGGTCCCACGCTCTTTCTGATCTACATTAATGATCTTCCCGACACCATTAGATCCCAAGTTGGCATGTAGGCCGACGACACAACAATCTACTCTCGCATCGATCAGAAACCAGGTGTGGACGACAAAGTGAACCTCGCTGCCGTACTTGAAAGGGACCTCCAATCCGTAGTGGCCTGGGGTAGGAAATGGCTGGTAAATTTCAATGCCTCTAAAACAAAGCTGTTATCAACTAACCACTCTAGACA
>JBBBDQ010000131.1:1637500-1777500 GCA_037127315.1 Ascarosepion bandense | reverse complement strand
ATCAATCAGGAATTAAGAATTAAAGTATTTTTCTATGAAAGCATGTGGCCATTAATTCCCATTTTGTTAAGTAGATTAGAGTTATTTATATAATTTAAGATGACAATTTTTTCTAAAAGATATGAGTTAAATCTATCTCCTTTTCCATTATAAAGCTTGGTTTTAGCGACGACATTCCAGGCAATAATTCCGTTTTGTTTTGTAATTTCCAATATCATATGGATAAAGCAGTGTTTTACTGTATTTACTATTGTTTAAAGATGACATATGATTATTGAAACGGTATATCCACTTATTTGCAGTTGCTCTAATATAGAATTTAACATCATCATCGTCCGAATAGATACGATCTCTATAAATAATACTTTCGGACATACACTGTCCACTCAATGTACAGGTCTTATATTTTCGGCAGATCCAATAATTATTAGAAGGGTCACTATTAGTAGTAGGGTAGCTGTTATTATTCATGTGGGGAAATATATTCATTTGATATGAAATTATTATGTTGTGAAATATATTTACCTATGTTCTTAATGCAATTATAAATAACTTTAATATTTTTTTTTGCTGAAAATCTTTTTTAGTGTAGGTGAATAGTATAAATGTTTGTGAATTAAATTTAGGAAGAATTTTCCAGTGTTTTGACATTACAGCTGAAGAGTGGGTTCAACCAATAATTTGTGATTGAATCAAAAATACATTCTTTGTTGATGTATTTATGATTCAATCACAAATACATCAACACAGAATCAAATCACCATCATACTACCATTAATACGTTGCATAAATCAGTCCAATTTCGTTTATGTACTAACTCTAGTAATAAGGTAGTTTCTGAAAACTCCAAAATTAAATACATTAATGCATTAGAAAAAATAAACTCAACACTGCTTTAGAACACTCTGTTAAAAACAAACAAAATAAGATGTTGAAGGCAAGAGAGACAGAATAAAGAAGCACATAACCAAGCTTGTGTAAATAGATGGCAGAACGAGGATTAGGAGAGATAACAAAAGAGAAAATTTCCTAAGAGTACAGGAAATTGTGGTGAGCCATAATCATCAACGTTCTAAAGGGACCCGGCGCATAGAAGATATGGTTAAACTGTCCAAAAATTGACATAAAAGAATTTTAACATTACACAATACAAATTTATGTCTACTCCTGAAATGAGTCAGGTGGATTTTGTTTACTTTTTTTACCATTTTTGCTAGTTAGGACTAACTAGGGGAATTGACATATTTCCTTTACATGACTAATTATTTGAACTTATACTTATTATATAATTTTATCATTAACTTTGAAATTAAAACGCTATTTGCGTTCGAAATGCATAAAGAGGATAAACTCAGGACTGGGAAGATTAATGCTGGAGATGACCATCTTTAGTAAGATCAATTTTTTTTTTAATTGTAAAGGTAAACAATAGCAGAAAGAATCAGGTATTTTCTGGAGCGATAAAAAGTGCTAACTATTTTTTTCAACATCTTTAGAATTGTGTCTTATATGAGATCTCGAGTAAACTTGAAATCCAATTTAAATCATACTTCGACCATGGATAAGCGTCATTTCCAAAGATCTAAGCTTTTAAAGATAGAACGCGACAGTTTTAGTCAAGCGTTCCACGGAGCGGTAGACCAAAGTTAAGCAGCGTCGAACTTGGTGAGTACCTAGATGGGTGACCGCTTGAGGATACTAGGTGTTTAAAGTATTGGATGCGCTGGTGGGGTAACAAAAATTGGTTTTGGATTGTTAATCAGAGATCCCAGATTTATGTTGGATTCGTTATATTCACTTACGCGCAAATAACCTTAGGAAAGGTATGAATCCACCTCTTCTCTCCCCAGCTATCAGTTAATTAGCAAGACTTGTATCACTAAACCATTATAATATAACCCAACAAAAAATTCTTTAAAAATATTTCAGGCTTTAAATAACCTGCAAAGCCATATCAATCAATAACTTTATGTTCGCTGTTCCTTAAGAGCGTTGGCGAGTATGACTCTATAAGCCATCTTATATTTTTGTAGCTTCAAACAATATATATCTTATTCTCTTTCCTAATCTCCGTTCGGTCATCAATTTACAAAAAAATCGTTAGGTAGGTTACTTGATATTTTTCTTCTTTCAGTATATTCTTTGTTAAATTCTCTAAGCTCTCCTTCCTCGTTGGATATTCTAGAAATTTCAACGGTTTCTTTTCTGATTCTTAGTATTCTTTTTTTTTTTTTAATCATCTCACCCCAAGCAAGGTATTCCACTGCTACTATTGCGCATGGGGCTACATAGGGGAAGGTAAAGAGAAGGAGTGGTTAGACATAGGGAATGTCAGGAGGAAGGTGACAGATGAGTAAGGATAGCGAGGATGAGGGTTGGGCAGATGGGAAGAGTGTTTGATAGAATGGGAGCAGGTTAGTGTGCTAGGAGGTGTCTATTGACCTTACATTTAAACTCCTGGAGATTGTAGCCGTCGGGGAAGCAATCGTTTGGAAGAGAATTCTGAGTATAAATGTATGTTTTGTTTCCATTTTTCTTTCAAACATCCTCGTTGAAACAATCTGAATATTTTGTTTTGGTGAACGAACAATATTTTTTGTAAATGGGTCAGTGATTTTGAAGCTAAAAGATAAGACATTGAAGAGCGTTCCTCCTTATGTTTGGTATTGGGCCATATTTTATGTATTTTAAGTAAATATCAATCATAAATTCATTTTTATAAAGATAACCAAATCTTTGTAACCAATCCCAACATGTGGTAATGCTCCTCTGAATAATATTCGTGTGGGGGCTAGAAACTGAACATTCTTAAGTCCCGTCCTGCATATTGAACTAATTGGGTGTAATTTCACAGATGAGATAAAATCTCTTAAATATTATGTTGGATTAATACTGTAAAATAATAAACCCAACTTGAAATCGATCAGGAAAAAGCAAAGATACGTTGATTTATTATTCTATGATTTATCAACAACTAAGAAATGCTGATTGCTTGCACCAAGAAACTTTTGTAGAATAGCTTCAATACCTGCGATCATATTAGTGTCTGTAACTTTAGTAATATGATATAGCGCCAGGAATCGATACCGTCAGAAAATGTGTTTCAAAATATTTCCTTAAATTTTACAATCACTCCCAGTGTAATGTAGTTTGACAATATTTGCAATGGTTTTTTATGCCAAGTTACACTTAATCGGACTGCAGAAAATTTCCAAATTAGACAGGTGTTAAGCTTTCACAATTTGTTGCATGTGTCACTTACTAAAGGTGAGACCAGATTTGTGCTCTACCGCATGCGTCCTCAAGAAAAAAAAATGCATTTCTTTAAAAGAAATGCATTTTTTTCTTTTAATCTCCTCACTCAACACTTATATTCTTGTTTTCTAATTATGCTGACGAAATAGGTTGAGGTGAGCGTAAAAAAAACACTACATCTAAAGACTAAAAATTGGTGAGAAAAACGTTTTTTAAAAGTGTCAAATTGATGGAATGCACATTTTTTCATTAACAAAATTTATGTAGAAGAGAGAAATGCTTTCGGGCAAAAGAAAAAAAAACGGCTGAAAAGTAAAAAATAAAAAGTTAAATAATAATTGTGACAGAGGATTTGACGCAGATTGAAAGGAGTGAGTTTGACGTCAAAGCCAGCGAGCAGTTTTAGTGTAAGAATTGGGCTGTTGGATAGGTCAAAGAAACAGAAGAAGATAGACAAAGGGGAGAGGAGAGGAGAGAAAAGTGTAGAGAAGACAAAGAAAGTGCGGTGGAGACAAAAACAAAAGAAGTAAACAGGAAGAAGATGAAAAGAGAGAAATTGAGAGTAAAGAAGAAAATATAACGATGAAAAAAAAGAAATAAAAAAGTAAAATAAATTTAGTAGAAAAAGTGAAGAATAAGTGAAGAAGAAACGAAGAAAAATAACGAGGAAGAAAATAAAGAAACAAAAAGGAGAATAAATGTATGAAAGGGGAATCAAAAGAGAAAATTATATTTTTTAATCAATTCACCCAAAGCAAGGTGATAGTGTCACCAAGATGGAAGGGTCTACTGGAAGTGAAAGAGAATAAACAAATTTTAGAAGTAACCAGAAACCTAATTCTAAACAGGAAACAAGAGATAAACCTCTACTCCTATACGCACAACTTAGAGGAGTGTGAACTGAAAGATAAATACGAAAAAAGAAAAAAAAGAGAGTAGAAAACAAATAAAAGTGCTGGATTGCTACGTGATGTCAGTTCTTCAATACGGCAGTGAATGCTGGACAATATAATCAAAAATGAGGACAAAACTGGAATCAGCGGAAATGTGGTTCTACAAAAGGATGCTGCGGATATCGTGGACTGCAAGCAACGATGAGGTGTTAGAAAGAATGGCAACAAAAAGGAAATTAATACTGAGCACCAGGAAGAGACAACTGAAGTTCCTGGGACACGCAATGAGGAAGGAGAGCTTGGAGAACCTGATACTGACTGGCCCGATAGAAGGAAAGAGAGACAGAGGAAGGCAGCGGATAACATATTTGCAGGGCCTGATCGGGTGGATCAGGCGTAACAGGAGCAAACATACCAAGAGCCACAAGGGATAGGGAAACGTGGAAAACCATGGTCGCCTACGTCCTGAAGGGACAGGGCACATAGAAGAAGAAGTTGGTAGAAATGCATTTAGGTGTGTCAAAATTGATTCAATCAAAATTAAGTAGTATATAACCTTGGAGATACAATATTTGGGTTATGGAAGGGAGCAGGATGGCTTCGATCTAGACATGTCACTTTTTAATTTTGTCTGGGGAAGATACATAGTGGGACCTTAGATGGAAACAAACAGAGTATACATGAGGATCAACATTGCATGGTGATTCTCAGTTTAACACTTCAATGCAATCTTCCGTCCAAGCGTGGAACAGATAGTCACAATGCATTGTTGATCCTGATATCATATTTACACTGACTATACCTATAAAGATCTGTTTCCGGCGTAGTGCACTCCTCCCCTATAAATATACTAAACAATATATATATATATATATATGTGTGTGTGTGTGTGTGTGTGTGTGTGTGTGTGTAATTGTATTATTTATGGGAAAGAGTGCTCAATATAGGAGAAAGACCGTAAATATAGATAGTACGGACAGAAAAATCAACAGGCATGCTGACTCTCATTTTCAAGACTCAAGCCTTTTTCAAATTATGTACCACTACTCTTTACACTGATCTATGCAGGGAGTAGTGACACATGGTCTAAAGATTGCTGAAGGCATGAAACCAACAGTGACCATGCAGCGTAGAATTCTATGTTCACACACTCCTTCTTTCTCTCTCTCTCTCTCTCTCTCTCTCTCTCTCTCACACACACACACACACACACACACATATATATATATATATATATATATATTTCAGGAGTTAAATCTGTAAGTCTATAGCTTAATAATGTTATAAAAACGCAATACATATTTATTTTTCAACATAGCCTCCTTTTTTCCAGTGAATTTAACAATTCTCTATTAATCATATAGATCAAATATTATACAATGATAATTTTAGATTAAGTATGTCACAATGAACTCTTTGAACTGTTAGATAAGCTTGATTGGGAAGGATATTAGAATAAACCAGAACTTATATAATGCACAAAAATGAAAAGTGGCATAAGACAAGGATGTGTCTTCTCACCAGTCCTGTTCAACCTTTACAGTGAAGCAATCCTGAGAAAACTAGAGGTCTTATCAGGATTCATTATTAGGTACCAATATTCCTCACAACATTAGATATGCAGATAACACTGTTGACAGCAGATACAGAAAGGAAAATACAGTAACACCTATAGAATTTAATAAAGGAAATAGAAAAGAAAGAACTAACGAGAAGAAGATAAGAAGATAGAATTATGCTTACCAGCAAAAGAAATACCCCAACACACGAATTGCAAACTGGAGATACCAAAATCAAGCATCTGTCTCACTAACTTACATCCTCTCTTTCTCTCTCTCTCTCTCTCTCTCTCTCTCTCTCATGCTTTTTTCGCCGTCCACCCCACTCTCATCAGTATTCTTTTCTTTCTCCTACTCTCTTCCTGATACCTGCAACCTCTCACTCCTTCTCATAACATTCCTCCTATGTAACCCCCTGCACAACAATGGCAGTAAAATGCCTTGCTTGGGGCGACGAGATTATAAAAAAAAAATACAAAAATTTAAATATCTAGGAAGTGTTTTAACAGAGGACAGAATATGCGAAATCTGAAGGTGGGTTGGGATAGCGAAAATACCTTTCAAAAGCTAAGCAAGGTATTAAGAAACAGGAAAACTTCGCTAAAAGCAAAGAAAGTACTGAACTGTTATGCTATATCAGTTCTACATATGGATTTACACTTAGAATAAGCAAGAGACAGTTGAAATTTCTAGGGTCCATAAAGAGGAAAGAGGTCTGGGACTCACAAAAGATATATTAAAGACAAGAAGGACAGATAAAATCAGTGTATAACCTACCTAACGAGTTTGCGTAAATGGATAGAAAACTAGTTAGGGTTCTGTCGAATACATGTAAGCAAATGCATATATGTGTGCGTGTGCCTATATAAGTGCGTCATTGTGCATGTATGTAACTCTGTGTTTATGCATGTGGAATGTTTGTATGTGTGTATATATGCTTCAATGAGTGTAACAAAGTAACTCTTTGCGCATGCGTGTCAGGATTTTTGAAGGTCCGGGTTTGCATCTGACCTGCACTTATCAGTCTCGTGAACATGAGTCGATTTAATCTTGAAGTGGCAGGGATGGAGACCGACGCTGGAATAACACGCGCAAAACATATTTCCTTGTTAAATAACAACTCACTAGCAACACACACACACACACACACACACACACACACACACACACATATATATATATATATATCCCTAATTTGCTTAACTTTGTAAGCAGTACCTAGTTACTGACCGGTATTATTAAATATGTACTTATATATGTGTGCGTTGTGGTGCAAAGTTTATCAGCACGGAATGAGAAATCGGAGAGCCGAGTTCGAATTTCAGCAGAATTTGTAGCATTCACTTACGCGCAAATACCCTTGGTAAAAGTATCTCTTCCTCCTTCAGCCATTGGTTGAATAGCAAGACAGATTGAATTATTTAGTCTTGGTTGGCAACCAGTCTACCCCAGAAAGAAATGGCAACCTACTGCGGGAAAATCTTCTGCTAAGTCAATCATGGATCGAAAGTGACATGATCGCTTAAGCGTATATCACGTATGGCAATTAACTGACTAATATATAAATTCATGGGTATTTTCATACAAATCTGCTTATTCATCTCGGCAGACGTATACACACACACGCACGTGCGTGTGTGTGTGTGTGTGTGTGTGTGTGTGTGTGTGTGCTGAGACAATTTTTCTCAACAGAAGCTATCTTGCATATCTACAAGTCTACTATTCGTTCATGCTAAGAATATTGCTGCTACATAAGGGTCTGGTGATCTTGCTAAATATTTAGAGATTCTTGATAAAATCCAGAAAACAATCTGCAATGTCGTTTCCGGCTTCTTACTTTTTAGTCAACTTTGATCTTCAAAATCTTAAATGTAATGTCATATATATATATATATATATATATATATATATATAAGCTTTTTATTCAATTCTTCTTCTGTTTGTTTAAGTGTTTAAGTGTTATCTTTTCTGGAGATAAACTATCCGAATGTTCTATATATCCGAGCGCATTCAGCTTTTCTATTAATCATTATCAAGGATGCTTTTTTTTAACTGAGTGTAGATTTTTATATATGTATTTAGAGTCATGGTAATGTTTATTTTTGCAAAATATGGTAAGCACATTGTAACACACGCACACCCATATTAAAGCAATATTTTATTTCGAACGATCTGATGAGCTATCATTCTATCTAACACCCAGAGATAAATTGAGAAATCAATAGAAAACTATGCTCATGATTAATCAATATATAAATAATCAAATAATAAAGTAAATAATATTATGAAGATAATATAAAAAAGTTTGAATTATCGATCAAATCAAATACAACCTGTAAACATTTTTTCTATTTTACCATTATTTTATATACATACATACATACATACATACATACATACATTTATTTTAGTGATGTTCCTCTTATACAAGGGCCAAGTGCCACACGAGGTAAAAGATTACTGAAAAAGGTTGTTGCTCGAGCGTTAAGAGTAAGAGGTGGTATTCACGTGGAAAAGAAAACGACTGACCCTTGATATGAACAGGTTAAGATTATAGTCGTTGGGGAAACATCATCTTGAAAGCCCATTGCGCAAAGCAGCGATTCGTGGGAAGAAACTGTTCGAGTGGAATTGAATTCTTATCAGTGGAATACGGAGGAAATGAAGCTGGTTCACCTCGGTGTAAGAGGCGTGACAGATCTTAGCTGAAAGAGTTAGAGTTGTTGGAACTAATGTACCACGTGGAAACATTTTCCATCGAAATAAAATAGCGACAGAAACTTACAATGTTTCATCTTTGGGTAAAAAATTTGTTAAGTGAAAAATAGTTAATCACCCACAAGGCCGTGTAAGTGAAGACTAGGCAGCTTCAGTGCAGACAAAGCCACAATAATCTTTTTTCTGCCTATCTGGCACTTATAAAGATAAACCAGAACAGAAGTCAGTATTTGTCTATATTTCTGAGATGAGTTAGTATTTACGCTATTTACATTATTCGGACTATTGTCCTTATCTTTGTTGCCATTCGTTCGACATTTCGGCCTTTGTACATTCCGGCCTTCTTCAGGTACTAGGAATTTCGAACTGAACCCTTTATTACAATCACTGGGGTATATCATTCTCACTCCTTGCCTAGAGCCTCCGTTGGTAGTCATGAGGTATCTCTCTATAACCCTGTAAGTTATTTGTTCACTACTCACAACTCTTTGGGTCAAGTCACAGGAACTAACCAACGTGTATATCCACTGGGCCATGTGTCCTTAATTTCTGGGACTTATAAACCTAATGTTCTGTAACCATTTTTTACCAGAGTTCATACTGCAATTTTTTATGTTAATGGTTTTCTCTAGAATGTTTTTATGTTAATGGTTTTCTCTAATATTTTTACCAGAGCTCATATTGCAATTTTGACACTAATAATTTTCTCTGGCACTCCGTATTACTGGTTCCCATATTGTATTAATCTCTATGCTTGGTCGGCTTAGATTTTTGTAGCCTAGCGTATGTGCTGATTTCTAAAGTTTATTTAGATTCCAGTGACATTCTCTATGTATTATTTCATTTTCATCTCATAGGAGGCAGTGATACCCTTTCTCCCTCTACATGTGGTCAGCTACGCCTAATTTTTCTATCTCCCCTCATGTTACGCCCTTGCGATGTTCTTTTAGCCTTACCTTAAGGGGGCGGCCTCTTTCTCCTTTATATTTCTTTCCGCAGCTATATGGAATGGCGTACACACAGAAGTCAGATAATTACTGGAGCGATACAAAGAACCGGCCATTTTTCCAGCAACACACACACACACACACACACACACACACACACACACACACACACACACACACGGCTAGTGACATGAACGTGTGTGTCTTTCTATGCGTGCGTGAAACACAATCGATATTTTTGCAAAGAAAAACATAGATGCATAGACCAATGCAAATATACGATATGTGTAAAATTTCAGATACTGAAGGGCAATAAATGAAATGGCAAGAAGAAAATATTTCATGCCAACGCGTTTCCTTCATATCAAATAAAGTGTAGGTTTTCTTTTTGGTAACCTGTATTTGTACACAGAAGCAACGTAGACAAAAAAGCGCTTAAATTCTGAATTAAAGAACGCTCTAAAATATTCAAAACTTTTACAGCGTAAAGGCAAGGTAAACTATGGAAGACGCTAAGTGACCTAAGTGTTGATGTCTTAAAGAATAAAAGATTTCAGAGAACTAAATTGAGCAATTTATCGATAAGACGAATTATCCAGTGTGTCACATGTATTACTTTACACATTCCTTCGAAAATCCCTACCAAGAAAAAAATCCCATTCTCTATCAGGTTACTTTTTACATTTCATACCTCTTTGCACGAACTTATGAATAAAAATTAAGTATCTAGTTGGCCATTGTTACTGTGGCGATAATCTCTGTTGTAGAGGCTTGCCCAGGCACATCGGTTTTACTTTAACATGCTCAAAGGCTACTTGTGGTTCATACTGCAACTATACTAATCATGGCCATGGCATAGAGTTCCGTAGAAAAGTCATTTTTTACTCACCAGACTTGCATAGAAAGTGATACTGGGTCTTGGCAAACCATAAAAGTTTGGTTGACCTCCATCAAAACCTGCATGTATCCCGATAGCCACCATTTTAATAATTGCGGTAACTCTCTGTAGAGGCGAAACTTTTTCCCAAATATAGGCATGCCATATATCATTAGAAAGGAACTTTTATGCGGATTAAGAATTTGGGTCAGAAAATGAACAGAAAATGAGATCAATGAATGAATAGGCCCAGGACAGCTACTAAATTCTCAACACTTTGTTTCAATGTGCATAAGAAATCATTTTGTTTATCATTAACAAACAAATTTTACAACAACAAGAGGTGACATGATAAAATTTAGTATGAAATTTGCAGATGAATTCACTAGAACGATGTGCCAGGCCTTATAAAACATCTGACAAAATATGTTCTCTCTTACTATTTGTACAGTTTTGACACTTGCAGTACTCAGTAAAGACTATACCATTTCTCTTGCATCCACATACTTGCATAGATCCATTTTCTACACGTGCAAGACGTGGTGTACTCATCTGACACTGAGGACTGGTTCTTTTCTGAAAGAAGCATCCCATCCACTGACTTCCATCCTAAGTTTAACAGAGACAATGAAACTTTGCTTGAATCCAAAAGCGTGAGGCAAATTTGGGTAAAGTAATGGGAACACAAAAGATGAGCTTTTATTAAAGAATTTGGATGTAACTCAGTGAAGACATTTTTTCTTGACATGTAGATGCTGTATATGAGGTCATCAAAAGTGCCACAGCTACAACTAGACTGAGTAATTTTCTCAAGAAATTTCACTGCTTTTGTCAATGCTGCTGTGTCAGTGGTTTCCCCAAACTCTTGTAAAAAAAATTCTGGCTGCGCTTTTAAGGTGGCTGCTTTGGTGCCCACCCTGCTGGTGACGTCACATCCGATCAAGAAATGAGCTTTCAGCAGTATTCTTGACATTTTCACCAAGTTTGTTTGCTAGGGCATTGACTGGAAAATGTTTTGTTTTTTCACTATTCCGAATTTGATCCAAATTTATTCACTCGCTTGTTGTTGGCATTGCTCGAAATAGGCTAATGCATACATTACATTATCTGTGTTTTTAGAAAGGATGACCTCTTTATTTACTCCGTCTTGAACACAGTTATACAAGTGCGGAATTAAGCGGCAATCTGCTTCCTCAGTAGAAGTGTCAAGTTCAGGTTTTAGCTAAAAACACCGGTTTTGAATTTTTTTATAATCGATTTACACTAAGCAAGGCAGTACTGCCACTAGTGGCCAGGGGCTGGAGCACTTCACTTTCGGTCACGTATCCAGTCAAGACGGAAGTTTTCATATATTGTCTTACTGTTGAAAAATTTTCGAGAAAGAACCTGCAAACTCTGTTTTGTGTGGAAGCCCCAGATTGCTCTACTTCCACTAGGATTGACGAGTCAAGTGTTAAGTTAACTCTCAATTGCGTCTACTGAAGACTCGCAATTCCTTTCTGATTCCTTGATAAATTGTTCAAGGTAATTATCCTATACAATGTCAATCCGATCAACAGCGGCAACACTTTCGACTACTTTCCATACAATTTCAAACATTTATCTGAATGATTTACACTTAAAAAAGGGATCTCTTCGCTCAACAGTCACGAAATCTACTATGAAGCTGTCCTCATATAATTGTATTTATCGATGTCAACATCCTCTTTTACAAGGTACCTTTCAAGATCATGTATGATGGTGTGTTTTTGAGGTTTCTGCATATCATCTCCATCAAAAAGGGAACTGATTTCTGATTGATCATACTTTAATAACTCGCGCACAGGTATTCCACGTGATCTATCTATATCTATTGTCTTTTGTTTATGTCCAAGTTTCTTTGCGAATACATTCTTTGTCGTTTCGGAACTAGCACCGACCTTAGAATGAGGCTGGTCAGCGGTCCTAAACAAAGGTAACCTCATCCTCTTGATTGTTTTACTCAGCTTTATTTCTTTGGTGATAATTTTTTTCGAAAGTTAAAACATTCCTTCACTCTATTTTCAAAATATCCCACCAATTGTGCTGAGGCTTCAGGCGGCACAACCTGACCTAAAAATGATGCAAATTCGAAGACAGGAAAGGGTTCCTCGATCCTAGATAAACACTACCATCTTTTCCACAGCTTCATTGCATATTACAATGAGACGGATTTTCTAAATGAGGTTGCTCAGCATCAGAAACAGCAAAATTCGAGCTAGTAATCTCAGCATGATACTTGCTGATCGCTATCACTTTATGGTATGCTAACCTCCATTCAGTGACAAAAGATTCATGTTTGATTTGGTCTATTATGCCTTCGGCCCATTCCTTTCAATACTGGATCGTTTGTTCTAACTTCATGTTAGGAGCAACTATCTTGAAATAGTCAGGGCTAGTTTTTACAACAAATTTGCCATGAATAAATTAGACATACAACTCAGAATTCTTGAAGGGAAGCTTTCTCATTTTCTCCATATACCAGGAACCGTACCACAGATGCTTTCTTAAATGCAGAACACTGGAAATAAACGTAATGGAACGAAGATAGAGAGCTCAGTTACCCTTCCTGTCATACGCAAACAGGTTTTTCAGGTTGTTTGTGAACTTAATAAACCAATCCCAGTAGCTGTACATTTGTGAAAATTGTCGAAGTCTGTCTTAAAAATGCTTGAATTAGCCGTACTGTTTTCATATGCTTTTTGGCATTTCTCTGGATATCTTGGTTGCAATGATTTCATGATTTGAGAGAGGTATGAAGATGTCTCGGTGTTCGATGAACGCCTGCCATTTGATAGGATCGGTAGAGTTTTCAGTGACTTCGCATAGTGCGTGCCTTCAAGAACAGTTTGTAATATTTTATCACCTAAAATGTTTGTTTTAGCTGTCTTCTATACCACTACCTTGGATGTACTTTCCAGTACAATGAAGAACACATTTTGCAATATTAAAACTTCCAAGCAATGGTACTAAGACCTTGAAGTGGTTTTCTTTTTAAAGGTATGTCCAATACAATACTAAAGACTCCCTCGTTACAAAACACTGGCAAGTAATTTTGCTGTATCTGTTCAGCAACCTTTTAAAAGTTAAGCAACACAGTAGATTTGTAACATTTATTGTCCATGGGATACTTAATCACACTGCTCATTCAGTTTCAGACAAGATTTTGTTGGATTTTAGCAGCCGTCATCATTCGTGATTATCTATGCTCTTTTGAAACAAGATTCCCGTTGCATTTCACCTGGCATATTATGCAACGCCGACGATCATATACAACTTCCATTCTCACTCTCTTAAGCCAAATAGAAGTATCCATATTGATTGCAATCGTGTCTCATCTACATATATCTTATAGCTAGTTCATAAAAACATAAATCCCAGCCTGCTGAACATAAAACTTTCAGAAAGCAATAAAAAATGCAAACAAAAAGTTACCATATTTGGTATATAGGAAATTCTCAAATTGATTCCTTAAAATAAACCTTTTAAACAAAGAATAACTGATTGAATAACTGTTAACAGATTACTCATTAGTAATTTTATTAATGATGCCTGATATTGATCCAGAAATTGCTGACTACAATGTGAAACTGCAAT
Source organism: Ascarosepion bandense (assembly GCA_037127315.1). Classification (NCBI taxonomy): domain Eukaryota; kingdom Metazoa; phylum Mollusca; class Cephalopoda; order Sepiida; family Sepiidae; genus Ascarosepion; species Ascarosepion bandense. The sequence continues at coordinate 1,763,636 of JBBBDQ010000131.1, read as the reverse complement.
GATCACCTAGTGAAGGCCTGTTTTTGTAAATTATTTTATTTTCTGCTCATTTCTAGACCCAAATTCTTAGATTATTCTTAATCAGTATAAAATATTCTTTCCAATGACATATGACGTGCCTATATTTGGGAAAACATGTTGCCCCTATTGAGAGTTCCATGCAGGTTTTGATGGCGGTCAACCAAACGTTTCTGGTTTGCCAAGACCCAGTGTCTTTTCTACGGGATCTGATGCCAGGCCTTGGACTATACTGAGTTATAGTTTCTTGGAGAGAGCGCATAATTTGGGTGATCAGCAATTGAACAAGTCCAGTATGTTTAATTCCTCGGTTACCATAACTTGTAAATTCGTGCTATCAGGCCTATTGACTGTTTTCAAACATTTTCGTCTACCCAAAGTTTGGGTCAACCCGTGGTATAATTTCCAGGCACTGCTATTTAGAGAAAGGACATAGAAATTGCTTATTTATATTTTACCTTTGCAAGCAGACTCATTTTTGTTGTAGTTATCACTCTTTTTTACTCCAAAGGTTATGGACAATTCTTCTCACGAGGGCGTGTCCTTCTTTTTCTACTACCCTTTAGGCTTTCCTGGAAGTGACCGTTACCTTGATAGATAAATCTGGTGGAGCTGGCTTTAGGTCTCTTCATCTGTATAGGAATGCCAGGTGGTTTTAAATCCGTATTGTTTGTTTTGTTTTGCTTAATAAATGTCTTGGGTTTCGCTGAAAGTTACATAATAACATATACATTCCCTTTTCTGTATAACGGTGTTGTAGTCAATGTAAAATACAGTCTACACGGTGTTTAGTTATATCTACAAAGTTACACTTCAGGGGTCGCCATAACCAATCTGATTGTTGGTTATGACAGCAAGGAATTTAGTTATGTCTACAGTATGTCATATACATATTGTAGGTAGAGGCACTAATGGAGTTCTTGGAAGTCAATCGTTTGTTCTTGTTACTAATTCCATAATGTGCGTTGTGGTGAAGTGGATATCGACTCGGATCGAGAAATCGGGGTGCCGAGTTCGAATTCTAGTTGAATTCCTTGCATTCACCTACGCACTAATACCTTGGGAAAGGTATTAATCCGTCTCTTTCCTCCAGTTATGGGTTAAATAATAGGACAGATTAGTTTCTTTAGCCTTGGCTGGCAACCAGTTTACCGCAGAAAACAATGGCAACCTACTGCGAGATAATCTTCTACCCAGTCAGTCATCTCTCTTTCGAGACATGATCGCCCAAAGCGTGTATCATGTATGGCACTTAACTGACTGACTAATTCCATGCGACCGGCACACAGTGAAGGAGAGTGTGCTAGCTTCTTTCTAGACGTGAATCCATACCTACATGTGGTCCCTTCTGTACACGAATTTCTAATGTCTGCTGGAAATAGCTGGATATATAAGAAATCTAATCAGACAATACGGTACTAGCCTTTCCTGGTTCCCTGACGTTGTTTTCTAGCCCAGGTGAGGCGGGGGTAATCGATGTTGTAGTATCAGTAATGGTATTTTGCTGGTCAACAGCTACAAATCCCACATTGTATAGTGAATCGACTGAGCAATTTGACCAATCTTGTCAATCTCCAACGATCCTGTTTTTGTATCACGAACCACGAATGCAGGTCTGAAATTCACATATTTTTAGTTTTTTTTTTGTTTGTTTATTATACTGATACCTGAAAAGAACTTCGAGATATTGTCAATAAGGAGATAGAGTGACCTTTCATTTTGACTTAATTGCATTATCACCTTACTTGGGTTGAAAGGATTACCAAAATTAGTACATGTGTTTGAGTAGACGTGCATATTTTTGTCTAAACAGTGAAATCAATATCTACCAGTTAAGAGTCGATAAGTCACAAGAAAGTAAAGTTGCTTTTGAGCAGGAATCAAACCTGTATTCCTTCATCAATCATGAATTACAACTTGGAAGATATGCGTGCCTTACTAATTAAGTCAGGGAAAGCCATCATGAAAAGAGGGCCATAATTACGCTATTTAAGAAATGCGCATCTCTTGTTGGACATTGTAATTTTAAGCAATTTGCAAAAACGACGTTATCACTTATTCCTGCAAATATTATATTTAGTACGTAGACACGATCAAGTACAGTTAAAGCTCACCTTGCTTAAAGGTTACTTTCCCAGTTTAAAAGAAAACACAAGCCTGATCCTTGCCTAGATATGCATTTCTTTAATAAGACTTTCGTTTGCACAGCCAGGTAGATTTAAACTTCGCCCTTTAGAAAAAGAAAAAAGAAAACTATAATGTGTATTCACTAAATATAATCTTCATAGAAATACACACACACGTGGACATGCATAGGTCTGGTATTATATATATATTGTCATCCGCAGACAGATTTGTTTCGCTGTATTATAGCTCATCAGTACGGTTAGACTCTGAGTGCTCCCTAACCCGGGATTGAAACCCGACCGAATTGGCGTCAGTCGGCGACTCTACCTCTGGGTCATGGGGCGTTCGGTGGAAGAAGGTACACTTTTTAGTGCATATATGTATATATTTATATAAGAAAAATTAAGACAAACACGGTATTTCATGGTAAATCGGAAGTTTGGCCTATTTCAGGCGAACCATCCTCAGCTTTCGTCTTTATTGTACAAAGGATTTTACACGATATAAAAGGTTCGTGCTAAATCCTTTGTACAATAAAGACGGAAGCTGATGATGGTTCACCTGAAATAGACCTAAACTTCCGATTTACCATGAAATAACGTGTCTGTCTTAATTTTTCTTATATTTGCTCTATATGTATTTATATACATATATATTTAGAGCTCTCTTAGAAAATTATCCTACCACTGTATGTACAGGATACTCCTTTGGATTCTTCTATACCCACACTGCATGCTGATATATATATATATATATATATATATATATATATATATAATAGTAATAATAATAACAATAATAATAATAATAATAATAACAATAATAATGATACTATTTATAATTGTTATAATATATTTTCAGTCCGGCTCTTAGATTTATTCTTATATATATATATATATATATATATATATATATTACGTATAATAGACCTTATTAATAAAAACGAAAAACCCAACACTCAATAACATCAACTACGAACACGCTAACAACATGCTTATCGTGTTCTGTACATAACACATACTACTACACCACATTATACATAAAACCACATACATTCTGTTACACGTAAAATAACATTCATCCTCGAAAATGGCTAAAAGTATAGCCGAGAGCGCTCGAATAAACAAAACATTAAGACAATTTTTATATAATTTATGTTCTCAGAAGGAAAAATCATAAGATCGCATGATAAATTGCATAAAAACTGAATCATCACACCTTGTCTGCCATTTTGAATGGAACCTGCATTTTTCAAATGAAAAAACATCAAACTCAGGCCGAGAACTTTTCATCAGTAGATTGTATATAACATTACATATGTCTATCTTTATACATATGTATGTATGTATGTATGATAGATAGATAGATAGATAGATAGATAGATAGATAGATAGATAGATAGATATGTGTATGCGTGTGAGAGATAGACCGAGAGAATCGGATGTGGTGGTGTAAGTTGGTGAGGGATGTCAGCCACGTGATTAAGTGGCCATGCGACTCATATTAGACAACACAGGGCGAGGTTATACTGCAGATATCTGAACCAATAAATGTCATATGTAATGGACGAAGCTGGGCTAGAACTCGTGATGTGGGGCCCTGCTGCTGTCTGTTTGAATGACCATGACCAGCTCCGGGTGGAAACTATCACCCGGGAAGAGAGTGTGTTTGTGTGTGTGTGTGTGTGTGTGTATGAGAGAGAGAGAGGGTGGATGGGATTCATTTAAAAATAAAAAAGAGAATAAGAGAACGGAATTCATTTCATTATGGGAAAGACAGGGAGTGAGGGAGAAAGAGAGGGAGGAAAAAATTAATAATAGTAAAGAGAGAGAGAAAGAGAAGAATTCGTTTAATAGAAGGAAAATATCAAGAAAGAGAAGGTTTCGGTTAATAATAGGAAAGAGAGTAGGAAAGAGAAAAAGAGGGATTCGTTTATTAATAACGTGAAAGAGAAAGAAAGAGAGAGAAAAGGAGAGTAAGCATCATTTAATAATGGAAAAGAGAGAGAAAGATAAAGTTATTTAATATTAGGAAAGTGAGCGAAAGAGAAGGAGTCATTTAAAAATGGAGAGAAAGCGAAAGAGTCATTTAACAAAAGGAAAGAGAGAGAAAAAGAGTCAATTAAATATACGAAAGAGAGAGCGAGAGAAAGAGTTATTTAGTAAAAAGAAAGACAGAGAAAGAGAAATAAAGAAAAAGAATCATTTAATAATAGGAAAGAAAGAAAGAGTCATTTAATGAAAGAGATAGAAAGAGAAAGAGAAAGTGTCATTTAATAATAGAGAGAGGAAGAGATGGGAAAAAAAGACAGAGAAAAGGTTATTTAATAATAGGAAAGAGAGCGAAAGAGTGAGAAAGAGCCATTTAATAATAGAAAAAAGAGAGAAAGAAAACGAATCATTTAATAATAGGAAAGAGTGAGAGAATTGTCATTTAATAGTAAGAAAGAGAGAGACAGAAAGAGAGAGACAGAAAGAGTCATTAAATAATAGGAAAGAGAGAAAAAGAGAACGAATTGTATAATAATAGTTAAGAGAAAAAAACGAAAGAAAAAGAAAGACTTATTCAGTAAATGAAGAGAGAAAGAGAAAGGGAAAGATTCATTTAATAAAAGGAAGAAGAGAGAAAGAGAGAGAAAGAGAAATGTTATTTAACGAATGGAAAGAAAGAGAAAATGTTTCATGTAATAATAGGAAAGAGAGAAAAAGAGAGGGAAAGAGTCATTTAATTATAGGAAAGAGAGAGAGAAAGAGTTATTTAATGAAACGAAATAGAAAAAGAAAGAGCCATCTAATAAAAAGAAAGAGACAGAAAGAGAAGAGTCATTTGATAAAAAGAAAGTGAGAGAAAGAAAAATAGAATCCATTAATAATAGTAAAGAGAGAGAAAGATAATAGGAAAGAGAAAGAGAGAGAGAAAGAGTCATTTAAATACAAAAAGAGAGAAAAATGGGAAAAGAGAAAGAGTCATTTAATAATAGGCGAGAGAGAGAAAGAGTAAGAGTCATTTAATAATCGGAAAGAAAATTGTTGATCCTCCGTTTATCCAAATATCACGAATTCCGCTGCTTTCAAAACTTGAAGCGTCACAAATACCAAAATGGTCACTGATATTTCTACATCTAACACGATTAAAATTAATATTCTTGCATTTGTTCGACGTTGTGTATTATGTTGGTTGTGGCGGACTATTGTAGTGAAGCTTAAAAGGTCAGCGTCGTCTTAATTTCTCGTGTCGGGTCGATGCTGCTCGATTTCAGATTAGGTTGGAAACAAAAACAAAATCTTTGCAGAATTAAATACGAACAAAATACTTTTCTTTTTAAAAAATCTCTGTGCGTTGTAGTGCATTGGATATCGGCTCGGAACGAGAAATCGGGGAGCCGAGTTCGAATTCCAGCCGAATTCATTGCATTCACTTGCGGGAAAGGTATTAATCCGTCTCTTCCTTCCAGTTATGGGTTAAATAACAGGACAGATTGGGTTCTATAGCCTTGGTCGGCAACCAGTCTACCGCAGAAAGCAATGGCAACCTACTGCGGGATAATCTTCTGCCCAGTCAGTCATGCCTCTTTCGAGACATGATCGCCCAAGCGTGTATCACGTATGGCACTTAACTGATTTCATATTACTTAAACATCAAAATAAGAAGCTCGGTACGTGAGAAGGATTTTCATGTCATTGATTGTTATTCCAGATCGACAGACATGTTATCTCTCACAGGACCTCGTCTCCTCCATCGAATCTATGATATACTACCCCCGTGAATCTATGATATAGGGATCACCACTCTTCTATATCTCAACTTTCATAAGGCAGTATTCATATAAAATACAAATTTTATTGTAAGCCGATTATATACAATAATGGATCATATGCAGTATAGGTAAACATTTCAACTAGAAAAATGAAAATAAATAAAAATTCCAGACAAGTCATATTAGATCATTTGATCTTAAATAAATGTTTTGCAGCAATTATTAATATCAACTTCGTACTTTCTTGTTAAAAAGTTGAATAATTCTAGTACATTCACTATCATGGATAAAAAATAGTTATTATTTATATAGTGTTTTTAAGACTTGGTATGAACAAAATAAATTCACGGATTTTGACAAAAAAAGAGCCCAGAATGGCATCACAATTCGCGAAAATGTTTCAACTTTTAATAGTCAGCTATGCTTAGCTTAATTTATAATATATAAATGCAGGCAAAACAAAAAAAATAAAAAATAAAAAAATAAAAAAACAAATCCTGGTAAGATAGCGAATGCTACAAAGCATTGCCCGGAGCCCACAATCAAGTTGGCCCCCGGTTGGGAAATTCGATGGTAGTATGTGCCAGCTTTGATCTCACAGGACATATGTTTGTTGAGAAAAAAAAACTGGTCCCAGGTGAGTGCTTTCGATCGAAGTCTTTGATTAGGTTGAGTCATAAGTAATTTGTTTTTGTTAATCATCTTTATTCTTAAAAAATTATAATGGTATATTTTATTTCATTCCCCATTTTACAATGACATGTTGCCAATTATCAAGCAGATCTTCAGTGTATTTGGAGTAAATTTCCACTGGATCTGATTTTCAATTTTCTTAAATCGGGTTTTCATTAGACAAAGTTTTCTCCACCAAAGCTTTTTGCAGTGATTGGAACAGGTAATGATCGTTTATTGCAAGGTCAGGTAAATATGGTGCATAGGGTAGAGCAAACCAGCCGAGGCCCAAAATTGTCGTGTATTATTTTTACCGTACGCGACCTTGCGTTGCCATGAAGAAGAACGGCATTTATTTTTTGCCGTTCACAAAATTAAGTTATGTCAGTATATTTTAAATCTATTCTTAATTACCACGTATGATAAATAGTTCATTCTTCATTACAATCGGTTGTCTTCAAAAACGGACATTACTTATGACTCAACTCAATACTTTCCTTACATTTTTTAAAATTTTTGATTGTTAGCAAATTCTTAACAAGTTGTTCTTTGAAATGATTGGACCATATTAGCGATATGAAGAGGAAGGCGCTACTTAATAGGCAACATTCTATCCTTCATCTCTACTTATAAAAACCTTATGTACTGGGAAGACGGAAAGCAGCAGTCTAGACCATTCGCCTGAAACATCATCTAGAACACAATTTCATTGTCTCTCGATGGTGATGGATGCCTAACCTATACCAGACTAAGCTAATATTGATTGCTTAGCTGTTTACGTAATTATTTTCTGACTTCTTTGAAGTCTTTCAAAAGCAACTGATGCAAAGATCAAAGTCATTATTGCTTAATGTTTTCTTAAAATAACTCATCGTTTACTTGATTTACATGGAAATGATAAATGTCAACCCAAGATGAGACTTATAAATAATTTTTAGCTAAGGTTTGTTATTTTATTTACAGACTAACCTTGAATATAAATAGATGTTTCTCTTTGTACTTACAGATGATTCTAGATGGTTTACGGAGAGGTTTCAGCGAGGGTCCGTGAGGATCAGATAAAAATTGATATTTATATTCGCTGAGGAAGAAGGGCTTGAAGAACTTGATACTGACAGGCCAGATAGAACGAAAAAGAGTCAGAGGAAGGCAGCGGACAACATATCTGAGAGACCTGATCAGGTGGATGACGGAACGGGGGTTGCGAAGTGTATCAGGAGAAAGCATACTAAGAGCCACCAGAGATAGGGAGACGTGGAGGACCATGATCGCCTACGTTCTGAAGGGACAGGGCACATAGAAGAAGAAGATACAGCCCTTGTCCCAATCAACAGTTTCCCATAGAAAGAAATAAAAGAAAATGCATCCTGATGCTGCTTGATAGAAAATGCACCCAGCTACTAATTATTAACCCTCTAGGGCCATTCGTATCATATTTGATACAGTATGAAAACAAGTCTTGAAAGAAATATTTTCCTGAAAAATTTTTTAAGAGAAATATTTTATAAATTTCAAATGAAAGCAGCACTGACTGCTCAGTCAATGACTACCAAATGTTTCCTTATAGGGAAATACCAAATGTTTCCTTATAGGGAAATACTGTATCAAATATGATACGAATGGCCCTAGAGGGTTAACACGAAAATATGATATTCTTAATTCCAAAGAAAGTCAGGAGCAGATTAACTTGACGTATTAAAATATATTACCGCTCTATATAGTGAGTTTGACTCTCACTTGTGTCCCACTATCCTGACTTTGTTCTATATTAAGCCAAGTTTAGAGATTCGCTAACCTTTTAGTCATACAAAATCAACTAAGAGCAAAATCTAGTGTCGAAATATTATCTGCGAAAATAAGTATACGTAGTGTATGCAATTATTACCTGCGTATAACACTTACGCATAATTTATCTACGTACAACACGCCTGAAATTGCGGTTATATATTTAGAATCGACATTTCCCGCTATATAACATACAATGAAATTATGAATATGAATGTTCTCGAGAAGATGAATTGCTTTTTTCGTTCATAGTCTTTACTTGTTTCTTTCTGCTGCTTAGGATATGTGGTTGGTGCAGTGGATAGCCGCTTGTAATTAAAAATCAGAGAACTGATTTCGAATTCATGTCAAGTTCATTACATTCACTTACAGGCAAATATTCTTAGGAAATGTATGAATCCATCTCTTCTACTCCCAGCTATGAGTTAAATATTAGGATTTGTATACCGAAAAAAAATCGTTATCTCGAAAAATAATTACCGCAATATTCAGTCGCAAAAAAAAAAAAAAATTAAACGCATCTAGTAACACAAATGAACAAGGCAAGACGCCTAAAATAAAGAATTCAAACAGAGTTCAGGGCCAGAGTTCAACTTGAAATTAGACTTGTCGGACTCTCTGCCTTCGAACGGAAAGGAACTCGGACGAGGCTCTGCCGAAGAGCAAAGACTCGTTTAGGAAAAAAAGACAAAACACCGACTTTGCCTTATGCAAAGTCTACGGAAAATTTTTACCTAAACTTAAGGGATCGGATTTAAATAATCGAACTTATGTCACATGCGGCCTCAGTGGGGAGGACTTGGGTAAATGCCCAGAAATTCACTCGAACTATAAGCTGTCAGAGTTCGACTCAGTCGAGGTTCTATCTACGAACAGAGGCACGGCTGAGAAGAAAAAACAGGCTTCATACACGATCTAACGTATTCAAAATTTTGACACTTGGGCTCACTGTCCGAGCTTAAATTCCCTAAGTAAAACCCGACCATGTTTCACATTCAGTCTCAGTGGGGAGAGTCAGTGTAAATAATCAAAGTTCTACACGAACTCGAAAGTGACAGTCAAGCTCTCTATCTTCGGGCGGAAAGCAATCCAGTCGGAGCTCGGTCTACTGATTGGGATTCGTCTGACAAAGAAGGACAAGCACTTTGCCTTCGGCCAGAGTTCGACTCAATCGAGGCTACGTCTACAGACAGAGACTTGGCTTAGAAGAATAGACAAGCTTAGTGACTGATCCAGCGTATGCGGGTTCTGGTTAAATTTTCAACCTTGTCCAGTATCACGCGCTCAGGTTCCCCTCGTTAAACCCGACCTTTTGTTTCATATCCCGTATCAGTGAGGAGATTTTGGTTAAATGCTCAGAGTTCCGAGAGAGAAGACTCAGTCGAGGTTTTGTCTATGGACGAAAACTATGCTAAAAAAAGACACATCTGTATAGCATGAATGAATGTTTGTGTGCATACAACCACCTACGTCTAGTAAAGTTTGCAGATTCTGCGACAAAGCTAGGCAAAAACGACAAAAATGCACTGATAACATCTAAAACCTATGTTTTCCTGTTTTTGTTTTTATTTGTTTTTCGTCATATCCCCTCAGAATGTAGTTGATTATGGCTCTCCACGGATTTTTTACTTCGTTATTAGTTGCGAGGTCTCCTTGTTAAAGGCAGTGGAGTGGTTTCTCATTGATTTCTCCGCGGTTGTAATTTCTTCTTGGAATGGTTGCTACCCCAGGTTAGAGAGCTCTATCTATCTTACTATTTAATTCATAGCTAAGAGAAAAAGAGATGGATACATGTGTGCGAAAGTGAACGCAACAGAATAGGCCGGAATTTGAACTCGGCTTGTCGATCTTTCACCCGGCGTTGACAACTGATATATTAAATCTCAGTAATCGCACATACCTGAGATGAAATTAAATTTGCGCCGCTCATCAAACAGCATCCAATGAAAAAGAACATACGATTTTTTGTTTTAATTCGTTTTTGTGGACCGCTATGTGAAAGGGTATTTGTGCTTCAGTGAATGCAATGAACGCAACTCTCCGGCTTTGCATTCCGAGCTTGGTGCCTCTGTGTGTCTGTGTGTGTGTGTGTGTGTGTGTGTGTGTGTGTGTGTGTGTGTGTGTGTGTGTGTGTGGTTATTACTTATACATTCCATAGTAAATACCAAAAATGTTAAAAGATAATTACTGAATTTTAATCGTCATCATCATCATCATCATCATCAGTCCTATGACCATGTGTGTTCCTAGAGTCATTGCAAAGCTGAGTAAATGACTTCCCTCCATATAACTGAATTGAAAACCTGGGAGATTTCTTGTGTAGCGTGTCTTGAAAAAGTAAATCAATGTCAGATCATATCACAGCCAATATCCTCCAGTATGATGGTTCTCATTGGTCATAAACAAATAGCCAATGATTCCATCGTGAAATCCCTTCGGTTCTGGTTGTTAATTTCAGTATAGGAAACCCACCGCCAAGATATACGGTATCATTATCACACTGGTTGCATATGTAGATAAGTCTCCTTCGTGCTAGATGGCTGTTGACCCTATAAGAAGGGTTATTCGTCATTTGTCAGATACTGCTCAGTGTCTAGCCACTAACATTACCAAAAACCCTTGTGATGAATACCAGTTTAGTTGGCAAGGATCTGACCATGCAGTGGATAGTACATGTTTACATAGTACTAGTAGCATTTGTCTAATGACCTGACATAAAAGTCAAACTTAACAATTTTTTTTTCTGACGTAAATCGCGGATAACTGAAACCGTAGATGGGTGGAACCATGATAATGATGAACCAATGTATTTGTTTTTTTCTTTTTTTTTTTTCGAAATAATTTTTTATGAATTTGTATTCAAAATAGTTTCCTTTCCCGATTATTCCTCTCTCTCTCTCTCTTTCTCTCTCTCTCTCTCTCTCTCTCTCTTTCTCTCTCTAACAAAAATAACTCATTATTTCGGCCTTCCATTTTTCTAGGGTGGCGGGTGAGGGTAGGTCCTTATAGTATCGAAATTCTTTTGATGCTGCCGTTCTTTTTCCTCCTTTATCCCAGGAATAGGAAACCAGAATCAGGGCGAGGCGAATGCTAGTCACCACACTGGGTCAGGCCAGGCTTGTAAGGATGAGAAATATTCATGCCTGTCTATTTTATAGCTTACCGCAAGCGGAAGTGAATGGGAAATGTTATTACATGTTTTGTTGCGTTCGTCGGAAACTGGACGCTTCCGGGTAGAGAGCCATTCTCATCCTAGTAGCCACGACAGTTTTGTTTCATTCGCTAGCTTTCGTCTGGGCAACTGTGTAAAGACCGTAAAGGCCTGTCTCTGTGCCTTACAGTTCATTGATAATATTAAGTGGGTCTTTTGAGTATTATTGGTGCTTTAGAATAGATATCGGTGAATAAAGTTTTAATTATTCACGTGATAATTTTTTTATGTGTCTATATTTCTGAGACGAGGTAGTATTTACAGTATTTACATTATCCGAACTATTGTCCTCATCTTTGTTGCTATTTGTACGACGTTTCGGCCGTTGTACGCTCCGGCCTTCTTTAGGTGCTAGGAATTTCGAACCGAACCCTTTATTGCAATCACTGCGGTATATCATTTTCATTCCTTGCGTAAAGCCTCTATTGAAAGTCATGAGTTATCTCCCTCTAACCCAGCAAGTTTGCAGCTTCCTCTCTCGCACTTCCCGCCTGTGGAACTCACTCCCGTATTCTTGCTTTCCTGACGGCTACGACCTCCAGAAATTTAAAAGCAAAGTTAATACTCACCTACTAACAACTGGACTCTAGCTCTCTCCCCTCCCCTGTATAACCTTCCCTTTCTCTCCACCCATGTACCTGTCATTGCACCTGCTTTCTCAGCTTTCTATTGTTCCTTTCTAACTAGCTTGTACTCCTCACTCTTTTGTAATTAATCACTTTACATTTATGTAACCCCCTGCACATCAGTGGCGTTTCTGCCTTGCTCGGGGTGAAATGATTAAAAAAAAAAAAGAAAAAAAAAGTTACTTGTTCACTACTGCTGTAGTCTGGTATTGAACTCACAACTCTTTAGGTCACGTCACAGGAACTAACCAACTTTTATATCTACTGGGCGATGTGTCCTTAGGATGAGGTCAATAGTCCGAATAATGTAAATACTGTGAATTTTTAGTATTGATATTTGCCCTGTACAAGTCCCAAGAGACACTTGTTGTAGATAGTTACGGAATTAGGTGTGTGATATAAGAGGAGGTAAAATTAATCGATTATAAAAATAAGGAGGATAGAAAAACTGTATTTGAAGATGTTGAGATTTTAATGTTCAGGAAAGCACCCACGAAGGAATTTGTTCGATAAAGTCTCAGCTTTCGAAAAAATCTGAGGGAGAAATTCGTCACTTTAAAAGGCGAGTCCTGGCTGTAAAGGTATGAACTGGTGAAACTAAAGAGTGGAACTCAACTGAATATTTACCAGGGAAATAGCGATAGAGTATCACGAGGCTTGCGATTATAAGGAATATGTACATTGGAAAATAAGTCATTTCCTATAAGAAAGCGTAAACGATTTTGAACTATTTCAATTCTTGAAAGGGAAGATTGAACAAATCCGAAATAGACATGGCAGCAAAATTACATTTTATTTATTTATTCTTATTTATTTATTTAGTTTTTGTCTAATCTGCCACATGTAAAAATAATGCGTGGTAAAAGTACTCACGTATATTTGGAGTGCTACAAGGTGTCAAGTATTTTTCCAGCACCTTTAGCGATAAATTACACTCTCACATCCTGATTGAGCACTCTGGAAGAATGGTAGACTTTGGAAAACAGTAGCTGCTCTGGCATGTACGCATCGCTCATTCAGAAATGAATTAGAGCACTCTGACTATTGGACGTGTATAATGATAACATACACGCTAAAAGGTCTGCCTTCTTCTACCGAACGCCCATAGCTCAGAGGTAGAATCGCCGACTGACGCCAATTCGGTCGGGTTTCAATCCTGGCTTAAAAGCAATCGGAGTCTAACCGTGCTGGTTAGCTGTGATGCAGTTCTGTGAGGCGGTTCTGTCTGCGGATGACTATATATAAGTTCGACTAGTGTTCTGTATTGAACTTGAGTCTCAGTAGACCTTCAAAACATGGAGCCTCATTTAAAGTGCAACCGTTTATTGTGACGGCAGAAAACTCAGGTTCTAATCGGTGAGGATGAAATGCTACTAGCTTATGTGTACCGTGTCACCCTAGTGCAGGGGTTCTTGGCTAGTGGGAAAATTTTAGGAGGAAGGGGGAATTTTTACTCTTTCTTGCTTTTTATTTACATAATTTGTAGCGATCATGGGTGTAAAAGACCTCAATAAAAATATTCCATATAAATGTATATATTTTGATTGATTGATTCCTTTTATACGGGTTATCACCCCTTTATAAGATTAATTTAAATATATTTTTAGATTGTAAGAATTGTTGAAGAGATATTATAATGGTTTAGTGATGCAAGTCTTACTGATTGACTCGAAGATCCTGCTATCCACCTAGGTGTCTTTCACCAAATCCAGCGGAGAATCTGTAATGTGATCGATCCCTACTTGGCAGCTAGGATACAGTCGCTTTCTCACCGGCGCAGTGTGGCTTCCCTTTGTCTCTTCTACACATACTTTCACGGCTTCTGCTCCGATGAACTTAGCTCAGTGGTACCCCCTATATAGGAATTTCCTCGAGCTACAAGATTTGCAACTAGGTCCCACCCTTTTACTGTGAAATCGATAAACTGTAAACGCAAATTCTACTCCATTAGCTTCTTTTCTCGCACTTCCCGCCTGTGGAATTTCCTTCCACATACTTGCTTTCCCGACAGCTACAATCTTCAAGAATTCAAATGTAAAGTCAATAGTCATCTTCTCTCTTTCATGCTTTTTTCTCCGTCCACCCTACTCTCATCAGTATTCTCTTCCTTCTCATACTCTCTTCCTGTCACTCTTTCTCATAACATTCCTCCTATGTAACCCCTTGCACAACAGTGGCAGTAAAATGTCTTGCCTGGGGTCACACGATTATTAAAAAAAAAAGATGGAAGGAGAAGAAGGGATTCATACTTTCCCCAATGGTATTTGCGTGTAAGTGATTATCACGAATAAAACAGAAATCGGTTCTCCGATTTATAATTTTGACTAATTTAATATTACAGCAACACCATATCTAAGCTTACAGCTCTTGGTACTCCCCAGCAACCACACATCTAGATACAGACCAGGCTCAACGTTGCTTAACTTCGGTGATCGTACGGGAACCTGATGTGACCATAAGCCGCAAATGTACATATACTAATATAGAAAATAATTTAGATTTTCACTAATATATGCACATTATTTAGAATGCACTTTTTAAGTCGGACAATCTTGGAAAGTAGTTGGCATTTTGACATATAATTAAAAAGGTGCATTGGCAAAATAATGTCGAGAACCTCTGGTGCAGCATAATTGTGACAACAATGGAACGCAGAGAACCACTGACCTAGTATAAGACTGTGGTTCTACATTTTACATAAATACAAATCCTACCGAATAACATGGATTAGTAAAACATAGCTAACGAAGCCTTATTACCGTAGGAAGGTAGATCTTACTAGACACTCTTAGATTTGTGACCTTGTGCCAAAGTAAGCTAATGTTAGTAAATATATACACAAAAGTGTTGCCTTGTTGCAGAACAATAGTTAAGAAGCCTTATTGATTATCTGAAAGAAGGCCGTGTGAAACATAGTACTTAATAAATTTGGAGTTGATTAGAGCCTCTCGTACTTTGCCAAAATGAGGTAAAAAATCTAATAAACATTAATTTGAGGGAGCAGAGGGTTCGTGTATACGCTACGTATCTTTTGGAATGGCTAATATATGTCAGTGAGTTCCAGATCCGGTAAAATACAGTATTTCGAATGCTGAGTGTTATGGTTGATATTCATAGACAGGCCAGCACTCTTCATTTGTATCTTCGTATCCACATGTCTGTAACGTAATACTTTCAATTTTCTTGACGACTATCTCCATCTTTTCTTGTTTTCCTGTCATTTCCGTGTAAGACCAAAGAAAATTACGATTTAAAAAAATCCTTGTCTCTGTGGAATGATGAAAATCTTTACATAATAAACTTGATTTTATTTGATATCTGAAGCAGAGAATTTCTCTTTTCTCTTTTCATTCTCTTTTCTTTTTTTCTGCATTTCTTTTTTCACCAATTTTTTCTTTCCCGTTTTTCCCTTCCTCTATTTTTTCTCTTTCTCTCTTTATCATATTTTTCTCTTTTCATCTGTATTTTTATCTCTCTTTTCACTGTCCAAGTTAAATGTTATTAAGAAAAATTTGTTAAAAGAGTGGCTATGGCCGTTCCAACGGACCACAGGGAGAAAGTAATGAAGGCATTCAAGAACTGTCAGGGCCCTGATCAAATGTTTCGGAATTTTAAGAATATGAATTCGGCATTTACTTCCATAATTATGGAAGCCCTTGGAACTTTACGGGAAAATTCAAGAAGAGCGACAATGCCGATTATGGTGTTATTAAAATCGGAGAGAATCTTCAAGAGAATTGATTTGTGTTTTTACGGGTTTTCAACTCTTGGTTGTTTTTTAAAACTTGAAACATTTTTTATTGTAAAAATAATTCTACTTTTTCTGAGAGTAAATACTGCATTACATTATATTTTTTAAAATAAAATCCATTTTGCTCGATAGAAATCCTACTGCCTGACTCATCATGAGGGAATAATTATGTATTCATACGTTTTTAAGAGCATTTAAGCATAAAGAAGCGCAACAAACCCGACAGGAATTCAAACATTGTTCTCTAATTTTTAATTCCGAAACGCTACTTTTTTAACCTCCTTGCATATCCATTGAAACACGCAGTGAATGTTGGAAGATATGTTGTCAATTTTTGTTACCGCCGAGCTCCTCTGAGAAAAAGTAAGTTGAAATAATCGATATATATATAAAAGGCAATCTGTAAGTCTGCGTGTGACTGTTCCCTATGCGCGCTTACATTTTTTAAACTACGCCATTCAAACTTTTTAGGGACACATATCTACAGGGAAGCCAGGTCGACACATACTTTTTGAGTTCAAGTTTAGCAATTTTCCCTTTCGCACGTTTTGGCCAATAGTGCAGATTGTTTACATTTGCTTCGTAAAACATCTAAGATCTAAGATGGTTGCTAGATTACGTCACAGAAATCAAATCACACGTGTCAAACTCGACTAAAAAATGAGCCATTATATTTAATTTTTATTCCGACGTTTTAAAAATTCATTTGGTCAACAAAAACATGTGAATATTTTCCCCCGTAATTTTGAAACAAAAGAAATATTTTAAAAAATTCTGAACTGAGAGCATAATAGTTTTTATATTTCTACATTTTTAAATATCCTTCGAAAATTTCTGAACTGAGAGAGTAATAGCTTTTATATTTTTAATTTCAGTAAAACAAAATAAATAATTTTTATTTTTATGTTAAATTCATTTAGTCAACAAAAAATGTAAATATTTTCCCCCATAATTTTGAAACAAAAACAAGCGCAATATTGTTTACAATGTCACACAAAACATCAAATCACGTTAACGCAAAACAAAAGAAAATAGATTTTTTAACGGGAGTTTTTAACAATTTTTAAACAACAATTTTTATATAATTATTTTTTATATAACCGAGTCCTACTGCTAAAATGTTCTGAGTTGCACGGGCAACGCCGGGCTATGATGCTAGTGACAATAATAACAATCGTACCGATAATATTTGGAATGTCGAAAACGGCCAAAAGACTGGCAAAATGATGAAAAGTCTTAGATATCCGAGAAAACTGAAGATCTTCTTCCTCTTCTTCTTCTTCTTCTTCTTCTTCTTCTATGTGCCCTGTCCATTCAGGACGTAGGCGATTATGACTTTCCACGTCTCTCTATCCCTGGTGGCTCTTAGCACGCTTTCTCCTGTTACCCCATGCAACCCTCGTTCTATCATCCACCTGATTAGATCCTTCAAATATGTTATCCGTTGCTTTCCTCTGTCTCTTTTTCCCTCTATCTGGCCTCTTAGTATCAGGTTCTGTAAGCCTTCCTTCCTCATTGTATGTTCCAGGAATTTCAGCTGTCTCTTCCTGATGCTCAGTATTAATTTCCTTTTTGTTTCCATCATTTCTAAGACCTCATGGTTGCTCACATACTCGGTCCATGATATTCGCAGCATCTTTCTGTAGAACCATATTTCAGTTGCTTCGAGTTTTTCCTTCTTGGATGATATTGTCCAACATTCACTGCCATATTGAAGAACGGACAACACATAGCAATCCATGCTAATTCGCCTTCGGATCTCTGTGTCGCACTTTCTGTCTGTTGTTATAGCACTTCCCAGGTATTTAAATTTTTGTACCTGCTTGATTCTAGTATCCCTGGCCTGTATTTGGCATACTGGGCTGCTCTTTTTACTGATGACTATGCATTCGGTTTTCTTGCAGTTTATTTCTAGTCCTTTCTTGTTATTTTCTTCAGCTACCTTCTGTAAGAGGTCTTATAGTTTCCTTTCTGTGTCTGCTATCAGCACTGTATCATCTGCGTACCTTAAGTTGTTTAAATTGTGGCCTCCGATGACAAATTCAGGCATAACTTCTTGAGTCCTCAAAATATTCTCGCTGTACAAGTTGAACAGATACGGTGAAAAGACATATCCTTGTCTTACACCCGTTTCTATCTTTGTATATCTGCTGAATTCGTTGCCTGTCCGTATACAATCGGTTTGCTGCCAGTAAAGATTCTTGATTACTCTTAAGTCTTTCCCAAATATGTCAAGGCTGCCGTGCATCTCCATCAGTTCTTTGTGGCGTATTTTGTCAAACGCCTTCGCATAATCAATAAAGCACAGGTATATGTCCTTCTTCATTTGTATTGCTCTTTCAGAGAGCATCCTAATTATAAATTCATTGTTTCAGTGTCTTTGACGAAACCGCACTGTTCTTGTCCTATCACTGGCCTGATTCTGCTTCTCGTTCTATTCATCAGGATTTGGACAATCAGTTTTGTTATATGACTCATTAAACTGATGGTTCTGTGGAGTTCACACTCGTTTGCTCCTGGCTTCTTAGGTAGTGCTATGAAGATCGACTTGCTTAGGTCGTCTGGTATTACACCACTAATATAAATGTCATTTATTATTTTTGTAATTTTCTCTATACCAAATTCTTCCAGGGCTATCAGCAGCTCTATGACTATGCCGTCTGGTCCAGCAGCTTTGTTTCTATTCAGTTTGACTATTGCAGATTCCACTTCGTACTTTAATATTTCCGGACCGTCCTCATCTTTGCGTATTATCGGTTGCTCTCTCTTTTTGTGGAAAAGATCATTTATATATTCTTCCCATCGTTTGTGTATTTCCTCTCTCTCCAAAATGATTGTTTCATCCTTAGATTTTATACATCCTGTTGAAGAGCAGATTTTTTGTCCTGTCAGTTCTTTTATTTCTTTATGCATATCTGCTTTATTATTTCTGCTCAATTTCTCTACTTCTGCACATTTGTCATTGAGCCATTCCTCTTTAGCCTGTCTACATTTTCTTCTTATTTCCTTATGTAGTTCCCTGTACTTCATTCCCTGTCTTGATATCATTTTCTGCCTCCTTTGCATCATGAAAAGAATCTCTTCAGTCATCCACTCATTTTTTCTTTCTGCTCTTAATTTCCCTTGGGGCAATGTTGTTTGCTGATGTCACTATTGCTTCCTTTAGCGAGTCCCATTTCGAGTGTCCTTTTCCAATTAGTTCTGAAGATGTTCAAATCTCAGAAATATTGAAATCGGCGTGTATACAGACCGGATACTTCCTGTCACTTTGTCTCCCTGTGATAATCACTAGAAAATGAAACTTATAAAGTAACAATCTATATTATAATTCTGCTTGTCCCTCCTTTCATTAGTGCCTTAGTTAGTTCGCACGTCCGTTAAACCATGACAGTCAATCAGTTGAGTGCCATACGTGATACACGAAAGAGACATGACTGACTGGGCAGGAGATTATCCCTAAGTAGGTTGCCATTCTTTTCTGTGGTAGACAGGTTTCCAGCCAAGGCTATAGAATCTAATCAGTCCTATTGTTTAACCCATAACTGGAAGGAAGAGACGGATTAATACCTTTTCCAAGGGTATCTATGCATAAGTGAATGCAAGGAATTCAACTGGAATTCTAACTCGACTCCACGATTTGTAGTTCCAAGTCGATATCCACTGCACCACAACGCCCACCCTTACACCCTGACAACACATCTTAAATAATAGTTTTTGACCGCGTAAAAACACGGAAATAATATATCAGAGACTCTACTTAGGTTCGGCGAGAAAGAAAGAAAGAAAGAAGAAAGAAAGAAAGAAAGAAACGAAATGAAACGAAATGAAACGAAAATAGAAGCCTTTAACTTCTCCCAATACCTTATAAAAATGGATTATTCTATTTTGATTGCGTGGAAAGACATATCAAAGACGCTACATGGTTTCAGTAAGAAAGAAAGAAAGAAAGAAAGAAAGAAAAGAAAGAAAGAAAAGAAAGAAAGAAAAAAAGAAAGAAAGAAAGAAGGCAAAATAAAAGTGCTTATAATTTGTTTCAGTGAAATGGAAAATATCAATTTCAATTCATTTGTACACCCTTACTTCTTAAAATAACGACCAGACTTTATAATTATGATTGTCATTGCAATATTTTGTTAAAGTTGTTAAATTCAAATATTTAAAAATGCGATAGGGGAATTTCTACAGATATTTTATTGTCGTAGAATTCGTCCTGACTTTATTTAGTCATTGACTTAAGAATTAAGACTCATCAAGACCAAGATGTTAAAATAGGAAAAGCCATAAAATTTGTACGGGTCTTTCTAGTCGGAATAAATCAGAATGCATGAAAATGTCACACATCGTTGTAATTATTTTCTTAATTCGATAAAAACATGTTCTACCTTTGTTTGGATTTTTCATATGTTATTTAAAAATTCCAGCTGTTATAAAAGAACCTCACACTTTGTGATCGATAGCCCCCTTTCTTAGCCACTGAGACATCTCAACGGGAACCTCAAACGGTTTAGGTTGTTTTTATTATATTCCTTATTGTTTTTTTCTGAGAGAAAAAAAATCACGAGTTGCAGAAGTTTTCGTCGTCGTTGCAGTGAACGACGAAAGTCGGAAGTCATTAAGTTTGTATGATGATATCTTAATTGACTAAAACTTTTCCCTCTTGTTAGTTGGCTAATTTAATGAAAAGTGCCAGGCAGCCCCATATAAAGTGAGTAAATAAATGGCAATAACTTGTTTTATTATTCTTTTTTATTTCCACACCTTGCGCACTAACAGGACGGAAGTTCACAGCAAGTCAGAACAAAACAAAAACCAATAAATAAATAAATAAATAAAAGAACACCATATTTGTCGTCAATCTTTCTCGTCTCCAATTTAACTAACTTGCCACCCACCCAAACTAGGCTGGGTTTTCCAGCGTGTTGGACCAAACCTACGCGTACGTTATTCTTTGCGTACCGTAGCATTATTTGAATAAAGTTTTACCAAATTTTATGCAGTACACAGCTCGAGAACCACTCAAGTTAGGGTATTATAGCTGAAAGAATAATATCAATAATTTATGTCTTATTATTATTGCGTTTTAAACATTAAATCAATTTTATTTTTGATAAGTCGGGTTGCTAAAATTTGAGGTCTCAATCCTACCGTTACTAACAAAGTAGAAATATTTTTTATATTCAATTTCTGTACTAGTAAAATTCGACTAATACAAAGCTCAGCAGCTGTGTTATGATCTATTTCCCCCCATTAACAGATCTGTACTGAATATATATATATATATATATATATATATATATATATATATATATATATATATATATATAATTTTTTTTTAATCATATCACCCCAAGCAAGGCGATAACGCCACTGATGCGCAGGGGGCTACGTAAGGGTAAAAAGAATGGAAAAGAGCAAGCCGGAAACCACATCCTAAACAGGAAACAAGGGATGAGCCTCTTCACCTGTTCAATAGATGTGGGTGGAGTGTGAACCGGGCGATGGTTTAGTTTAGTCTATCTACTCCAATTGAAAAAAAAAAAAGAAAAGAAAAGAGTGAAAAGATTGGAAAAGAGAAAACCGGAAACCGCATCCTAAACAGGAAACAAGGGATGAGCCTCTTCACCTGTTCAATAGATGTGGGTGGAGTATGTTTGTATTCAGAGTTTTGGTAAACTCTGACCTTGTCTGACTCTCTACATTCAAGCAGACAGGAACCCAGACGAAACTATGCCAGAGACCAGAATCTCGTCTGGGGTAAATAAACAAGAGCTCTACCCTGCGTATGCAGTGTATACGCACTCAGGATGTCTCACGGTAAAATAGGCCTTGTGTCACATCCTGCCTTTGTGGGGAGGCTCGGGTAAATACAGGGGTCATTAAATCTTACCTTCAAGCCGATACTATTGTCTAACAATTCTACTACAATTTAAGGAACTCGCGTTGTTCGCCATTTCCATAATGGCTAATCTACTATGTCCAGAGAAACTTATTATTGACCCCAACGCGTCTGACACAGAAATAAAATGTCGTCACTAGAGAAGAACTTTCATAAATTTCTTAAGTACCTACTGCGACAAAAGTTCTAATAAGCTGCATTACCTCACGAAACATTTCTAGACAGAAGATTTTGAATATTTTAAATTCCTATAAAGAGGCTTTAACAGCCATGGACGGGATTTACATGAAAAAGAGAAATGAGATGGTCTTTAGACACTTACTGGCTACGTGGTGTCAAGTGCCCTCGGATTCAACTGACGGATTCTATCAAACCTTAGCAAAATAAAGTAAGACTGTTCATTTTCTTCAGTATCTGAACGATATTGATACGAGATAAACGGACTGCGGCCCACGAGTATTCGACAAAGAGTACTAGAAAAAGCACCTTAAAGTTACAGCAGACCTATGAACAGGCAAATGTAGTAGATTTAGCCAAAAAAAAATGCTAAAATGTACAATACATTTGCAGTAACGTCAGGGATATCTTCACTTAGTTTAGTCTTCTTTGTATGAAAAATTAGACTCAATAAAAAAATGTCATAATTAAGCGCACATGTTTTTGTCTGAGAAGGCAAGAGACATGAAAGCTCATTAAGCCCCGCTAAAAGGAATATATGCTATACGTGCGGAAAGTAGGGACCCTGGGCTAAATTTTGTAGAATTACGGGAGAGGGGTGAAACAGATCTTCGATATCAATTGGCTTTCTATCAACTACAATGATAGATCACGGCTAACGAACAGCCACTAAAAGCATTAACTGGCACGGGGAGCACAGAAAACTTTCTTAACGAAATCATTGCGAAAGAAAATTTCATGTTGTACCTACCCGTGCCTAAAAAAGAAGGGAGATGATTGGCTCATCCCTTTCCATATAAGTACTAGCATACTGTTTGGTTGACCTACTAATTAAGAGTACTTTATACCAACGAGTTATATGTCTACTAATGAAATATTTGTGTTGCGACCTAATATAAAGCAACGGAGTCTTGTCAATACTTATTAGCAGAAATACCTTTCGGAGGCTCTAAGCCACCCTTTACATCTGCGACCTAAACGCCATAAGAAAGCCATACCCAGCACTTTTCAATAATGATACGCGATAGATACTAAAACTAAGTGACACACAGAGGAGGATAAATTATTTATACAAACTGAAGTTATTCGTATATTAAAGGCAGGTTAGGACGAACAAAGCCATTCGTCGTGGAGAGCCTAAGCCTTTCTGGGAACAGGAAATGGAAAATAGTAATCGACTATTCCCAAACAAACTGATTCACTTTGCTGGGTGTCTTCCTTCTGTCAAGGATATACGGGATGATAGATGATAATTGATCAAAACAATCTATTTAGTACCCCGGACCTCAAAAGTGTCGATCATCAAGCAGTTACAAGTCTACGATAAACCATATACGACCTTCGGGGCTAGCGAGAAACTATCAATTTTGCAGAAAACCGTTTGCCGTAAGTAATAAAATAGCAAACTTTCAAGAGATCATAGACCAGATGATACTGAAAGAACACGCAAGACACCTATGCTTATATCATAAGCATTTATGGGAAAAAATCGAGCGGAACATGACAAATTTCAAGCGCTTAATCAAGTCAAATGTTATTTTTGGAATAAAAATAACAAACTACTTGGATAGATAGTCAGTAGAAATAATATGAAACCCGATTTAGAACATCTGAATTTATTACTTGGCTTACCAGTCCCAGAAGTTTTGTCCACTCCACGCCTTACATCAGAATTTTTGCACACTATGTACTTTGGATACCGTCGTTTTCAGAAAAAAAAACTCCACTCCTAACAACTGTATCAAAATTCCAGTTATCTCTCATAGCAGAGAAAGCGCTTAACATGTTACAGAGGACAAATTACTACACCCGATAAGACACTGCCTCTAGTAGTAGAGAAAGACACTTTATAATGCGCCATAATCACCTCTTAAAGACAGTCATGAAGCCCATAGCATTTTTTCTCCAGAACCCTGTTTAAACGAGAATCTAGGAATTGTGTAGTAGATGAAGAAGCTTATGTTATTGTCGAATCACTGGGAAAATGGAAACATTTGATCGAGTGACATTTTAAATTAATTAAAAATCAAAATCCAGTCGCAAGTAGAACAACATATAACCCTCAAGACAATGGCGAATATGAGAGGTATACAGTTGAATTAACAGTTACTGATAAAAGGGGTAGCTGTAGAGGATTGGAAACAATTTCTCGTAGGAGCCCTACATGCTATTAGAACGATGGAGTGTCTCTTTGTTGGCTCTCGAAACCAGTAATAATATTACTAAAAAGACACGCGCGACCACTGATGGATAAACTGAAGCTACTAGATGCCAACCCCCAATATGCACGTTTGGATAGACGGGAAGACAGTCACACTAAGAGACTTGGCTCCAACAGAGGATGAATCAGAACTCCTCAAACGTAAGCAAGAGCTGTTCTCAGGATAGTTCAACTGATTTTGAAGAGACAAAATTCGATTTCTCAGAAGAGAATACATCTATCTCCCAATACTTAAGATGACGAACAAGACACTTGTAGGCTACGAAAATGAAACAAGATTCAATCCAGTTTGAGCAATAATCTCATTCGGACTCGCAAATTGCAAAGAATGCCTGTTCGGTTAAAGGACTTTTTTCCTCTGTATGAATAAGACAGTGGAGAATGTGGTATCATTCATTTCCCTTATTAATGGATCTGATTCATTAATGCTCTATGTCAGACTCTCTGCTTTTGGGCGAAGAGGACTCAGACGAGAAGAAAAATAGACTACAAGATATTTTTGGCCGAGCTTAAAGACTCGTATTCCCACTTTAATTGGCCTTGCGCTGTGTCCACCTCAGTAATCCACTCTAGTTGGAAGGTAGTAAAGACCAGATCATTAAAGCTTACAGTTAAGCCGATACAAATCGTCTTTAACAATTTATTTTTAAAACAGTTATGACAAATGAGGCTAGTGATATAAACGGAAGAATAAGTGTTAGGAATCAAGATTGTGACAACAACTAAAGAAAGCTTTTCGCCTTTGATTTCAAGAAGGCAGAACTGAGGTTTTCAAAGAAGTACGCAGGTAAGAGTCTGTCACAAATTGGTAGTTCCTTGGGAAAAATAAGTAGAAAATTCTTCCTACATTTTGAACACGGATGAAATGATTTGACTACAGGGAAGTAGCGTGGTCTAGTTGTAAAGTGGAATTAAATAATGGAGCACACCCGAAAATTTGGCATGGAAATAGTCATAGAATAGACATTGTGTCTGTGGATAAGAGGATGCAGAGTAGAAAATTGTCACAGCGCATAAGCGATTCTGAACTGCATCATTCTTGGAAAGTAAGCACAGCTATCGTTGTGGTGCTCGTTGTCGGCTCGGAACGAGAAATCGGGGAGCCGACTTCGAATTCCAGCTGAATTCATTGCATTCACTTACGCGCAAATATCCTTCGGAAAGGTATTAATCCGTCTCTTCCTTCCAGTTATGGTTTAAATAACAGGACACATTGGGTTCTATAGCTTTGGTCGGCAACCAGTCTACCGAAGAAAGTAATGGCAACCTACTGCGGGATAATCTTCTGCCCAGTCAGTCATGTCTGTTTCGAGACATGATCGCCCAAGCGTGTATCACGTATGGAACATAACTGACTGACTCTTGTTAAAATAAAGCACGGAAGGGGTCCTCTAGCAGTACCAGGATCGAATAAATGGGATGAACTTGAGATTCAATAGACATTTAAAGCATAACACCTCATTGAATATGGAACAGTTTATTCTGATCGACTCAGTGTCTGAACGGTCATGATTAAAGAGATACCAACTGAGCTGTTAGTTTTGATAGAAGAGATCATTTTCAACGCTTCGATCATGTTGGTTGTTGGAAGTGCGTCTATAAACAGTGATAGCATCAACATAGATATTTGTTAATGATCTGAGAATCTTCCCCAGCAGACCGTTAATAAATAAAAAAAATTAGAGCGGTTAGAACCTGAAAAATAGCTTTGGAGGACACCTGCATTGATCTCATAAGCCTCAGAGGATTGGCTATTTATAACAATCTTCATGGACCTAATTAGAGGAAAGGACTTGATATTTATGTAAACTATTACAGGGATGTCATAGCTGACGAATCTTAAACGTACTTTATTCTTTGTATCTTGTAGCTGCCTTACTAGAATAAGAAAAGTAAATATATTTCACTAAATTTCACACAGTACAAGGCTGAAGAGACACTCAGGTTAGTGTTATAGTTGAAAGACTAATATCAATGATATGACATTATTATTATTATTATTATTATTATTATTATTATTGCTGTTGTTGTTGTTGTTGTGTTTTAGATATTGAGTCAATTTTATTTTTGATAAGTCAGGTTGATAAAAGTCGAAGACTCAATGCTACCTTTACTTTTAATGATGCAGTCCATCGAAAGTCTTTGAGGCGTCTTCAGAAATCTCTCTGGTAACAAAGAGTGCCTCAGTAATTTTTTGGGATGATACCAGTTAAAAATCTGCAGTTGGCGTAGAAGATATAAACCCTGTATAACTCCTTGATTTACGGAAGCAGTATTCTACAGATGGTCACCGATTGTTTATTTTGATTTTTGAAAAAGGCAACTTCACCAGTTTCACTAAGCTCAGCTGCGGAAAAGTTTATACGTATGGCGGAGTGACAAGTGACATCTAATGAAGTTAAAACTCACTACTATAAAGTAAAAATCTGCTTGTTCATCATTGTCATATGTCAAGATATCCAGGTCATTATTCATTTATCTTATTTATCTGCAGTCGTCACAACATTCTGTTGGGAGTAGAGGTTGGAATAATGTCCCACCCATCTATCCATCTGTTGTCTTTTGTCTATGATGACTATCC
Organism: Ascarosepion bandense; assembly: GCA_037127315.1. Classification (NCBI taxonomy): domain Eukaryota; kingdom Metazoa; phylum Mollusca; class Cephalopoda; order Sepiida; family Sepiidae; genus Ascarosepion; species Ascarosepion bandense. The sequence continues at coordinate 1,736,814 of JBBBDQ010000131.1, read as the reverse complement.
CATTGGTGGATTTGAGAGGCGCTGTCTTGTTCTGCACTGGTCCCATAGCTGTCTTGATGCCATCATACATTCCTCTGATATTCCCCGTGATTGATGCTGTCTAAAAGTTTTCACTGAGCTCTGTCCAGTACTCTATCTAGTACTCGTTGGCGCAGCGTCTGACGGTCTGCTGAACTTTGATTCTGGCAACCGGGAGGGTCTGTAGGTTTCTCTCGTCGGGTGACCGCTTATACTCCACTAGAGCGGCGCGCTTGGTTTTAATGACGGGAGTCACCTCGGTGAACTTTGCCTGAAACCAGTCATGTGACTTCGAGGTCTTTCTTCCAAAAGTAGCCAAGGTAGTGCGGTGCATGGTGTACCGTAAAGTAGCAAACTTCTCTGTGGCGGTGTGTCCAGTTTGTGAGGTTTTAAGTTCGCTCTCAAATCTCTCAGCAAACTGTTCCACAAGATGTAGTTGTCTCATCTTATTTACATCAACGCGACTATAGCCTTGCTTCTTCCTTGTGACCTCTTCGGCTGGAGCTTGATCTAGAAGCACAGTAGGGAGTGATCTGTGTAACAGTCCATGCTGTGATAAGAGCGAGTGTGAAGAACGTTTTTAATGGCCTTTCATCTGACAAGAATTAAATCCAGTTGGTGCCAGTGCCCTGAGTGCTGGGGCTTGGTCGTAAAGAAAGAGTTGGTTACGCACAGGTTGTGGTATGTACATAGCTCAAGTAGTCTTTGGCCATTGCTGTTAATCTTGCCGACGCCAAACTGTCCAAGGCGCGAGGGTCACGAGTGCTCTGGTATTGAAGTCGGCCAGGAGAACAATCTCTTCTTTGATTGGGATGCTGCTACTGATGGCTTCAAGCTTGTCGCAGAACTCGTTCTTGGAGCCCGGTCTAGAAAAGAGTGTCGAGGTATACACGCTGACGAAGTTGACAGGACCTGCTGTAGTGTTGAGGCGGAGAGCGGGAAGTCGCTCAGAATCGTTGCTACTTGATTCAACCATATTCAGAAGGCTGTTCCTAACTGCGAACCTCACACTGTGTTGGCCAGATTCGTTGGAGTTCTTTCGCAGCCAGAAGAACGTGTAGTCCTTCTTCTTTAATGATCCAGTCTGCCAGACGTGTTTCCTGCATTGTAGTAATGTCTACATGGAGCCTCTTGAGCTCGTCATTGATAACTGCAGTTTTCCTGGAGTCACTGATATCCTGGAGGTCTTAGACCGGTAAGCATAGTCTTGACTTTTCAACAGTCAAATTTTAGAGCTGGTTTCCTTTGAGATTTCTTGTTGTGGCCTGGTTCAAATGCTAAGGTTAGTAAGAAAAAAGAAATAAAACCTAAGAGACACATACACACCCAAACCCGAACACACACACGACGAGAAACAAATAGGAACATTCAAAAAACAACACACATATAATAAAAAAAAAAGAAAAAAGAAGAAAAAACAGAAGAACCTATTGTTATTTCTGTTAAAATGGGTTATGAATCCTATGTTTTAATAAAGAGACTTTTGTTGCATGAGAAATAACAAAGAAAAGACGAGAAAATGCATGTTATATACATATGGAATTAAAGGAAGAGCAATTTTACATCACTGTATGGAATTAAAAAACAATTTTACATAGAATTTTGCATGGAATCAAAACAAGGATATTTTTGCATTCGCATAGGATTAGATGAAGGACACTTCTATTGTGCGTGGAAATTATTTTCTTATTAGCATTGCTAGGGTCGTTACAATGTGGGACCAGTGCCGTCGCAGGAGCTGCTAGAACTAGTTAAATACAACAGCAAACCGCCTTAGAGACCCCGACTCAGAACATTTATCTCGAGGTTTATTCCTGATGTAACCCTATTTCTAGTTAGCTGGTATAATTTTTTATATTGATTTAAAAGATACAAAGAAAATTCTCTAAAATTGAATAGAATGAGAAGAATACATTGAATTTGTTCGAAAAGTAAACGAATTGATTGAATCTGTTTGAAAGAACCGTAGACATAGCATTATTGTCCTGTTTTGAGGATTGCATGGCCCCAGATCAAAGTGGTATTTTTGTATATGGTGGATTGGTTGATGATGGACGGGTTCTTATATTGGACGCAAAAATTGTAAAGAGTGAATGGTATAATTTCTAATCAGACATTATTTTTTATAAAATAATTTTAATCAGAAATTATTTTATTTAGAATAATTTTTACTCAAAAATTATTTTCTGTAGAACAATATTTAATCAGAATTTTTTTAATTTAAAATAATTCCGAAACAGAATTTATTTCTATACTATAATTTCTTCTCTGAAATTATTTTCATAGAATAATTTCTGATTGAAGTACAAAGGATAACACATCACTTAATAAATCCCGGGCCTAACTAATAAAACAACAACTTTTAGGCAAAATCCGACTTTATTCATTAACACAGTCTCCTTCTAGGGAGATACACTGATTCCAAAGCTTCTCTAACAATTCGATGCCTTTTTTGTAAAACGATTTATCTTTGGCCTCAAAATACGCCTCAGTTTCCGATATCACGTCTTCATTGGAGCCAAATCACTTCCCCTGGAGCATTATTTTGAGGTCTGCAAACAGCCAGTAGTCGCTAGGGCCAGATCTGGAAAATAGGGTGGATGCGAAACCTATTTGAAGTGCAGTTCATGTAGTTTTGCCATCGTTGCAATTGACGACTTTTTGTTAAGCATCTCTGATTAGCTAAGTATAAGATAGTGATGACCAGCTTGAGTTGTCTCCTCATCCCCATTTTGGCCTTGTGCCAAAATTGTAATTTATTTACAGTAAATCCCGATATTAAAGAAAAGAGAAAAGTTACATCGACATATCAGAAATATTTATTTACCATCATACTTAAAACTTCTGTTAGTGACCAGTCACAAAAGTCATTTACAGCTCCACTTACGCTATTCAAAAAGGCTCAGCATAAAAAAAAATGTTTTTTTAGACAATGAAAAATTGTAAAAGAAATTAAAGGATTATATATAATAATAATAATAATAATAATAATAATAATAATAATAATAATAGCAACAACAATACCAATAGTAATCGCACTAACTCTGCTGAAACTAGTATTAATTAAGCTATAATTTAAATCGTCTTGAACAACCCACCAATAACGAACTCGAAGGGAAAAGAAGGGGCAGTAAAAAAAGAAACAAACGAAGTACATGAACAAAAAGTCAAGCACTCGTAAGAAAGAAAAAAAACCCAAGATGAAAACCCTAACACTAAAGCGCTCAATACGAAAGTAGAGCAAACAAAGGTAGAAAATCTAAGCAAGAGCCAACAACCAACCACGGTTTCGCCTAACGGCTTGTCAAGGAAATTGGGTATACCTTTATATGCCTCTTTTAAAGCTCGGCTTCTATATAAGTGTTGCATATATATATATATATATCTGTCACACTTATACAGAAGCCGAGCTTTAACAGAGGCATATAACGGTATACCCATATATAAAGTGAAACATATCAGTTCAGAAATCAGCAGTCAGCTTCGAGCTGGGAAATGTTCCCCTTCTCACAATGTCGAGGAGAAACCTAATACTACAAAAATGCAAAGGAGTCTGACTTAACTTTTAGTCGATAACTAAGAAAGTTGTTTCAAATTCTCAAATGGAAATAATATATGTAGGTAAATAAATATTTGTGATATATCTATGTAGCTTTTCTTTTCTGTCATCCAAATAAAAATATTTGAAAGTCTCAACAACGTATATTTTTCACATTTAGCGGGCGTTCGACAAATACGCAAATGCTTAGGCCTTTTTCAGCATAAAACCACCACCTATTATTATATGCATTCTTACTTGTCGACCAACCCTTGTGCAAAAAGGTTAACCCATAACCCAGTCATGGGTTAAATAACAGGACAGATTGGGTTCCATAGCCCTTGGCTGGCAACCAGTCTACCGCAGAAAGCAATGGCAACCTACTGCGAGATAATCTTCTGTCCAGTCAGCCATGTCTCTTTCGAGACATGATCACCCAAAGCGTGTATCACGTATGGCACTTAACTGACTGATAGGCATAAAACGATCATCTTTGGAGAATTTGGTTTGATTTGTATCACTTCGCATACTGCTTAAGGAAAAATTATGAATATGTTTTCTCTGTTGGTGGTACCATGTAACCCAATACAATCTGATGTATATTACTTAAGAGATGCATTTTTTACCCCGAGATACGCCATAAAGAACCAAGTTTCTTTTACACAATTATCCGCTGTTATAACAGCAACATTTTAGTCTTTTTACACTTGGTACTTGCACACACGTTGTGTCCCCTGACTTCCGTCCTTTATTCTGAACCCTCTTATACACACACACGCTCGCGTGCGTTCTTTCACATATGACTGCTGTACTGTGGCAACTGCCATCACTTCCGGTCGGGTAGTCTTTTCCATTTCCGCTCTCACACTCCCAGGCTTACCCCATCCTTTCCTGATCATTGTCTTTTGACATTCCTCTTTGCGCTACTATCAATTCGAGTGACAAATTTTCTCTCTCCATTTGCCACAATTGTTTACTCATAAATTACTCCGTTCGGTCAAACAGTGGATATATACGGTAACTCCCCTTTGGTGCAAAGTGCCTTCAACCTTTTAACCACTGACAGCTCTTTTTAGTATAACCTAACGACTTATGATCAAGATGTTCTGCCCAAAAAGATAAAGACAGTGTGTAATTTGATGCTGCCTGTTTGTTTAGCGACATATCAACAACTTATAGGCCATTTAATGCCGAAATTTACAAAATATATTGTTGGTAATGTTTTTTTCTTATAGAAATATATTGCTAGTAATTTTCATTTATTTTTTGCAAAATTGCATCGCTGATATTTTTTTTTACTATGAAAATGTATTGCTGATATTATTACTATAAATATTTTGACCCCCAGTTTTGGGGTTAACTATTTGCCGATAACTGTATCCCTAACGGGTGCTACCACACCGGGTCAAGTAAGAGGTGGTTCCACGCTCATCAAAACCTCCCGATCAGAGGCCTTGCTACCCGATGCATTTATCTTCGACGAAATGTTGCCTGTTACATGTTCATTAATGCTTACAGAAGGAATGACGAGTCTCTCAGATAAACAAAAGTTATACTTAAAAGAAAACTGCTCTATTTCATTTTTGAATATTTTTTTAATAACTTCATTCCAAACAAGGTGATAATTCTCTGAAGGTTAAGGTTGTTAGAGTGAGTAAAAGAGAACAAGAAGAATTTCATGAGGAAAAATGCGGAAACGTGTGATAAAGAAACAAATTTCAAAAAGGCAGTAGATGGGGATTAACGTTGCATTTAAACTTTTGAATATTGTAGCTGGCAGGGAAAGAAAAATAGGAAGGGGATCGCGTAAAAAGAAACTGTTTGAATAAAACTAACGGCTGCATCTACCTAGTTCAATAGTAAACTGGTGAAAACTGGTTGTCAATCTAGTAGCGCACTTGAATTCATGCAATAGAGGCACTAGGAAAAAAAAGTCCATCAAAACAATTACTATAGAAATATTCGTAGAAAAAATAGAGAGATTGAAAAACGAAAAAAAGATCAGAAAAAGCAAAAGTATATAGAAAAATGAAAAGAAAATACCCATAGTAAGGTAGCCACTCCAGTACAAAGCTCCAGCTTCAATGGAGTTAAAAATAATAATGTCAGTTAGATTTACCTTTGACATCAAAAGGTTAAGGTTAAGACTGTCAATCGTTTTCTATTTCTTCTATCACTATAATCTTACCTCCTTTCACTTATATCACGTATCTTATTCATCATTAACATTTTAACAGCAACTATCTACCTTGAATGGCTATCACTGCTGATGGGATACTGCTCTCTCTCTCTCTCTCTCTATATATATATATATATATATATATATATTTTATAAAATTTTAATACCAATGCCCACCAAGATTAATTTTAAGTCTTCCCACATACTCTCCAAAGTAAAAGTTGCTTTACTCTGATTGGTCCACATTGTACATACAATAATGCCTCCCTGATGAAAGAGGTCTTGCTTGTTCTTAACCTTTTAAAGCCATTCATTTCGAAATAACAACATCACTTGAAAAGACACAAAATAGCTACTTTTGTAGTGATATTATAACATATCAATATTATAATTTATTAATAAATATTATTATTATTATTATTATATATATATATATATATATATATATATATATATATATATATATTATACTATAGTCATCCGCAGACAGATCTGTTTCGCTGTATCACAGTACGGTTAGACTCCGATCGCTTCCTAACCCAGGATTGAAACCCGACCGAATCTTCTACCTAGGCCACGAGCGTCCGGTAGAAGAAGGCAGACTTTTTAGCGCGTATAAACACGCCCAATAGCTAGAGTGCTATATATATATATATATATATATATATATATATATATATATATATACTTAAGGCGGATGACTTATTTTTCTCTTCACGCAGTTTGTCCCTATTTCTATGGCAAATGTTCTGATGACCGCTATTTCTTAAATCCATTTCAGACTTTTACTGCTCGAACACGCCGTGTCACTTCCACTGAGTCAAATCTCCCACATTTCGTCTAAGTTTCAAATATAAAAAAAACCTAAGTTCTGCTCAGCTTTTTCCTAAGAACTGCTACATTGTGGACCAGACTCGAGAATGAGTGCTTCCCGTGACACTTTAATCTTGACCTCTCCAAGACAAGGACCAATCGTCATCTAACCGCTTCCACACAATCTTTACATCATACCTCCTTGCTTTTACATTGATATGATACACCTCACTCATCATTAACGTTTTGGCTATAACACTATATGCTGAGTATTTTATTTGGACAGATATTTGAAGTTTAAAGACAAAAGGACCACAAAGAAAACTTCAGGGATAACCGATTATGCAGAATTATAAACCCGATAGAAGTGAGCTAAGAAATATAAGTAAAATTTTACCAGAAGAAATTAACTCTAAACTAAGTGCAGCTTTTTATGTAAATCAATGGCAAAAATACAAAATCTAAATCTAATCTATCTAAATTTATTTATAAATGGAAATTTGTCTGTGTCTGTGTCTGTGTGTCCATTACCTATAGACTCCGAAACGGCTGAACCGATTTTTAAAATTTACACAGTTGTACTATAAGCGTCTGCGAGTGTTCTTAGCTAGGTTTTGTGTCGAAATACCTCCGATAAATAACGAAAATCGAAAAAATCGGGTTATAGAAAGAGTGGTCCGATTTTAATCAAATTTCATACACTCATAGACAAAGACATAAGAAACGATATTCAGGTTTCAAGGTTGCAGTTCTTACAATATTGCAGAAAATCGATAATACATATATATAAAAGGCAAGATGTCTGTGTGTCTCTCTGTTCATCTGCCTGTATGTCTGCATTTTTTCAGCCCTTTTATTTTAGTTTTTACTTCGGGTTTGGCTCTAAGTAGGTATAATTGTAGTTCTTAGTCTCAGCCATGATACCATTTACTCAATGGACTTATTTACACTTCAAAATTCAGTTTACGACAAAAAAAAACTTATTTGATATCGATACCAGGAAATCAAAATTTGACTTACATCCATTCATTTTTCTTTGAGTCTACGGTTTCACTTTAACTGGAAACAACTATTGCTTTTTAGTCTTTCGTGCCAACGTCCAAAACGTCTGAGCTCCAGGACCGTGGATTAGTTTTAAAGCTTTCATTACACCCGAGCAACTTAAGTCATATATAAGTGTGTATTCACCTAATTTGATATTATAACTTTACGATAATCATCCATCACTGAATCTAAATTGCATAAAACTTTTCCTCTACTAACAAAATGCACAAAATTCACAACAGGTAGCTAAAATTTATAAACTACTACCGAAGATCATTTCTGTTCGACAAAGAAATAAAATGGTTAAAAGCGGGGAATTAAAAATAATTAATATAACCATGGGAACCTATTACTTATGTAAAACCCTTAGAATCAGAAAGAGACAGTTGAAATTTCTTGGATACTTAATGAGAAGGTAGGGCTTGGATAATGGACACATACAGCAAATCGAAGGCAGAAAAGACGAGAGGAGAAGAAGGCCAACAATCGGACCAGTTTGTATGAGAAAATCGAGGGATGGCAAAAACGCAAACTTTACTAAGAGTTACAAGAGAATGAAAATTTTGAAGATTCATGATCGACCACATCCTGAATAGAGGTACATAAATAAAGAAAACGAAAAAGATTAAACATAAGAAAATGCAGAACAACATAATGATCTTGGTATTCCAAAAGGTACAAGACAATTGCAAAATGACTTAAATATTACCGTTCCTTTTTATGTCACAGGTAGACTCATTTGCAGAGTATTTTTTAAGCATATCACCCTGAGCAAGGCGGTAACGTCACTGATCTGCAGAAGGCTACATAAGAGTGAAAAGATTGAAAAAGAGAAAGCTGGAAACCACATCCTAAACAGGGAAAAAGGGATGAGCCTCTACACCTATTCAATAGACGTGGGTGGAGTGTGAACCGGGCGATAGTTTAGTCTATCTACTCCAATTGAGAAAAAAAAAAAGAAAAGAGGGAAAAGATTGGAAAAGAGAAAGCCAGAAACCACATCCTAAACAGGGAACAAGGGATGAGCCTCTTCACCTGTTCAATAGACGTGGGTGGAGTGTGAACCGGGCAATATTTTAATTTATCTACTCCAATAGCGTCTGAGTACTATTGAACAACCTCGTATTTTCGAACTTTATTAAACAACAGAAAACGCACCACTTAAGGACTACCAAAATCAGTAACAGCTAAAATGGAAATCTAATGAAACTAAAAGAAAAGATAATGGCGTAATTAAATTGCTAACATTCCACGCCACTTAAAAGGGTGAGGAAAGAACAACCCAACCTATCATTACTGGAAAGAGCAATAACAGCTACTGAACTTAAGTGTTTTTTTCTTTTTTTTTCTAGAAAAAATATTTTAAGAAAAATATTTTATAAATATCAGCCGAAAGCAATAGTAGCTGCTCGGTCAATGAATGTCAAATGTTTATAGGGAATGTTTATAGGGAATGTCAAATGTTTATAGGGAATGTCAAATGTTTATAGGGAATCGGCTAATATTACTGTTATCATTTACTATATCTTACTTTATTTTATTTATTTGTTATAGATTTTCCTATTCAAAGCATCCCAAATCGTCATGCGTATTTGTGAAAAATTGTGGTTGTCTTTAATATTTATTGTTGACAACAGTTTTTTTTTCCTGAACGAAGAATACCACTGAAATATTTCTGCATTCTTTATATCGTCAAACACGAGGCCATTTCTTTATATTTTGGGCATTATGAACAAATCTAATAGTGTTCCCCGGAGAGTTGAGAAGTGAGAAGGCATACCTTTGTCTTACTCTCCTAATTAGGAAGAAATAACAAACCAAATTATTTAGAGTTAATTAAAAACCATCATGGGGAGGGAGGTTAAACGCTCTTATCAACGACCTGTACTTCTATAATTGTAGAGTTTCCATTAATCCGGTCTATTGGTAATTTTTTTTTTCAGTTTTTGCTAATAAAAGTATAATAATAATAATAATAATAATAATAATAATAATAATAATAACAGCTTGAAGCTGGTAATATGAAGAAGCAATGCTGTTCAGAACACAACCATCTTTGTATGCGCAAATGACGTCAATACAAAGTTTATATCCGGGTTTCACAGTGTCATTTCGCTCTTAAACGAAATATCCCTTAAACCAGAAATTAGGCTAGCATCCCCTTTCTCCAAGAATTGATTACGTCATCCTAGGGTACACTATTTCGTAACCTGTGCTGACTTTGTGAATTTTATCCAGTTTCCAGGAGGACTAACTAATAACTTTCATTTCATTGATTATTGAATAAAGCGAATAAAACTTTAGCGAGATTCGAACTAACATAACGTGACTTCTGAGAAAAATATCTTACTGTAGGAGATGCCTTATCAAGAAGACTAAAATGTCTTCTCTTTATTCTTCTTCTTCTACTATGTGCCATCTTCTTTCAAGACGTGAGCAATCATTGTTCTTCACAACTTCCCGGTCCTCTATGTGATCTCTTCACACAAATCCATTAAGTCACTCACTGTTCTCTCCTATTTCACTTGTCTTTAGTATGTCAGTCAATTAAGTGCCATACGTGAAACATGCTTGGGCGATCATGTCACTTTCGAGACATGACTGACTGGGCAAATGATTATCCCGCAGTTGGTTGCCATTGCTTTCTGTGGTAGATTGGTTGCCAGCCAAGGCTATAGAACCCAATCTGTCCTGCTATTTAACCCATAACTGAAGGGAAGAGACGGATTAATACCTTTCCTAAGGGTAATTTTGTGTAAGTGAATGCAAAGAATTCAACTGGAATTCGAACTCGGCTCCCTGATTTCTCGTTTCGAACCGATATTCACTGCACCACAACTGTGAGTATTAAATTTCTTAGGCATCTTTCCAGATTATGTGTCCTAGAAAATGTATCTCTTTCCGGTAGGAATATACGTTTCCTTATTGTTCCTATTTTCCTTAAAACTTCCTCGTTGTTCGCATATCCTTTTTATATTCTTAATACTCGTCTGTAAAACTACATATCTGTCATTAAAAGTCATTTCGTTAAATTGTTCATCATTCAGTGTCATATTGATGGATAGATATGATGTAGCAGTTCAGCATTTTTGCTTTTATAACAGTATTTTCTTAATACATTCTTGCTCCCTAAAGAAATGAATTTCTATACTGGGTCGATTTTGCTATTGCTAAAATGTACCTCACACATTGGGATGTTTCTTATCTTCGAATATTGATGTCTCACTAGATAAAATTTTGTACTTATTTGATTTCTATATATCCTGTTTGTGTCATTCTGTCTCTTTGCAAGTGAAATTTAATTGATTCTTCTCACTTTCTTTCACTACTTTATGTAGGGATTCCTGTAGTTTTCCTTTCATCTCTGCTATCAATACCTCTATATATCTTATGTTGTTAACATTCTAACCGCCAATAATGAATTTTTGTAGGACTTCTAATTCTTTCGGAATTGCCTCATTGTATCGGTTTAACAAGTCTAGTGATAAGACACATCCGTGTCTTACTTTCTTAATTATGAAGAAATGATAAACCAAATTATTTAGAATTAAATAACCGTTATTCGGGCTGAAGAGGGAATGGAAAATAAACACTCCAATTTCAATCGTACGCTCTTATCAGCGATCTATACTTCAACGCGCTAATTGGATAATTACCTTCGCTCTGTTCTGTTTGTATTTTTTAAAACTAGCTGTGGTTGGCAAAGTTATTATTGCAGCTTGCGGTCATAAGTAATACCACAGCACCTGGAGACAAATCCAGAAGTGGATGCACCTCAAAACATGTCCAGTGTCAATTTAGCTGAATGTTGCTTCTAGGCATTCAACAACGGGAACATCATTATTGTAGGTTTTCAGTTTTAAGACAAACCTGTAAAACAAGATAGAGTAACTATAGCACAGATAAGAGAATCCTTGAAACGATTTCAAATTCTAGTTGTGGTTTAACGCAGTCAAATTGTACCAGGATTTTCGGATGGTTATTGTTTAGACGAATCTTCTTTGCTTGAAGCTAATGAAAACTGAATTTTTGCCCATAACCCAGTTAATCATGTAAAGAGCAAATTTGGATGCACTTATCATAAAAAAAACCTTCATCTTAAAAATAGAGCATCAAGGGGGAGTTATTATCATATTGGGTGTCTGGTTAAGTCGTACGAAGCTTACAGCTAAATTAAACTGCATACGGTTTTGTCAAAACAATGAAAGGTTCTTCAGATCCTGAGTCAATCACTTAACTTGAAACTATTTAAAAATTTGCACGGGGCTTAAAAGATCGAATTAGTCAAAATGGTAGTATCTGCTCTTTTCTTATAAGGAGACATGGTGAAGTAATAGCGGCTCCGATTAGAAGAATCGGAGAACCGAGTTCAAATTCTAGCTACATTCACTTATGTGAAAATACCCTTGGGAAAAGTTTGAATCTCTTTATTCTCCCGCCAGCTATGGGTAAATAGCAAGACAGACTTGATCCTGTAGACTTGGGTAGCAAGAAAAAAGACAACTCTGAATTCAAAACATCCATCTATATATTAAATAGCTACAGCAACATTCAAATGACCAAGCGTTGTGAGTACGGCTACACTCCTGAAGACACAGGCAATATGGACTGGAAATGTTCAATAGGTGCGAGAATGTGCTTGCCTTGGATTTGGATCTTTATAAGAAAACATTCAGTATTCACAGATCAGTGTATAACTAAGAAATATTAGTATTAACGGATGTGTGTTTACAGAATTCTAAAGGCACAAACATAAACTGATTACAATAAATGAACTTGTATCAAACAAGAGTTATATCACCTGATACCTTGGACGTAACATTCGGTCACTGGTATCGGTGTCGTAAATGTAGTTAATATCAAATTCGTCTCAGTAGTAACAACTTTCCCAACATAACTATTGGCAAAATCTTTACTAAAAATATTCACTAAAGATTGCACTGAGCTATTCAAAATGAAACACCAGATGAAGTTGAAGCACCAGATGCGCAAGAAGTGTAACGGTTATCTGCACAGAAATTGGGATTTTAGAAGCCGAATTCAAATTCTGGCCTAGTTTTTCTTTTTTGCAATGTGCATCTAGGGAATCTGTTCTCCTCTAGCTAAGGGTTAAATATCGGGGTAGGCCAGGCTATTTAACATTCGATGACAATCAGTGAAAAAGAAGGGCGATTCTGAATTTAAACCCGTGAAGAATGAAACAGGAAACCGCTCCACAGTCTTTTCCTATATTTTAATGTAATAAAGGATAAATTTTACCAAACTATCAATGGGCTGAGAGCGAGACTAGTTTTTTTTTTTTTGCCACAGCACAACGGAACTAAATGTGTTTTAGTCCAACACAGAGACCATTTTGTTTTGGGGACACCTAATAAAGACTACAAACACTTCCCTAACAACGAATTTTTAAACTACACTTATCTTGGAAGGCTTAACAGATCCCAGTAATGGAATAAGTCATGAAGCCAATACACTAGTAGTTTGTTAATAGATGTTCAATACTAGGCGCTCTGAGATATTAACTAAGTTTAATTGGAACATGATTAAAATGGTGGGGAATCATTTTTCATTATTCCAACCCAAGCAAGGCGATAAGGCCACTAAGACGCAACGGGTTACTGAGGATGGAAAACAGAGTAAAACTGAAAAAATATTGCTGAAGAAAAAAAGCAATAAAAACAGGATTTAAAACCAAAGAAGATGACGAATTGCGTTGCCTTTCATTTTTCCGTATCGTAGTTGACAGGAAAGCAAGCTGGAAGAGAGTTTTACAGAAGATAAATGCGACAGAAGAAACTATTAGAATAGAACTTACTGTTACATCAAGCAATTTCAATAGCAAGATACCTAGCTGGTAATCTAGTAATACGTTTAAATTAATGAAGTCGAAAATTAAATTTACCTCACTAGCAATGAACTGTGATTTGCTTTATAATCATTAGATTGGCTTTAGTTAAATTAATCTAAGACAGAGCCACAACTGTGTGTCTTTTAGGCTGCAAGGTTTACCTGCCAAGCATTGCTTTCCTGCAAGTGTCCAGTGGGGAAAAAATTACAGGTTACCAAATAAAAACAGAGTCATCATCAGTAGGAAATCAGAATAATTTGAGAAAAGGAATTCTGGGATATTTTTTTAAAAAGTTTGGATTTTCAAAATTCTATTAATTTGAAAATCTTATTCCAAAATTAAAATAAAGATCCCTGAATTATTCTGACTTTTAATTTTAGTTTTAGTTTCTGAATAATCTGCCCGTTTACTTCCGTTACATTTTGTGGCTCAGAAATTTTTGGCAATAATTTTTGTCACTAACATCCAAAAACGAGACGTCTTTGGTGTCAAAAAGAAAAGAATCTTATCAAGAAGATATTCTTTAACTTCTGACGTCAAGAGATTTTAAAAGAAGGATCAAATATATATGCAGTGGAAATGTATGATTATTTCGGTAATTTTTTGGGTGGATCCGGAAAAAAAATAGATAACAAGTTGACATATGCCCATGAGAAATTTAAAATGTATGCAAAACGCATGTTTACTTCAAATAAAAACAAAATAAGTTTTATATCACCTTAAATGCCTCTAGAATGGAAATACAATGTTGAATAAAATTTCTAATGAAATTTCCCTATCTTGAATATATATTCCTTTGATTAAAATATGATATATATCTTATTGTTACTTGGATAACGAAGATGCTGTATTTGCATAGGTTCTATATTCAGTAGTTTTCCAAAAGTTAATCCAATACCAATTGTTACGTTAAAAGATCAAGACAAATGGTTATTCCATGACACTTTACTACATAATAAACCAATTAGATTTTTGTCCATAATCTTTTGTTTTAATAAAGTAATCTATTTTGCACTGGTTATTAAGTTTGTATTTATGTATTTCAAAACTCATATGTGAAAATCTTCTAATATTTACGACTTTACAAAATGTGTCATTTTTTTCATTCCAAACGTAAAACAGTTTTAAGTGTGAGGGTATGTTCATTTCCCTATATAGACCAAACCACACACACACACACACGCGCGCGCGCGCACACACACACACACACACACACACACACACACACACACACACACACACAGTGCGATGGATAAATTGTCGTCTAAATTACGCAAATTTTAAATGACATTAACATATTTTAGCATATATATTTGCCAAAATACCAAAATTACAGAAATGCATCTTAAAATGCTAAAGAGTAAACATCTAAACTTATTTACAAATGGAACTTTGTCTGTGTGTGTGTGTGTGTGTCCGTTACCTATAGACTCCGAAAAGGCTGAACCGATTTTCTTGAAAATTTACACAGTTGTACTATAAGCGTCTGCGAGTGTTCTGAGCTAGGTTTTGTGTCGACGTACCACCGATAACTATCGAAAATCGATAATCGAAAAAGTCGGTTATAGAAGGAGTGGTCCGATTTTAGTGTATTGTCAGTCGCCTTCAATAAAACGCATACACACACACAGATATATATATATATATATATATATATATATATCCCAGTTTTCATATACATATATATATATATATATATATATATATATATATATATATATATAGCAGTAAACATTACATTTAGCCTTTCTCTAATAACTTTTGGTCTGTTCTATGATCCATATTGATCTCTTTCTGTTCCATCGTATTAAACATGGTATTGAGGTTTCCATTGATCTTTGACCATTTTTAGTTTATTTTCAAGCGGTTTTCCTAATTTCCATGTCTCTTACCTATACATCACATCTAAATATATACAATCATGCAGTTTAGAGTTTTAAACATATTAACAAGGTGTATATCTATGCTTTAATGTTATACATTATTTTATTTAATTTTTGTAGTCTTTCTTTAAATGCTGTCACCTGTCCTAAATATAATATAAATGTATTCTTGTACTTCTTCCAGTAGTTTCTTTCCTTTTTTTTAAAATCTTTTTTCTTTCAGAATAGGTGGAAAGTGTGAAAAAAGAAACTGTTAGAGTAGAAGTGAGTGTTATATTGAACTATTTCAAAGTTAAAAGGGTGGGACCTAGAAACCAGTTTAGTAATGCGCTTAAATTCATGTAATCGGGTCATCAGGGAAAACAATCTTGTTAGAGCAGTTACCATGAAAATATTTGTAGAAAATACAGAGGTAAGCCATGTCACCTCAATGAGAACTGACTAAAATCGAGATGCCAAGTCAGGGTCGATTACATTGGGATTATTCTTTAGGAAGAATACTCACTATCAAAGATAGAACGTGTATAGATATAGACAGTGTGAACATAGGAGTCAACACCGCAACGCATCTATCAGTATAAAGCTTCAGTGCTATTGAACCTTTAATGGGATGTATATATAGAAAGTTGTGCATAGAAGCTAAAGACAATAATTAGCGATTCAGAACATAATGAATTTCCAAATATCGACGCAGAAACAAATTACTTTTGCCCTATCTATAATCACATTGTTAATAAAACGACGAAATCAGTTATTATTTATCTTCACATCCTGCCCTGAAAAATGCTTCACTGACATTTTGCACCCACTGAGCACATCAGATTATTCACTAATCAGTGTCGTTGATACCAAACTAAAATCATAACCTTATATGCCGTTCCATAAAACGATTTTTCAGTACAGGAAAGCCGGCTTGGATAGCTTTAGAATCATACATGACCGAAGCTCCTCGCTCAGCTTTCTTCAAATATACTGCCTGCAAAAAGAATGTCTTGGTGTTAGGATGGATCCTTTTTGATATGGAGAGTTTCTGATCTCAGATAAAAGTCCATCAAAAATCGAACAACCAGCCTTGGTTCACCACCGAATGTGCTACATAAAGAGCTCACCGTAACCACAACTACTTTATCTATGACAAATAATGGTGCAGTAGAATACTTGCTGCATTCAGAACAACACCCAATCATTGCAAGAGGGTTCTAGAAAATACAAAGCTATGCACAGTCAAGGCCAAGTTCGAAAGCAAAAAACGTGTATCCCGAAGTTTTGGAAAATCTTCAACCAAATCTTTAATAGAGTCGAATTTTCAGTACTTCCTATTATAAATGACCTCGAATTCTTCTCATCCTCGTCAGATAATGCAACGGTCTTTGCTTCTAACTCAACATTAAATGATTAAGCATATTTTCCTCCGGCTTTCCCCTGTCTCACCGAACATAATCTAATTACGTCTCAAGATTTAACAAAGTTTTGAACCTAAAGAAGGCTACTGTTTCAGATAAAATTCCAGAGGTAATCTTTAAGAATATTAATCAGGAATTATCCCCGACCTTATTATTGTTTCCAAGTCTTTGGAATGTGTAAATTGTATGCCCTGAGTGAATGAGCCCTCACCTCCGTCACAGTATAAACTTATCAACATCCTCAACGTTATCGGTAAACCTTTTGAAGCTATAATCAGTAAAAAGGTTGTTGATTGCCTCAGTAGGAACGACCTCTTGAACGCCAAAGTGTATAGATTTCGATCGGCTCCGTCCATTGCTGATATACTGTCATTACTCACAAAATCAGCGAGGAACTAGACAACAAATGCATCCCAATGAGGATCTCTTTAAATATTTCAAAAGACTTTACAAAAGGGTTACTGATTAAGCTCTCTAGCGATGAAATGACTAGGAGAGTATTCTCATTTATATGAAAGTCAGCTGAGAAATTCATGGGCTGACTATAAAAGGATGGTGCCAGTACTGTGAAATATTTCATGCAATTAATTTAAACTCATTAATAACTGCATCATTTACTTTCTCTTCTCTTTACCTTTACTTTCCTGCTATTCTTTACCGTTAAAAGAGCCAGATCAGACCGAAAAAAGAGGACTACTGCCATATATGGGCAGGAGCTTCTCAGTTTTCATTTTGCGCTCTCGATAGAATCCAAAAGTGTCCCCACGTCCTTGTAGATAATGAATTGCAACCTCTCAGTGTCCCCACGTCCTTGTAGATAATGAATTGCAATTTTCTCACAGACAAAATGAAAGAAAATGTAATTCACATTGAGCGACTGAGCGCGCTTGGTTTTTACTTTAACTGCATCATTAAAAATAGGTTTAAATTCATATCAACTCATTTTGTTTTCTTAGATTACACATTCACCATAGTTTCAGTACCTATATCGTAAGAAAAGTCGAAATCATTAAATCATTGGAAAAGTTCGTGCCCGAAAATTGAAACGTGTTGATGCCATTTTTGGAGAAACTTCATTTTTTATTGGAAGGAGATTGTGAGGTAGTTCATGACTAACTGTGCAAAGTGAATTTCTTAGTCATTTAAATTTTTCTGTCGAGACTGGAACAAATAAAAATCCAAAGGAGCCAAATCAGGAGAATACAGTAAGTATTAGAGAGTTTACAATTTTAACTCTTTAAGCTCCTGCGAGGTCTTATTTTTACAATCATTTCATCCCAAGCAAGTTAGTACCGACACTGGTACAATGGGGGTTACAGTGAGAGAAAGGGAAAAACTGACACGGGGAACAAGTATCTGGGATGTCGTAGAAATGACAAGAGAAATTTGGGAAACAAGAAGATAGAAAATAGAAATTGAAGTTGCACTTAGACTTTTGGAGATTGCAGCTATAGGGAAGCAAATACACTACCGGCCATAATTATTATACCACCCCAGTTTTTAAAAAATGATGTATTTCATAGTATTTTTAGTATTTATTGCTAAGTGGATAATTCTAAATGAAAATAGAATGGTTCTTTTGTTATTATTACTTTGCAAAATTTTACAAGGCAGCCAAGAAGTCTTTGCTTTGGCCAGCCAATAAGAAGAAGAGACTAGCTTGGGGAAGAGAGCACAAAAACTGAACACCAAAACAGTTCATTTGATGCGCATGTTATTGTATAGTATTAACAAAAAAACTTTCTATTTTCATTTCGAATTATCCACATGGCAATAATTACTAAAAATAGTACGAAATACATCATTTTCTTTTTAAATTGGGGTGGCCTGATAATTATGGCCGGTAGTGTATGTGGAAGGGAATTCTACAGGCAGGAAGTATGAGAAAGAAACTGACTGAGTAGAAGTGATGGTTATATTTGACTGTTTAGACGGTAAAAGGGTAAGACCTAGTTGCCGATCTAATAGCATAGGTAAGTTCATGTTGTTGGGGTCCCAGGAAAATGAGATTTTCGAAGCAGAAACTGTGATAGTATTTGTAGAAAATCAGAGGAAAGCCACATCACGTCTTCTGAGGCTTTGATTTGTCGTAGTGGAAAATGGCACATTTTCGTTTTTCTTGAATTCTAATCTATTCAAACTACGAAATTCAGTTAAGCTATCTATTTTCAAACTCTTTCCAGTCGAAATATTCGGTTCATTTTCCACTATCCCAAGCAGGTTTTTATTTTACACTGTGGCAAACAGGATTATTTTCCACAATAGCAAGCATTATGGATGTTTATTGTGGTGGAGTGGATATCGGCTCAGAAAGCCGAGTTGGAATTCCATTTTAATTCGTTGCATTCACTTACACTTTGGAAAAGGTATTAATTCATATCTTCTCCCTACAGCTATGGGTTAAACTGTAGGACAGATTGGATTCTATAGCCTTGGTTGGCAACAGGTTTAAGGCAGAAAGTAATGGCAAACTACTGAGGAGCAATATTCTGCCCAGTCAGTCATGTGTGTTTCGAGTAAAAATCACCCAAGCGTGTATTATGGCATTTAACTGACTGATGACAAACAGAGCATCTTCATCGATGTCAGAAGGATGCACAGAGCGTGGTTGATCCCCTTTGCGAAATCAGCCAAACCACCTTTTTGTCCATCCAAAAAGCTGGGTCACGATTCAAATAAACCTGGATTGTTTTTCAGTTCTGACGCTTATTCGTTTTCGAATTCAAGAAGCATAAATTGTCGAAAATGCAGTTTTTCATCTTCCATCTTTAAGACATTAATTTGTGGACAAAACGTCTGCCTCGCAACTGAACGATACAAGATTTCAATCTAAAACACACCAGAAATCGGCGCCGAAACAAACTCTAGTTTCAAGTCGCAGTCATTTTATGAAAATCAGGCACGAATTTCTGTAGTGATCTGATAGTTCATACCTAATTTCTCAAATGATATAGTTCAAATAAAAACCAAACGATCAGTCTCTTAACGTAGAAAACTTTTCATTATTTCTTTTTGGTCTTTTGTTTCCTCAAAAACAAAAGAAAAAAAAGATAATGAAAAGTTGGGAAATAATATTATTCTTCTAATAATGCCACGTAGAGGCGGACATTTTCAAATTTTGTTCTACATCTACTTCCTTAAATCACAGCAAATGACCAAACATCATATTTTATTTTTCAAAAGGGTGTCAGAAAATTTTCAGTGCCCTCGTACATACGTACATAGAACATGCATCTGCAAATATTTTTATAGCTTAATCATACCTTCTTAAACCATGTTTGACTGAACGTGAGTCACTCGAAGCGGACACTTGTTTTCTGCGTTTAAAGAAATGTTTACATCCGGGTTATTTGCTAGAATGTTGCATATCCATTTGCCAGCTCGACTGCTTCAAAACATCGACAATTCTAAAAATTGATTCTGGATTCGCTCATTTGTTCATTTTTATAATCCTCAGTTTGATGGTCAGTTGACGGAGGTTACGAGATGAGTCACGAATTTCAGCCAATTAAATCAGGATTTATAGGTTATATGAATAAAGAACAAAGGGCGAATTAAAAGAAAATATTTTATGATGATGAAATTAAGGCATAATTGGCTAACAAACGATTTTATTGCTTTGTCGATGTGAAGTAATAAATTAATTATTGTTTATTTATTCGCGCTAAGAAAATTTGGAAACTGATAGACGATATATGAAAAGTCGACTTAACGAAATGCGTACGAATTCTGGATCTAAGTACTGGTTCCACAGTGATGTTTATGCTCTATTACGTGAGGTTTCTAATGTTAAGAAGTTATAAGCCAAATGCTGCATTTATTTATTCAGAAATGTCGTCTCCAAACAGTATCATGGACGTTCTGATCAAAGAGTTCATCTTGCATATTTGCTAAGTTGCTGATTAAAGGTTCGACTCATCTTCAAGCGTTGTTGTGAATTTGGCCTTAATCACACTATTAAAAGTTGTCAGACAATTGGGATTAAAGAAGCCTTCTCTTTTTCTTTTTGTCTTTGTTTCTCTGTATTTTCTAAATTCGCATAACTTGAGTGATGTTATCAATTTTTAACAAAATCTATAAAGAAATAAATCAACAATATTTACCAAAGTATCAGAATCAGATAAATGATGGCACTTACTCTGAATGCATCGTAAATATTTACAGCGTGAATTCTAAATGTTTCAAATAGTTTGGTGCATAGATCAGTTATAACAGGAAAATAACAGAAAGAATAATAGGAAATTGAACATTGGGCAGGGTTAGAAGTAGATTTTTTCAACTCAGTAAATTACTACAAAGTCAAAATATTAAATTCAGAACTCGATCCATGTTCTTATAAAATATTTCAGATACGGTTTCTAGCACGAGGATGATGCGCGGCACCAAACTTGTTCAGAAATGTCTAAATTATCAACAAATGCAACTGTTTTCATAGATGAATTATTAAAAATGGCTTCAAAAGAATTAATCCTTTGAGTCTTAAAGAAATCGAGCTTTTATCAGATCACGTAGACAGGCCATACAGAGTCACAAAGAACTTTACTAAATAACAACACCTACATCATTTTAAGGTTTCCAACAGCAACAACAAAAATAGTTAATTCATGTAACTAAAAGCGAAAATAATGATACTATCAAAATGTTGACAATGCAGACTACTTTAAACGAAAGGTTTTCAAGAAACCTTCATCAGTATTACAAAAAGAAGCACTTCGAAGTGGTTTAATGGTGAGTATCGCGAGATCAGTTACAACTAAGTAGTGAGTTCGATCCTCACTAGATGCTACAAGCCTTCGGTTTTATAGCCACATCTAAATTACACTTAGAAATGAACTTAGGTATAATTAAGAAGACACGAATTTACTACTTCTCTATATAGGAAACCAACTAGCATAAATTCGTGTCTTCTTAATTATAATAGTGAATGCCCCCAGCGATATAAGTTAGCTGTTATAAAAAACTTACTTCAACGCACACAAATGATATCTTCTTCCAAATCTATATTTTATAAAGAATTACACAACATTAAGAAAACACTAGTCAATAATGGATTTCCTAACTCCGTTATTGATCAACAAATTAAAACGTATCTCAACAAAATTAACAATAGCTCTAACAATAATGATAATATTAATAATAATGGTTTACATCAAAATAAACATAACACTATTAACTTATACTATTGCAACCAAATACAAAATAATTATAAAATCAAAACGACCAACACTTATAATATTTCAGTTTAAACAACCTCTCTGAAGATGGCTCATGTGAGCCGAAAGCTTAGAAGAAAACCAATAAATAATTATCCAAATATTGGAGAATTTTTGTCTTCATTTTCAACTGAAATTAAAGCAAAAATACGACGTTTAGAACGGCTCATGATTAAACATAATAGACATTCATTGTCTCTTACATTTAACAACATATGTTTAGAAAATTACTTGCTGCCTCAATATACTAGATATATATATATATATGTGTGTGTGTGTGTGTGTGTGTGTGTGTGTGTGTGTGTGTGTGTGTGTGTGTGTGTGTGTAAATCTGGATCAAATATTGATCCTGCATATATACAAGTCAACCATCCGTCCGTGCATGGAGTACTGCTGCCATTTTTGGTCAGGCGCCCCTGCCGTTCTCCTCGATGTTCTCGACAGGCTCCAAAGGAGAGTCTGTAATGTGATAGGTACTGATCTGGCAGCACTTCCTCCCGTCAAAATGTGGCCTCCCTTTGTCTGTTCTATAAATGGCTTCTACTCGGACGAACTTAAGTCACTGGTGCCTCCTCAACAGATGTTTACTCGTGCAACCAGACTGGCAACTGGGTCCCACCCATTCACAGTCAGGTTAACCAAATGCAGACGACAATTCTACTCCATCAGCTTCTTCTCTCGCACTTCCCGCCTGTGGAACTCGCTCCCATATTCTTGCTTTCCTGACGGTAGAAATTTAAATGCAAAGTCAATACTCATCTATCAACCACTGGACATTAGCTCTCTCTCCACCCCCGTATATCCTTCCCTTTCTCTCTGCCTATGTATCTGTCATCGCACCTGCATTCTCAGCTTTCTATTGTTCCTTTCTAACTAGTTTGTACTCCTCACTCTTTTCTAATTAATCTCTTTACAGTTATGTAGCCCTCCGATCATCAGTGGCATTTCTGCCTTGCTCGGGATGAAATGATTTTTAAAAAATGGATTGGAATCAGATAGAATGAGAGTATATAGAACAAATAGACAACGTTTACACATCTAAGATGTTTCTAATATGGAGGAGAAAAAGAAACATGGTAATTTTTAAATTTTGTTTTGTGTTTTTATCGTTTAAGTAGACTTCACGTACGTCAGTATTGTCAAGCAACGTTTGAGCGTATAATTCATGTGTGTAGATGTGTCATAATTCTAGTTCATCTATGCGAAATGATAATGTATATTGTGTGTGTGCGAGCGAGCGCGTGCGTGTACAGAAATGTACGCTAGACGGTCACCGACAATTTCACTTCTGAAGGTATTATCACAATGTCTTCAGAAGATTACTTAAAGCTGAAAACTGACAGTATGCACTGTTGATTTCTAAGTAAACATATTTATATCGACAAATACTCCATATTCATTTAGAGTACACTTCCCCTCTTACACAATAAATACAGCAACTTTTAAACAAAATAAGATAAACAGACAGATGGGCGTGTGACCGAATGGCCAGAAGGTTTGCTTTCTTCAGACTCGTTTTCGAATCTAATGCTGGTTGAATTGTTATCAGCTTGAAAAGGCGATCAAAGCGCATGGCAAAGTTAGAAAGGTTTCGTAAACCATACCACGTGCTAAACCAAAGCGTGTGATTGGAATTGAGATAATGAAACTTTTCGGGAGATGTGAATGGTTGTACGAGTTCTAAGTCTCTCATTATTATGACCGGTGGGTTTGAGAGGGACTTTCAGACGAGTTGAAGAAACAACTTTTACTCACGATGAATTATGTGCTCACTCCTAATAAACTGTAACAATATGAACAAATGTAAATGTACCAGCGCAGAGCGCAGGCGTCAGCAAAACACGAAATTCGCTAACGGTCCAAGCATGCGTGCACTTTGAAACGGGTATTCGTATATATATATATATATATATATATATATATATATATATATATATATATATATAAGTGGACACTGAGGTCAACAGCATATGTCGACTGTCTCTTTGATTATGAATTCATTCCTTAAGTTGGCCTGAAGATTGCGTTTAACCGTAAAATAGTGTCGCTACTGGGTGTTGAGCGTTTTTTTATTTACATGCGCTCTGTGCCATGCACTATTACCGATAAATATCGCATACGTTAAAACTATATATATATATATTTTTTTTTTTTAATCATTTCACCCCGAGCAAGGCAGAAACGCCACTGATGTGCAGGGGGTTACATAAATGTAGAAAGATTAATTAGAAAAGAGTGAGGAGTGCAAGCTAGTTAGAAAGGAACAATAGAAAGCTGAGAAAGCAGGTGCAATGACAGATACATGGGCGGAGAGAACGTGAAGATTATACAGGGGAGGGGAGAGAGCTAGAGTCCAGTGGTTAGTAGGTGAGTATTAACTTTGCTTTTAAATTTCTGGAGGTCGTAGCCGTCAGGAAAGCAAGAATACGGGAGTGAGTTCCACAGGCGGGAAGTGCGAGAGACCCTATATATATATATATATATATATATATATATATATATATATATATATTTTCTAAACATATACTATTAAATATAAGAGACAATGAATGTCTATTATGTTTAATCATGAGCCGTTCTAAACGTCGTATTTTTGCTTTAATTTCAGTTGAAAATAAAGACAAAAATTCTCCAATATTTGGATAATTATTTATTGGTTTTCTTCTAAGCTTTCGGCTCACATGAGCCATCTTCAGAGAGGTTGTTTAAACTGAAATATCATAACATCCACCATCGCTGACGGTTTTATTTTGTGTTGACATAAAACTCCGCTTCGCAACGCCAATAGTTACCAAAAATAATAAACGCAGTTCTTAAGTTTGCGATGCGGTTTTATGACGTCACACCGCGGGATAGCGCGAAATTACAACAAAACCATGTATTCAAATGCAATGTAATATGTTATTTCCTGTTTTAAAGTTGATATTATTGAGTGTTGGTTGTTTTGATTTGATGTACTTGGCCTCCAATATCTGCAGGTTACTCTTATTGTGTGTATGCGTAAGGATCACCGTATTGTTGACCAAAATCTGTCTGATATTACCTACATACTTATGTTTTTCAGAGAAATGTTGTTTAATAGTACTCGGATCAGAAAGATGACATGTAAGTCTACGGGAGAGCGTGGTTGTAGTAAAACCAATATATGTACTAGGTTTTTGATTAGTATCAGTGATGCAATCTCTGAATGGGCATGTAAATTGGTACACTACATTGTTTTTTTTGTAGAGAATTTAGTTTAGTGCTTGTTGGGTTATTATAGACTATGAAGTCAATTGTTTTAAGCTTTTTATAATATATAATGAGTTTAATTTGATTATTACTTTCGACTGGTTTAACATTTCTACGCATTATGTTTTTGAGAGTTTTTTCATCTTGTTTATAATTATTATGTATTTGGTTGCAATAGTATAAGTTAATAGTGTTTTGTTTATTTTGATGTAAACCATTATTATTAATATTATCATTATTGTTAGAGCTATTGTTAATTTTGTTGAGATACGTTTTAATTTGTTGATCAATAACGGAGTTAGGAAATCCATTATTGACTAGTGTTTGCTTAATGTTGTGTAATTCTTTATAAAATATAGATTTGGAAGAAGATATCATTTGTGTGCGTTGAAGTAAGATTTTTATAACAGCTAACTTATATCGTTGGGGCATTCACTATTATAATTAAGAAGACACGAATTTATGCTAGTTGATTTCCTATATAGAGAAGTAGTAAATTTATGTGTGCTAGAATCAATGAATACATCAAGGAATGGGGGTTTGTTATTAATATTAAGTTCTAATGTAAATTTGAGGACGGAGTGACTTTCAAAATTTTTTTTTAAGATATTTAATTTGATCGATATTCTTAGCTTAGGGTTTAATATTTATACACATATAGATGGTATTGCGATGGGATCTCCTTTAGGTCCCTTCTTTTCTAATTATTATATGGCAAATCTAGAAAATATAATAATTAATGACAACAATGAACCCACTATATATGTAAGATACATAGATGACATATTTATTTTAGCTAAGAATATCGATCAAATTAAATATCTTAAAAAGAAAAATTTGAAAGTCACTCCGTCCTCAAATTTACATTAGAACATAATATTAATAACAAACTCCCATTCCTTGATGTATTCATTGATTCTAGCACACATAAATTTACTACTTCTCTATATAGGAAACCAACTAGCATAAATTCGTGTCTTCTTAATTATAATAGTGAATGCCCCCAACGATATAAGTTAGCTGTTATAAAAAACTTACTTCAACGCACACAAATGATATCTTCTTCCAAATCTATATTTTATAAAGAATTACACAACATTAAGCAAACACTAGTCAATAATGGATTTCCTAACTCCGTTATTGATCAACAAATTAAAATGTATCACAACAAAATTAACAATAGCTCTAACAATAATGATAATATTAATAATAATGGTTTACATCAAAATAAACATAACACTATTAACTTATACTATTGCAACCAAATACATAATAATTATAAACAAGATGAAAAAACTCTCAAAAACATAATACGTAGAAATGTTAAACCAGTCGAAAGTAATAATCAAATTAAACTCATTATATATTATAAAAAGCTTAAAACAATTGACTTCATTATCTATAATAACCCAACAAGCACTAAACTAAATTCTCTACAAAAAAAACAATGTAGTGTACCAATTTACATACCCATTCAGAGATTGCATCACTGATACTAATCAAAAACCTAGTACATATATTGGTTTTACTACAACCACGCTCTCCCGTAGACTTACATGTCATCTTTCTGATCCGAGTACTATTAAACAACATTTCTCTGAAAAACATAAACATGTAGGTAATATCAAACAGATTTTGGTCAACAATACGGTGATCCTTACGCATACACACAATAAGAGGAACCTGCAGATATTGGAGGCCATATACATTAAATCTAAACAACCAACACTCAATAAAATCAACTTTAAAATAGGAAATAACATATTACATTGCATTTGACTATATGGTTTTGTTGTCATTTCGCGCTATCCCGCGGTGTGACGTCATAAATCCGCATCGCAAACTTAAGAACTGCGTTTATTATTTTTGGTAACTATTGGCGTTGCGAAGCGGAGTTTTATGTCAACACAAAATAAAACCATCGGCGATGGTGGATGTTATGATATTTCAGTTTAAACAACCTCTCTGAAGATGGCTCATGTGAGCCGAAAGCTTAGAAGAAAACCAAGAGAGAGAGAGAGAGAGAAAGAGAGAGAGAGAGAGTGAGAGTGAGAGGTGGGGAGAGATGCTTTTTTCATATAAAAATGAAAATTTTACGTTATAGATTCTGTATTAAAACTATGGAATCTCCTTAGATTATAGGATCTCATTTATTAATAATGGAGATAGATTCAAGTTTGTTTTTCTTGTTTTTTGTATAAAGATACATAAACTTTTAAAAATGATTATTATATCAATAGTTTTTAAACTTTCTGCTTTTGTGAAGACATTAGCTTTTCATGAGGAGAACAACCTTTTGAGAAAATTTCAAAGATCATAGTTCTGTCTATAATGATATAACGTTTAAAATTCTTTGAAGGGTTCTTATGATCCCAATAGTTGTTTTTCCTGACTACTGAATTTAATTTGTATGTTGTTCATATTGTTACGACAACATTGTTACCAAAATATTCTGGTATCGTCTCCGAATGCCCAATCGATGGGAACGTGAAAATATCAGGCAAGTATAGATTTCAGCATGACACGGGGAAGATGGTGAGCATCTTATAGTAAAATATGTAATATGAGACTTGTATTATTTGTGTAAATTGCTGTGTTGCGTATAAACCAAACCATTCGATATATTTGCCAACATTTTCTGTTTGTAAGCTGTTTCTTTCCTTTACATGATAACAATAAAAAGAAAGAAGTATTTTGCACTTAAAGGAGGATATAAAATGAAACGGCTGAAGTCTTTTAGTAACAGTATGAAGAACGAGTATAACAGAACACTTCTTGGAATTACTATTAAATGTGAGTGCAAATCTTCCAAATAATTTGTTTTCAGTCTCCATTATTCAAAAAGGAATATATCTTTACGAACATTAGTACAATTTAGTGTTTTCAATTTGTTTGTTTTATTTTATTTATTTATAATCAAGTTTAGTTTAAGAATAGCAGATTTTGGATTGAGAAAAATCACGTTTTTTATGCGAGATAATTGGCGAATGATTTAAGAAGGCAAAGTTCACGTCAGTGCATTTATTTGTTAATCTTGTTCGCTTAAAAGAATTCTGTGTCTAAAACTTTTACGTAAAAGAAAGAGACCATTATTAAAATGTTTTAAGGAGCGGCGAATTGTGCATAGACAAAGATTAAGAACCACAAAACAATTGAGAGCGCCATGTGGTCTCCCTCTTGTTACGACATTCCATTGCTTAGGGAAGCAACAACGTCCCGAAAAGGTCGCCATCCTTATGAGAATAAAGAAAAGCACACTTAAATGCCTTTAACTAATACAGCATTGTTACGGTAATCGCCTTCCTCAAGACAACTGCCAAAAGTGTCCCGTATTTGGATTCTGTCTGCAGTACGCGTGAAACATATTCAGATGACTCAGCGTGAATATATTGTCAACACTGACCGAGAGAAGAAAGGAGTGGGGGTCAAGATGGACACATTAAATAACATTTCGTCTTTATTTTCTACTTTTAGCTTCTTTTTTTATTTTTTATTTTTTTTAGAAATTCTTGTTAATTGTTGGTTAAAGTTAATAAAAGAATGACAACAATTGTTTTAATTTTTTTCTTCAAATCACGAATTTAAGGTCAAACCTCAACGAAGCACATGACTGGAGACGTTAACGTGCAATTAAGTATAAAATCCAAGAATATGTCTTCGAATAGTAATCATTAATTGCCATGTTATTATGTTTGTTTCGATTAAAGGATTTCATCAGGCGCAGTGAAGCATGTAGAGGAAGAATGGAGAGCAGAGAGTTCGAATTCGAGTTGATTACATTCATTCACATGCAAATACACTTGGGAAAAATATTAATCCATATCCACCCAGCTATGGACAAAATGACAGGATAGTCTTGGTCCTATAGCCTCGGGTAGCAACCGGTCTAGTAGAACAACTTTGAATTCAAAATCCCAACTATGTGTTACATAACCTTACTAACGCGATATTGCAAAAGCGGGGTGGGTACGACTACACCCATGAAAACATGGTCATTCAGAGAGATGTTCCTCCAACAAATGTAAGAAGGACCTGGATTTGGAGTTGAATTTCATTAGATATTCTCGAAAGCAGCTACAAAGATTGATAGGTACAATTCAAAGGAAACTTGAATACACACCTGAAGATAGCCATGAGTTACTTAGCTGAAACGTTATATCTATAATCTAAACCTATAAATGGAACTTTGTCTCTCTCTGTGTGTGTCTGTACCTATAGACTTCGAAACGGCTGAACCGATTTTCTTGAAAATTTACACAGTTGTACTATAAGCGTCTGCGAGTGTTCTTAGCTAGGTTTTGTGTCGAGGTATCACCCATAAATATCGAAATCGATAATCGAAAAAATCAGATTATAGAAGGAATGTTCCGATTTTAATTAAATTTCATACACTCATAGACAAAGACACAAGAAACGATATTCAGAAGTTTCAAGGCTGCAGTTCTTACAATAGTAAAGAAAATCGATAATATATATGTATATATATATTTATATAAAAGGCAAGATGTTTGTGTGTGTGTCTGTTTATCTGTCTGTATGTCTGTATTTTTTCAACCCTTTTATTTTAGTTTATGCTTCGGGTTTGGCTCTAAGTAGGTATAATTGTAGTTCTTAGTCTCAGCCATGATACCATTTACTCAGAGGACTTATTTAGCCTTCAAAATTCAGTTTACGACGAAAAAAACTTATTTGATATCGATACCAGGAAATCAAAATTTCACTTACATCCATTCATTTTTCTTTCAGTCTACGGTTTCACTTTAACTGGAAACAACTATTGCTTTTTAGTCTTTCGTGCCAATGTCCAAAGAGTCTGAGCTCCAGGACCATGGATTAGTTTTAAAGCTTTCATTACACCCGAGCAACGCCGGGCTATACTGCTAATAATAAGTATAATAATGAAGATAAGTTCGGAGAAATCGAATATCAAAATATACTGAAAATTCTGTAAAATAAAAAACATTTTTAAACAGTTGAGTAACATTGGTTTTTGCCATCTGCAGCCTACTGTAAAACAAAAGGATTTTCAGTTATAGCATGCATGCTAGTTTTAAGCTTATTCTTCCTCGTTGATATACCGTGGCCCCTTAAGAACATGGGTGATTATGGCTCTCCACAATTGTCTGTCCTTTGTAACCTGGATCTTGGTTAAAAGATATCCCATTAGAGAAGATAGCATATACGATGAATTCAATACTTTAAAAAATAAACAAAATATATGTTTTTGGAACTTTTAATTACAATGTCCACACCACTGATATATTTCTGGGCGGTGGCGACTAAAATGTAAGCGTTGTATAATCAAGTGTTGCTGTCATGAGTTAAGTCCATGGATATTAGTGAAATAATATTCTCTGGTTCAACAATAACTATGATTAGTACATTTAAGATATCTCATATCAGACTAAATAATGACGATGACCATGGGTTAGCTGACCGAAACACCGTGTCTATGATAATATCTATAATAATCAAGATGAGTTTGTATACATCAAAATATACTGACAATTCTTCACCTCGAAAATAAAATAATTTTTCTAAACATTTTACTAATATTGCTTAGAAGATTGCTGTCTGCAATCCTCTATCAGCAATGGTTTTTCATCTTCACTTATAGCCTGTTAGACAATTTTAAGCACTTGCTATTTAAAATTTCTTGGAAAATACAAAGGAAGGACTTATTTGAATAATAGCTATTTTGAAAGAAAATTGTTCTTGAATGTTTTCGCTTCATGTCTTAAAATAAAAAGATAAAAAAAAACATTTAAGCATGATAGGGAAGTAAACAATTATCATTAAAATTTAGTTTCCTGACAAGAATTCTATCAAAACATGAAATATGAAAAACATTTCTCAAAAAAAAAAAAAATTGCTATTTTAGATTCTTGAATTAGTTTTCTTCTCGTAAGTACCATGACACTTTTTTTTTTTTAATCATTTCCCCCCGAGCAAGGCAGAAACGCCACTGATGTGCAGGGGGTTACATAAATGTAAAAATATTAATTAGAAAAGAGTGAGGAGTACAAACTAGTTAGAAAGGAACAATAGAAAGCTGAGAAAGCAGGTGCGATGACAGATACATAGGTGGAGAGAAAGGGAAGGTTATACAGGGGAGGGGAGAGAGCTAGAGGCCAGTGGTTTGGTTAGTAGATGAGTATTGACTTTGCATTTAAATTTCTGGAGGTTGTAGCCGTCAGGAAAGCAAGAATACGGGAGTGAGTTCCACAGGCGGGAAGTGCGAGAGAGGAAGCTGCAGGAGAAAATTAGAAATCATGGCTCTTCACAACTTACTTTTTTTTTGTATTTCTAGGTAATGTCTATCCATTTCTTCTAAACATTGAATTCTCCAAACCCACTTCCCTCATAATATGTCTTAGAAGTTTCAAATGCTTTTTTTCTTATTTTGAATGTTTTCTCGTTTCCATTTTTTATAAAACTTCATCATTGTTCATAGGCTCCGTCCATGGCATTCTCAGCATCCTTCTGAAAAACAAAATCTCTTCATCTGTAACAAAATTGCTCAACATTTACTGTCATCTAGGAGGAGTGATACTGCATAGAAGGATAGCACTTTTATTGTTTCTAATGCAATTTTTACGTTTCTTAATTCATAGTTTAGCTTTTGGAAGACATCTTTAAATATTCCACCACGACTTAGAATTTCCATAATTTCAATGTCAAATAGAATAAAACATTTAAACCTTTCTCAAATCAACTGAATTTCAATTTTGATAAAATATATCTCTTATATGATAAAATATTGTTTTAAAGTATGCTGCATTTATGGGGTAGGATTACGGCCTATCACGTTGAATACACCCGTTCTCGCTCGATCACCGAAGTTAAGCAACGTTGAGCCTGGTCAGTACTTAGATGGGTGACCGCTTGGGAATACCAGGTGCTGTAAGCGTATAGTGACGGATGTGCGTTGTGGTGCAGTGGATATCGACTCGGAAAGAGAAATCGGTGAGCCGAGTTCGAATTCCAGTTGAATACCCTGCACTCACTTAAGCACTGGTACCCTTGGGAAAGGTATTAATCCGTCCATTTCCTCCAGTTATGGGTTAAATAACAAGGGTAGGACTTGGGGACCCTGCTCTTAAAAACAAATCCCAATGAATCGTGAAAAGAAAAACGTTGTAAAAATAAAATAACCTTACCCAAAAATCATTGGTTATGACCTTAAAATGATGCCATAAGGATTGATAGGTCGTTAAGCCTAAAAAACAAGCAAACATTTATGGGGTAAAAATGCTGAATATCAAGGATAAAACGTGTGTAAATATAAGAGTGGACACTGATAGCTGTTGGCGTACATAGAGTAAGCAACACTCGCAAACAATAGTTTGTAAGAATTGTATTCTCTGCGCCAAGCAATGGCCTTCTACACATGAAGCAATATCGAACTTTAGCAGAAGGCTGATAATGGCAACGGGCTTAGTTTGGTAAACACTTTGCGGCATTCAATCATACAGTGTCACGTCATCGGAATGATATTTCCTTTTTTAGTTTTGTTCTTTTTTGCCTTAGCGAGTAATAACCATGTCAACTCGGCTTGGAACTCAGTTACGCAAGTGTGCGTTTTGGGTTGGTGGGCCGGTTCGGTCTTTGACTTGCTCTAGTATACGATGTGGCAGACCGGCTCAGTGTTAGAACTGCATAAGCTCGTGATCAGGATGGCTGATCAACTCGATGATTCCTTACGTGGACGTACAATGACCGCGACACGCCGTCACATTAAAAATAAAGAACCAGAAATTTAAATAAAAAAAATGAACCGAAGGACTAAAATTAAAGAATGATATTGCTCCAGTGTAAGGCAGCAATTACACATGCTAGTAATAGTAATAATAATTACACCACTAGTAGTAGTAATAATAATAACTTCTGATTTTATAAAATATAGGTACTCTATTTATTTAGCCTATCACCACTATATACACACTGTCATACAATTATGCACATGTATGCACACATATATAAACACACACACGCATGGACTCACGCAGATATACACGGTTTACTGGAATGGGTTTGGTTGGTGAATTTTACAACATATCAATAAGTGTTAAATTATTAATATCAGAATTTGTATTATATTTCGGTCTTTAAGTATTTATTTGGTCCGGAGATAGGAAAATATTGGTAATTTTATTTGAGCCTTTATTTGGTTAAAAAATAGCTTCATGAGATTTTCAATATTTGATTAACAAATCGGTGAATCTTAAATGCAGGATGACTTTTGCTTTCAACGAAGACACAAAGTGATCATCTTCTTTTTACCATAATAAATTCACTATAGTCTCTCAAAATATACTTACTGATGGAATGTTTTTGGAAACACGAGCATCATTAAATCTTGAATTTTGAAAACTTGGGGGTTAAAGTAATCGGGGTTAATTTGAATTATTAATAATAAGAAAGTCAATTCCAAATATACTAGCGCTTAATTTCTTATTTTTAAATTTTTTTAAAGCCCAGTTTCGCTGTTTGTATCCAAATCTGACAACCATGCATGTAGATAATCAATTTTGATTGACAAACATTTGTATCTAAACTTATTTATAAATGAAACTTTCTCTGTGTGTATGTGTCTGTGTGTGTGTGTGTGTGTGCGCGCGCGTGCGTTACCTGTAGACTCCGAAACGGCTGAACCGATTTTCTTGAAAATTTACAGTTGTACTATAAGCGTCTGCGAGTGTTCTTAGCTAGGTTTTATGTTGAGGTACCACCGATAAATATCGAAAAACGATAATAAAAAAAAATCGGGTTATAAAAGGAATAAGATGTTTTCGTCGTAAACTGAATTTTGAAGGCTAAATAAGTCCTCTGAGTAAATGGTATCATGGCTGAGACTGAGAACTACAATTATACCTACTTAGAGCCAAATCCGAAGCAAAAACTAAAATAAAAGGGCTGAAAAAAATGCAGACATACAGGCAGATGTACAGACACACACACACAAACATCTTGCCTTATATATATATATATATATATATATATATATATATTTTATTTTAGTTTTTACTTCTGATTTGGCTCTAAGTAGGTATAATTGTAGTTCTCAGTCTCAGCCATGATACCATTTACTCAGAGGACTTATTTAGCCTTCAAAATTCAGTTTACGACGAAAACATCTTATTTGATATCGATACCAGGAAATCAAAATTTGACTTACATCCATTCATTTTTCTTTCAGTCTACGGTTTCGCTTTAACTGGAAACAACTATTGCTTTTTAGTCTTTCGTGCCAACGTCCAAAGAGTTTGAGCTCCAGGACCATGGATTAGTTTTAAAGCTTTCATTACACCCGAGCAACGCCGGGCTATACTACTAGTTTAAAATGAAGGATCACATTTGTTTTATAACGTACTTATAAACACAACGTTTCAAGGCAAAATTAATTTATAACTTTAAAAAAAACTTACTGGTAGAGTTGCCCACTTAAGCTACCTTTAAAAAACGAGTTTTAACGAAATTTTAACTTCGCCACTTGTACCACTTTGGGATAATTTTAGATTAAGCAGAGCTTAATTGTGCTTCTGACCCAAATCTTCACGGTTATCACGCGTTTCCACAAGACTAACCAAGCTAAACCACAATTATATCAACAGACTTGCACAGTTTTAGTTGCTGCGTCAGCGGTAGCTGGGTAATATTTGAACTTTGAACCGGGCGTCTGCGCTCGTGTTCCCCACTTTAAAATCTGACCTTGTGTGTCACAACTCGCTCTTGTGGGAGAGTGGGTAAATATTTGTTGTTGGGTTGTTTTCACACCGAAAGTTATAATCGTGCTATGTCGTTTGCTAATCGACTTAACGTACCCAAAATGTTAGGAACTTGGTAATCTTCCTCTGAAAGCTGACTCCTTAGTATTCGGCTAACTGCTGCCTAATATCAACTGCCTAGTAGTTCTACTGAACTCCAACAGAAGTCTAAAAGAACTTCTATGAACTTCCCAAGTACTTCCCAAGAACTTCCTGTTAACTCTTATTAATATAGGAGGGAAAGTCCATTATCTGAAGAATAAGTGTGTTTCACCATAACAATATTCTTGCAAGTTTTGTTTTCTGTTATGTCTGCTTTGTTTACGTATGGTCTCTTCTTGTTTGCTCTTGCAAAGAAACATGATTCCCCAATATTGTATTTAGTAAATCTATCCATTTGCCTCTCTTGTTAAAAGCATCGATCCATTCCCTTTAATATTAACAGGATTCTTTCTAATAGATCTTCAGTGGGATCAAGCATAATTGTTGAAATCTATCGTGTTTTTGTTTTGTGGGCATAGCATCTTCACATCATGCCGAAAGATGTTTGCAAAGCTTCGAGTGGCTAAATCTGGGATTCTGAGTTGTGCTTCTTCTGGACTGCTTACCAACCACGTAAAGAGAGTCTTGTCTTACCATTTAATCCATAGCTAGTGGAAGAGATAATTCCCACCTTTCCCCACGAATGATATTGCGACGATCTCAACCCGAATTCGAACGCGAATCACCGATTTCTCGTTCCTGGAACTACTACCGCTAACCCTTACACCACCTGCACATAATAAGTAATCAATAAAAAGAATAGGTCGGCGGGAAATTTGAGAAGAGAAAACGTAAATGTGTGAGGTCGTTAGGTGAAGAGTGTTATCATCGTGAAGTGAACAGGGGAAAAGATATAAAAGAAAATAATATATATATATATATATATATATATATATATATAGAGAGAGAGAGAGAGAGAGAGAGAGAGAGATTAAACGTTAGAGAGGCAAATGTAAATAATGAGTGCAAGGAAAATACACCGGACGTGGTAGAAACAGCCGATTGTGAAAAACATTTCTTGTCGGTTTAAATGTAAATAAATAAAAGTAATGTTTAAAGTTTATAAACAGTTTTATGATAAGATTTAAATATTTCGCCTTTTTTGAAAATATTATTCTTACATTTTTTACTTTATTATTCCCCTCTCTCTCTCTCGATCTCTCTCTCGCTCTCTCTCTCTCGATCTCTCTCTCGCTCTCTCTCTCGTTCTCTCTATATCTCTCTCTCTCTTTCCTCCCATTCCCGCCCTTATCTAAACAAACAATAATTGCACACAGAATTCCGGATTTTAGGAGTGGAGCCAAGAGATGCTCAGGACGCGGCAAGTTTTCGAATATTTGACGTCATCGATGACGTCAGGAAAGATAGATATCTCCTAATGAGACTATCATTGTCTTTTTGTAGTTGTTATTGTCAGACGTGGTGGTAGTGGTGATGTTACTCAATGACAAGGTTCATTATTATTTATTTTTATTTTAAGTTAATCGACGGGAAAATGTATTATTATTATTATTACTATTATTATTGTTATTTTCATGTTCACACCAGATATCCGGTGGCTGACTCTGAAAATTGAGTGACAACAAATCTCAAATACCCAGCTTTTTTCTCGGCATCACCACAGGTCCCGGCGATACCATATTCTGAATAGTACTAACTTTTCGTCGAATTCCTAATTCGTCTAGTCTTGCGTCTCATGGTTTCTGCAATTTTCTAAGAGTGCTATCTATCGTAAGAAAGTTTTTCTTTCTCGGTTATGAGGTGGCAAGTATTTAAGAATAAATGTTTTATCTTTATTCAAATTCCAAAACGAAATGTTTTATTTCTAATTCTTTAGGTTGTTCGACGAGGCCATTATTAAAATTTTCTTATGCTTGTCAATACTTCCGAATATGCAATTACCGAACGCCTAATAAGTCATCCGATTTATGTCCCGACTTTTAACAAAGGATTAGTTTTTCATTTGTCAGCAGGGCACATTAAGAATGCCATCTAAGAGTGCTCGAGGCCCTGTATATGAAATCCAAGCAACCAACAATCTGTAAGTAGAAGGAATGGTAGCAGGGTCTTCATATCTTCTTTATGCGAGTTGTTCCTTCAGGGTGTAGGGGATCATGGACTTCCACTTACTCCTACCCTTGTCGCTCTTAACATTTCTCCTCTTGGTATCTCTTCCAAACCTCGTTCCGCCATCCACTTGTTCAAGCCCATCAAGTATGTCTTGCACTGCTTTTCCCTGTCTTTCTTTCCCTCTATCCGCCCTGTGAGTATTAAATTCTCTTCTTCATCATTACGTGTCCCAGAAACCTTAGTTGTCTCTCCGTGATGCTAAGTACAAGTTTCCTTTTCGTTTGCATCCTCTCCAAAATCTTGTCGTTGCTCACATGTTAGGTACATGGTATCTGTTACGTCGGGTAACAAAATTATGTGAAATAATACAAAACAACGTAATAGTATAAAATTAGGTGTATTGACAGGAAAGAGAAGTATTTACAAGAGGTGAGGATTAGTAGAATACAGAACAAGGTAATTAGTATACAGTATTGTCGTAGAGACGTGATAGATTGACTAGTAGAACACTTTTGGTGCAATACCGGAAATACCCGACGGACTAGCTCACTCGAATTCCTTACTCGACTTCTTTCCTCGAGGTATAATCACTACTATTTTATATAGTGATTCGAATAGTCCATTTCTGTGGAAAGGTGGAGAACGCCCCAACAGTATCCTCAGTATCCTTCTGTAGAACTACATTTCTGTGGCTTCGAGTCTCTCCTCCATCTTTGAGGAGATTGTCCAGCATTTGCTGCCATGCAAGAAGACAAATACCACATAAGAATCCAGTACGTTTCTCTCTTTCCAATGAAATCTTCCTGTCTTTCAATATTCTACTCACTCTTTGAAATGCATCCATGGTCATGCCAATACGCCGTTGGATCTCAGTGTCGCACTTTCCATCCTCTGTTAGAACACTTCCCATAATATTCAGTATCCTCGACTTGTAGTTGTCATTTTGACTCCTCTTTTTATTGATGACCACGCATTCAATTTTCTTGTGATTTATGTTTATTCCTTTCTTTTGGCTTTCTTTAGAAAAGGTCTTGTATTTTCCTTTCCATGTCTGCTATCATCTTCTATCATCAATGTATCATCTGCGTATCTTATTTGACTCAATAACATCAATAATATATCATCCTCAATATCAAAGGATCTTAAAAGCAAGAAATGTTTTCATTAGACATCTCGGAGTTCACAAACCCAACTGACTGAGGTAAACAGAACAAAACATTATCCTCGACTTCGAGGTAAAACAGGTAAATTTGCGACTTCTCTGAACATAATGGACAAAACCAAAAAATATGAAGCAAATTATTCTAACGAGATATTTGAGTTGATATAATGGTCTCGAATGTGTCAGTATATTCAGGTGTTAGATATATGAACTGATTATTCAATGTTTTTTTTAACTCATAGCAGGAATTTATATGAGCGCGTGGCCGAGTGGTTAGAACGATCGCTTGCTGACCATGAGGTCCAGATTTCATCGATTTGTCAGGAAGACGACATCTTCATGTTATCGGTGTAGCGAAGGCGATCTCAGTGAGTGGCTCCTTTGGAAAGTGTCTGAAAACCATACCACGAGTTAGCACAAGCGTTATGAATGAATTTGGATAGACGCCTACCTTTGAGGAGTCGTCGATCACTTTGCGAGTTGAAATCCCAAGTCATCATGACTGAGGGTGTGTGTGCATCTTGCTCTTGTTCAGACTGATATTCAGACTGTTGTGTTCAGACTGGATGACGCGCTCTATCCCAGAAATTGTAACTAAGGTCCACTCAGCATAGTTGCAGTATAAGCCACAGGTTAGTTCAGTTGGTGTTTAACAAACGCAAGTGTGCCTGAACAAGCATCTGCAATGAGGATTAGCTCATCGCCCTGATGGACGGGTATCCTCGAATATGAGTGGCAAGGCAATATATATGACTCATTGAGATAGATAGATGTAGGAAAAGTCAACGGACAAGCATAGCTAATGCTAACCTTCAGGAAAAGGACTCATTGCGCGTTCTCGGGCTAGCGTTTTTCGCTAACATGAAGTAACAAGATTCTATTAAATCAATTGCTAGGCCTACTTGCGAGGAAAGTTGGTTCACTGTCTTGTACTAGACAACTTTTTCTCCGAATCAGTCTTACATACTTATAAGTCTACCATTCGTGCTTGTTTTGAATACGGCTGCCACATCTGCTCCAGCTATATGTAGAGAGATCCTTGATAAAATCCATTAACAAAATCTGCAATGTCATTAGTTCTGATCTGGCATCTCTGCTTTAATCACTTTACCAACACCGTGACGTAGCTTTCATGTTTCTTTTCTATGGATACTTTCTTGGTAATTTTTCTGATGAACTTTCTTGTACGGTACTTAGACATTATGAGAGTAGTATTTTTTAGGCATATTAATGTGCGTTGTGGTACAGTGGATATCGGCTCGGAACAAGAAATCGGGGAGCCGAGTTCAAATTCCAGTTGAATTCATTGCATTCACTTACGCGCAAATACCATTGGGAAAGGTATTCATCCGTCTCTTCCTTCCAGTTTCAAGGTTGCAGTTTTTACAGTAGTGCAGAAAATTTGATATTGATACCAGGAAATCAAAGTTTGACTTACATTCATTCATTTTTCTTTCAGTCTACACTTTCGCTTTGACTGGAAACAACTATTGCTTTTTAGTCTTTCGTGCCAACATCCAAAGAGTCTGAGCTCCAGGACCAATGATTAATTTTAAAGCTTTCAATACACCCGAGCAACGCCGGGCTATATTGCTAGTTTAAATATATATATAATTTAAAGATATGGTACATTTATGGTTTAAACTGCTGAATATCAGGAATAGAGCGTATGTGAATATAAAAGTAGACACTGAGATCAACATGTGGCGACAGTCTGTTTCTTGTTTAAACGCAATCTTCAGGCTATATATATATATATATATATATATATATATATATATATATAATTAATTTAACTTTAAATTTGCTGATTTTACAGAAATAGCGTGTCACAGATGTATATTTTGGATTTACAAGATTTTTAAAACTGAGAATTAACTTTTGTTTGCAAATGTGTCACACACTAAAAAATGGTCGAAAAATTTGAAAAAGTTTTTTAAAATGGAAAAATGTTAGGTTCCAATCAATATAGTTTCTGTTTGAAATGCGTCAGAGTATATTGCTTACTGGAAATAGTAAATTTAATCCTCTATCTTTCAATTAAAGCTAAAACAAAAGTTTTAAGAAAACTTTTTATTTTTAAAAATTCAATTAAAAAATTAGGTATCGACAAGGAGTGGATGTACCTAAATGTCCTAATAAAAATGTATCATTCGAACTCTTTTTTATTTGCTTCTTGTTATTTGTCAGCAATTTACCCTTCATATAATTTTCATTTTTTTACTCTCTTTCACAGCTTTGGTGAACGAGGATCATCTTTGTTTTGTTTTTCTTCTTTTTGTCTTTATTTTTATAGGCGCTTAAAAAAACGTGTTTAACGTTACCCTTTTGACCCGATGGGTGCGGTATGAAGTCCGGCATTTTTCTTGTCACTTGAATCAAACTTGTTTCGATACGCATCCACATTTGTAGATAGATACATTCATAACACGCTTTTGCATGTGAAGAGAAGGAAACGAACGAGAAAAAAGAAAGGAAAAAACATATATATATATATATATATATAGAGAGAGAGAGAGAGAGAGCGTGATTCATAAGTTTATCTTCATTTAACGGAAGTAACCTGTTCTTTTGTCTGGGTTTTTACACATCTCTATTTCTTCTTCATATTATCCTTGATTTTTTTCTGTTTTTCTACACCTCACTTCTTCCTAAAAGGACATCAAAAAAAAATTTGTGACACAAGCTGTGTAGCTGAAAAAATGTTAATCCAGATATCCATTGACAAATTGTCTTGTGGTATATTGCGTCTGGCCTCTGATTCACCTATACGTCCATTCCAAGTTTTTTTAAAGATGATCCTCGAGACTCGGCTACTGCTTTTCGTCACTGAGTAGCCTTCTTCATTTTGCTTTTCGAACGTGGGCAATCATGGCTCTTCATGATTTCTTTTCCTTCATCGCTCTAAGTAATGTTTTTTTTTTTTACATCTCACTATCTTTCCTAGATGCTGTTCTGTTTTTATCATTTCACCCACAAGCAAGGCAATAAAGCCACTAAGACGGAAGAGGTTACTGAGTATTAGAGAAGATGAGAAAATATAGTATTAAGGCGAGAAAGCAATAAAAAGCAAGAATTAAGACAGGTGATAACAATTGATATTGCATTTAAATCTTTGATAATTTTTGCCATCCATTTTGTTTTAATCATTTCACACCAAGCAAGGCGGGAATGACACTAGTACACAGATGGGGTTACAAGGTGTGAAAGTGAAAGAGAAGACCGGGAATAAGGAGGATTGAGAAAATGAGAAAAGATGAACGGAATTCAAAAAACAGATGATGCAGATTGATGTTGCATTTGTTTGCACATATTTCCCAGGGTTGGTTACTCGCTGCTTCCATCTGTCCCTCCATATATCTCGTGAGTACCAAATTCTCCTAGTCCTCTTTTCTCATTACTTCATTATGTGTCTTAGAAATTTCAACTGTTTCTTTCTGATTCTAAATGCAAATGACTATATGTCCAGTGAGTGTCAAATTTCACCAGCCCTTTTCCTCATTAATTTCTCTAGAAATTTCAACTCAGTCTTCTTCTTATTCCTATTTTCCTTAAAATTTCCTAGTTGTCCACATATTCCGCTGTTATTTTTATCTCAATTTTACTATTCCTCTAAGAAGAAATTATCCAGCATTCACAGCTATACTGGAAGATTTATATTGCATAACATTCCAGCACTCATTTATTTGTTTCTAAGAAATCTTTTTCTGTTTCTTAATATTTGTTTAGCTTTCAAAAGGCATCCTTTATTATTCAAGTGCTACTTTAGATTTCTGTGTCACATTTTCTGTCATCTATTATAACATTATACAGTTAGTAAAATGTATGTATGCATGCTTGATTTTATTGATTCTTCATTTCACAGCTCGGATCATGGGCTGTTCGACTTGCTAACGTCCATACATTCTGCGTTCTTACAATTGAATGTAGGTTCCTTTTTCTCGATTTCCCTTATTATCTTGTCTAGGAATTCTTTTCTCTTTTTGTCTCATACTGGTGCGTATAAATGTGCTTAGTTTTCCTGTAATTTGCAGTGAAAATTCTATTCATGTTCGTCTCTATTCTCGCAACTGCTCTCAAATGCAAGAAGAAAACAGCAGACAAATAACTGGTGCAAAATTAAAATGTATGATGATCAATCGGTTCATTGACTGATTCGATTTCTACAGCTTATAAACCTTTTACGGATTATTTAAAACCAGAAAATGTTTATGAATTATAAGAATCTTGGATGATAATGTTTATTTACTGATACAATTCCTACGAATTAACCAATAGAAAGAGGTGCATTCATACGTATCCCAAGGGTAATTGTGGGTAAATGAATATAACGAAACCGAATGGAACTAGAAATCGGCTCCTTCGATTTCCAATTCAGATCCGGTACCCATTACAGCACACTCACATCCAAACTTAGAGCACCTACGTTCACCCATCTAGGTACTGACCAGACTCGATGTTGCTCAACTTCAGTGATCATACAAGAAGCTGTGTTTTCAACGTGACATGGCTGAAGGTTTCTATGACGATCGAAGATCATGAAAAGCAACGATTCAAGGCCAGGATTGGAAAGATAAGTATTTCACCATAGATCGTTTAATTCCATTTCTCACGAGAGAAAAGCAACGCAAAAGATTTTTTTAACAAATCTCTGAGAATCAGTAGTCTGAAACGGACTGCAAGCATTCATGTAATCGTGTATAATACGCACACCTGACTTTGTAACCTGAAATTCTAGAACAAAAAAAGACTATCATATATTTACATTTGGGCTGTTGTCCTAATCTCTGTTGTTCTTATAACGTTTCAGCCGTTGTAAACAGCGGCATTCATAAGATAATTGTCATTCCAGTAACTTTCAGTGAATTTCGAACTGGGCCTCTTAATTTTATCTACGGATGTAGATTATTCTTTTTCCTCTGTTCATGTCTACGGTTACTTCGTTCTTATTTTCGTACAGCTCAGTTATGGGTCTCCCTGAATCCACTTAATCTAAGTCTGCTCTCAACAACCCAGGAAATGAACTCACATTTACACAGTCACCAAATTCATGAACCAACTTTATATACTACTATGCTATAGCTGCATGGCACAATAGGGTAGGTTAATTTTCAACTTTTTTTTTAATATCAAAAAGCATCACCCAGGGAAAATGGGGTATTGGTATAAGTCAGTCAGTTAAGTGCCATACGTGATTCACGCTTGGGCGATCATGTCTCGAAAGAAACATGACTGACTGGGCAGAAGATTATCCCGCAGTAGGTTGCCATTGCTTTCTGCGGTAGACTGGTTGCCGACCAAGGCTATAGAACCCAATCTGTCCTATTATTTAACCCATAACTGGAAGGAAGAGACGGATTAATACCTTTCCCAAGGGTATTTGCGCGTAAGTGAATACTGTGAATTCAACTGGAATTCGAACCCGGCTCCCTGTTACGAGCCGATATCCACTGTACCACAACGCACATCCATTGGTAGAAGTACTAACACCAAAAAGTAGGTTTGTAACTTGCACCAATGTTTGAGCATTTAGTTTAAAAGATCGTTTAATATGAAGCACTTGAAAATCCTTGTTTTTCATACATTTTGAGATGAAATTGCTTAAGAAATTTATAATTTAAATCTAGAAAAGTTTTTAATTTTTATTATTCAAATGAAATGAATACAATCTATCAAAAAGTATCAATTAAAGTGAAATTATAACCTTCCACCCCAAAGCAAACAGCTCAGATAACCTTCGTTTTACCTCATTGAGATACGTCAGTAATAATATTGCAAAATAGTGTAATACAGTTATTTTTTTCTGCTATCAATGAAACAAAAGCAATCAAGTATTAACT
Source organism: Ascarosepion bandense (assembly GCA_037127315.1). Taxonomy (NCBI): domain Eukaryota; kingdom Metazoa; phylum Mollusca; class Cephalopoda; order Sepiida; family Sepiidae; genus Ascarosepion; species Ascarosepion bandense. Next base: position 1,692,763 of record JBBBDQ010000131.1, on the reverse strand, counting down.
CTGCTAGAAACAAATTAAGGGATTATTTTAATATAAACTACCATTGTAATTTGAACACTCTAAAATTCTACTGGTTATTAATAGCGGGATTTTAAGTTTCTATTTATATAATAATTGTAAAGCATAATGTTATAAAAGACATGACAATGAACATGAATGTTGTGAGAATAATGATATTTTTTATTATTACATCATATCAAACTACCCTACATAAGAGCCCTTTGAAGCAAAGGAAGGCCTCATTTCATGGCATAAAACTTTTGTAATGATGTACCTGTGCCTTGCTTCAGTTCCATAGACCGATCGGGAAGCTGCAGTTGTTAATTTTACTGCCCTTTCGACACTTTGTGAGTGTGAAGGCAAATCAGGTAACTCTAAGTTTGTCCCACTCCATAAGTTCATAATCAGAAAATTCGTCTGTGAATCCATGCTCACAAACTTTAATTTGGGACAGGTCGATGAACTGAGACCAATGTGTTGCATCAAAATTTATCTTTGATATTGTTTTTAACCTCTTTCTGGTTGGCCGAAAAAATTAAAATAAATCTAATCAAAATAAAAAATTAACTTCACTTATTTTATTTTTTATAATGAAATTAGGATAGTACTTTAAAATGAAACTATAAATCAATGAAATGATTTTAATCAATATTATGGAAGTTACTTACCTAATGGCTAAAATTCTTTTTATAGTTTCTTCCCTCACTTCCAGTTCATCTGATTTCAGCATTGCATACAACATATTTTCTGGTAGGAGACCAAAAGTATTATGCTGAATAGTTTTGATGCAATCTCCTGAATTTCATTAATTATTTGCAGCATATTAAAAATATACAATTGCTGGTTATGAAATATATTGTCCCTTTTAATTTCAAACCAGCTATCTGCATACACTCTCTCCAACAATAAATTGGATAAGGCTGTGTAGTTTGGAAAGAACGAGGCTTTGTGATAACGGCTGAAGAGTACAACAGCAGATGCGTCATGATTAAGGCTGAAGGGTTCATCGGTCGTGGTTTTGAGATTACGACCGAATGATACAACCGCCGACGCTTTGTGATAACGGTCGAAAGGTATAACGGCTGAAACATTGCGATAACGGTGGAAGAGTACAATTTTCCGAGGCTTTGTGATAACAGCCGTTGGGTACAACGGCCGAGCCGTTTTAATAACGGTAAAAGGGTACAAAAACCGAGGCTTTGTCATAACATTCTAAGGGTACAGCTCCCTGAGCATTGTAATAACAGCTAAATAATACAACGGTTGAGATGTTGAAATACCGACGGAAGCGTAAAAAGGTTGAAGCGTTGTGATTACGACCGAAGAGTACCACGGACGAGGCTTTGTGATAGCGGTTGAAGAGTACAACATCCGAAGCTTTGTGATAACGGCGGAAATGTACAAAGACTGAATGATTTAACGGCCGAAGAGTACAACCGTCGTATGATACAAGGTTTGATGCTTTGTAAAGATAATCGAAGGGTACAACGTCCCAAGCGTTATGATAACGACCAAAGAGTACAACGGCTGATGAGTTGTGATAATGGACAAAGAGTATAACAGACGAGACGTTGGGATTATATCCGAAGGTTGCAACAACCGAGACGCTGGGATATCGATTGAGAGATACAACTGCCAAAGCATTGTGATAATGGCCGAAGGCTACAACGGTCGAGTAGTATAACGGCCGATGCTTGCGATACCGCCCGTAAGTTACAACGGCAGAAAGTTTGTGGTAACGGTCGAAGTGTATAATGGTCCATACGTTAGGATAACGTTATAATGTTAGAATGAAACAACAGCCGAGGCTTTCTAATAACGACCAGTGGTTACAACGACGTGGCTTTATGGTAACGATCGAAAGGTATAACAGTCGAGATGCTGTGTTCTGCATATTTGTGTGAATAGGTGCGTTTTTTTTATTAATACGACTTAATGGTTTTTTAATCAACTGACCCCCAAGCAAAGTGATAACGCCACTAAAACGCGAAGGGCTACTAGGAATAAAAGGGAATGACAAGTATTTAGAAGGAACCGGTAGCCCAAACCTAAACAGAAAACAAGGGATAATTTTCTACTCCTGTTCAAAAGACTGGGAGGAGTGTGAACCAGATAAGCCAACCGTTGTGTATACCAGAGACCGACATAAAACAGATAGAGTCTAAGATATGTCGATAATTTCAGTAACACAATAATATATAATTAGGATATAAATATTATCACGAAATGGTAGAAGATACTCTATAAAGAAGCAAGTAGTTTTGTTGAAATTTTACAGTAGGTTGTACGACTAGAAATAAGCATATTTTTAAAAATTAATTCTTCATATTACTATAGATTAATCACTCAAAACTCCGAAACCTAACAAGAAATGTCAATCGCATTGTTACAGATGATTAAAAATAAGTTTTGTGGACTATATATATATTGAATAAGCACAATTTACCAGCCCTGATGAGTGACGACATCATAACGACATCAAAAATGTATCCTTACGAAACTTGCCTCAATCACCGAAATTAGGCAACATCGAATCTGGTCAGTACGTTTGAGAATCTCAGGAGCTGTAACTTTGGATGGACGACTGGTGTAATGTATAATGGCTCGGAATTGTTAATCGGAGTGCCTAGTTCCAATTCCAATTGATTTGTTAAATTTACTTACGGGCAAATACTCTTGGCAAAGGTATGAATCCCTAAGGTATGTGTTAATTGGTAAGACTGTTATTAATATATTGTTGTTATCTCAAAATATTCTTAAAATTTCAAAATATTTTTTGGCTTTAAATAACCTACAAAGGATTAATAAGGCAAAAATCGAATAAATCACACACACACACACACACACACACACACACACACACACACACACACGCACGCACACACACACACACACACACACGCACACACACACGTATATATATGTATATATATACACACACAAGCAAGAGCCAACAACCTACCACGGTTTCGCCCTACGGCTCGTCAGGGAAACTGGCCAATTTCCCTGACAAATCGTAGGGCGAAACCGTGGTAGGTTGTTGGCTCTTTCTTAGATTTTCTGTCTTTGTTAGCTCTATTTTCGTATTGAGTGCTTTAGTGTTAGGGTTTTCGTCTTGTTTTTTTTTCTTTCTTACGAGTGCTTGACTTTTTGTTCATGTACTTCGTTTGTTTCTTTTTTTACTTCCCCTTCTTTTCCCTCCGAGTTCGTCTTCGGTGGGTTGTACAAGACGATTTAAATTATAGCTTAATTAATACTAGTTTCGGTATAGTTAGTTCTGTTACTATTGGTATTGTTATTACCATAGTTAATATTATATATATATAAAATGGAAGTGATTAAAACACAGATCCAAAATGTTGGATTAAAATTTATATCCGTTAATTCTTTCGAAATTACTTTGTTTATGCTTCAGATACGAAATCAAGAAGATATCTGAACAAAAAAATTCCACGTTCTCTGTGGCCGAGCGATATAAAGTTTACCAGATTAAACCACAGTTACTCCTACAAAGAGGACGTAGGTTTTAATCTTACCAGAGAGCACATTTTCTTTGTTGTTTTTCTCTAGTGTGTATGCCGGTAGACGTAATGCACAACGTTTACAAATAAAAACATCTATTTCAAAAACATGTGTATCGACTGAACATAATATTTGAAGTAATATATATATATATATATATATATATATATATATATATATATATATATATATATATTATGCTCTCATTACGATTGAACTCTCTAGAGAGGAAAATTTAAATAAAAACAGTTACCACTTCTGCGATTTATGAATCATTCTTCAGCAATAAATTGAGTTTCTTCGGTGACTGGCGTATGTATACACCACTTATATATGACAGGCAAAAATTTACCTTCTCGAATTCCATCAGTCTATGGCTTAGGGGTTAGCGACTGCGACTGAAACCAAATCGGTCGAGTTTCGATCCCGGCCAGAAGCAAGTGTATGTCTAGCCACACTGATGAGCTGTGATACAGTCTTGTATGTGAATGATGAATATATATATATATATATATATATATATAAGAAAAATTAAGGCAGACACGTTATTTCATGGTAAATCGGAAGTATAGGCCTATTGCCGATTTACCATGAAATAACGTGTCTGTCTTAATTTTTCTTATATTTGCTCTATATGTATTTATATACATATATATTTAGAGCACTCTTAGAGAGTTATCCTACCACTGTATGTACAGGATATTCCTTTGCATTCTTCTATACCCACATTGCATGCTGATATATATATATATACTGACGAAAAATTTATAACACTCTGAAAGATGATGCTGACTTGCATCTAGGAGTAGGATAAGTGGAAATCGATAGTTTGGTAACATTTTCAATATTTGTCGATCTTATAATGCAGCAACATCAATAAAATTGCACCAACTGTGTGTGAGCTTTATATACTCGTTGTATCATTCAGACATTATAACAACGCATCGACCGTTACCACAAAGTTTCTATCGTACAATATGGTGAAAAAGTGTATGTCACAGATACCCATACGCACAGGTTTATTTTCTTCAATTAGAGCGGTTTGAGAGCAACTGGATTATGGACCATTGGGAATCTGGATAATCTTTCTAGAAATCTGTGGTGCTTCGCCGATGGCACTAGTGATCATTTATCTTTTTAATAAATTACCCCCAAACAAGACGCAGGGGGTTACCGGGAGTGAAAAAATAATTCCAAAACTTTAGTGAGAAAGGGTTATAAAATAACAGGTTCTAGAAATACAGCACATAGCGATTGACATTGAATTTAATTTTTTGAATAACGTACGTGGCAGGAAAGTCTACGGCTATATCGTGTTGAATGCACCGGTTCCCGTCCGATCACTGAAGTTAAGCCTGGTCAGTACTTAAATGGGTGACCATTTGGGAATACCAGATGCTGTAAACGTAAGGACCAAGAATGGTCCACCAGTCCTTCAGGTTTGGGGGTTGGGTGCAGGGCTAACAACCCTGCCCCGTAAAAAACAGTTTGTTACAGAAACAGCAACAAAAAGTTGCTGCTCTATGCACCATCTGGGTGTGATGGATAAATGATAGCGGGAAAGCAAGAAACTGGAAGAGAGTTCCATAGGCCAGATTTACGAGAAAAGAATAGATTAAACCTAGCTATTTCAACAATAAAACGATGAGACCTAGTAGCCAAACTAGTAGTGCGTTTAAATTGATATGGTAGAGGCCTCAAGGAGGAGAGCTCATCAGAACAGCTGCCATGACAAAATATATAAAGAAGACAAAGGAAAGCCACGTGATGGCGCTTGGAAAGTGAGTGAAGTCTAGATGCCAGGTCAGGACTGATAACCCCATAGATCATTCTGTGAATTTTGTCGAGAATCTCGAAATATATACCAAAGAACCCGACCAGATATGGCAGCAGTATTCAATAAATGGATGAATGGTAGATTTATAAATATGCTAAATGAATTCTGGAGAGAAAAAGTGTCAGGCAGGACACAGTAAAATAACTTTCGTAGCAGCAAACCTAACAATTGATTCAATATAATCACTGTACTTGATGTCAGTAGAAAACGTGAGACCAAAAATACGCACTGAGTTGTCCTCCTAAAGGGTAGCATCGGCTGTAATGATGGAAATGCCAAAATGGTTGTCGATGATGATTAATTGAAAAGAAACCAGCTTCTCAACAGCCATTATAGAGTAATCCCTCGTCAATACAGATTTTATGAACGTCACATAAAATTCATCAACGGAAGCATCGATGGTTAAGCGTATCACAAACCAGTCGTCGCTCTGACAACCTTTCCTTTCCAATTCTCTGCCTCATTTACTGTTATTTTTATTATATCTTTAGATGAAGCGTCTTAATGATTTTTATTTTCTATTATTACTGGCTTTAGTTCATCTTATTATTGTTACTTTTTATCTCCAAACCCAGACGCAAACTCGTTCGCACACATACCTACCTAACTCATGGACCACCGTTGAGATAAGAATCTCGAACTCCTTCCGCAGTAAATTGTAGCCATTATAGTTTCTATAGCTGTATCGTATATGCTTCGCCAGGGTTACATACGACTTTGAATACAGTTGCTTTACGACTAGACAATCCAGTCCTATCTGCTATTTAAACCCTACCTTGGGTAAGTGATGGATTCATAACTTTTTCAAGTTTATTTATGCGAAAAGGGAAACTAACGATCTCAACCGGAACTTTACATCGACGCACCGATATATTTTGACTTGATTGATTCATTTTTTACGGCTTATCAAAATTTTGTAGGTTATTTAAAGACGAAGCATATTTTTGGATTGTAAGAATATTTTTGTTTATGTGAGTTCATATTTTATTAACCATTTTTTGGAAATATTAATAATTTTCAGATTCAACGCTTACTATTTAAACAATAGATGTTGGATTAGAAGTGGATTTATACCTTTCCCATGGGTTTTTGCGCGTAAGCGAATCTAATGAGCCCAATTGGAATTCGAACTCGGCTCTCTGAATTCTTCATTAAGCCACACTCACATTCAGGCTTACAGCACCTGATATTCTCAAGCAGGTCTTTCATCTAGGTACTAACCAATCTCAACGTAACTCGACTCGCCGAGTTTTTGTCCCGAGCTGCAAACCATTACACTACTGCACACACAAAGCGAATATATTTCGTTTGCCCAAAGAAGCCACTGTTAAAATTGATGTGGTCGGTGTTCGTTTAATTTGGTCAACCACAAAACCTAGAGAAAACGATGTGTTGATGCATTAAGGACTGGCGCACCTTTCTATCTAAACAAGATTTAACACAAACGCTTGCTCTACTTAGAAGATTAGTGTCATTTTCTACGCTAAGTACTGTAACAGTTACCAACGAAAAATAACAAAATTAAACCTGAAGTTTTGAGGAAAAGCATAAATCCAATTTTCTACGCTGTCACATCGCCAAATGTTATGACAAACAGGTCTCGTCACTGGTATGATGAAGAATTATGATGGACAAATATCTGCAGTGCATGATCGAAATTATTGTTGCTTTTATTTCATTAGAACAGTCTGGGTCAAAATCAGGAACAAGGAAAAGGATGAAGGATTTGCTGTTGTTCAGCACACGTTTGCAGAGCCGATAATAGTCTTTTAAGCTGAACTTGCAGGCGGCTATGCGCTGCCTCATTCTTTCAACAAACAAAGCTTAGCGTCGTTCAGGATCCTCTTAAACTCATTACGAGCAGAGGCAAATAGGAGCCTATTGTGGTCAAACGCATGGCTTCGAAATAGCCAGTAGTTGTTCCTGTGGGCAATGGCAACCGAACAGGCATGAGAGAACCAGGGAGAGGATTGACGTTTGGAACGGAACTTCGTGATCGGTATGAATGCATCAATGCCAGCTTTCACCCAGGAAGAGACCGCAGAGGCGCAGTACTTAACTAGGCGACTGAACACTTCTTCCCAAGGGACGTCGCATAGGAAATTGCGAAACGCATCCCAGTCTGCTCTTTGGTACCAGTAAGAAATGCTGTTGGTAGGAGGCTCCTGGGCGATAACTGAGACATCTGTAAGTGACGTGACTCATGGAACAAGAAAAATCTACCCAAGTGAACAAATTAAAGAATTCAGTTCAAAATTTCAGTCACTTGAAAAAGTTCGGAGCGCACAACGGCTGAAACGTCTTGAATATGTCAACAAAGATAAGGACAACTGTCCGACCAAGGTAAATAATATAAATAAATACAGTACAGATCTCAGAAATATTTCACACACACACACACACACACACACACACACACACACACACACACACACACACATATATATATATATAGAGAGAGAGAGAGTATGACAAAGAGAGCGAGAGATAGATAGATAGATAGATAGATAGATAGATAGATAGATAGATAGATAGATAGATTATTTTTATGAGTAGGCAATGGGACTAGTCACCGATGATTCGGCTATACTTCAGATAGCACTGTTTTACATGCTATCAGTAACTCTTGTATCTTATTATTTTAGCTTAATATGGATGTTACTGGTTTGACACTAGATGTTGTGTCTGTTAGCAGATAACCCATTTTCATTTACTTGTTTCACCAGTTAGCTGAGCGGCAGACTGACAAAAGGTGTCTGAACATGAGCTTTGTCCATGCGGCAAAATACTGCAACTTCAGTAGGTGCAACCACAGTTAGGCTGTGGGTGAGACAATTTATGAGACACCGATATACATGAAAAGGAGCTCGCTTCTACTGGGGTCGATATTACGAATGCCGTAGAGGATTTTTTGTTCATTCATGGTGAAAAAACACAGCAAATGGTAATGACAATGTCGAAAGAAAAATAGGCTTTAGTAACTGAAAACCTACTTGATTCAACAATGTTTTTTTATGATCCCTGTATTTGTTGATGTTTCAGAGGAGAGGGGGTAAATTAAAGACATTACTTTCCAAGCATCTTTCTCCCTCTCTATGTCTCTCTCTTTCTTTTTATCTATCTCTAACTCTCTCTCTCACACACACATACATACACACACACACACACACACGCGCGCGTGTGTGTGTGTGTGTGTGCATGTGTTTATATTTACGCTCATCGACAAATAAGTCTTTAATTTTAATGATACTAAAACGTCTATACGTCTCATTCCAGAGTTCTGAAAAATCGATAGGTCTCATTCCAGAATTCTGAAAAATCGATAGGTCTCATTTCAGAATTTAAAAAGTTTATATGTCCCAGTGCAGAATTCAACAAAGGTATTATCCCTGAAATTAACCAAAAAATGCCTATAGGTCTTATTCCAGAATTCTATATATGTCTCATTCCAGAATTCCATATATATCTCATTCCAGAATTCCAAAATTATAGGTCTCAATTCAGCATTTAATACAGAGCTAATTCCCGAATCCAAAAAGACTATAATCCCACTCCAGAAATTTTAGGTTTCGTTCTAGAATTAAAAAATGTCCACAGGTCTCATTCCAGAATTTTGTAAAAGTTCCTTTAAAAAAAAGTCTATAGGATTCATCCCATAATTCAATATAGGTTTCATTCCAGAATTCTATATATGTCTCATTCCTGAATTCTAAGTAGTCTATAGGTCAAATTTCAGAATTTCCAAAGGTATATAGGTATCATTTCAGAATTCAATAAATGTCTCATTCCAAAAATCCTATATGTCTCATTCCAGAGATCTATATAGGTCTCATTCCGGAATTTCATGAAGTCTATAGTTCCCATTTCAGAATTTCAAAATGTTTCCAGATCTCATTTCAGATTTCTATATAATCTCATTAGTGAATTTAAAAAATCAATTGATCTTATTCCAGAATTGTATATAGGATAATTCCAGAATTCTAAAATGTCTATAGGTCTCAATCTAGAATTTCAAAAAGTCTATAGATCTCCTTTCAGAATTCTATATACGTCTCATTCAAAAATTCTATAGGTCTCAGTCACGAATTTTATTTATATCTCATTCCAGAATTCAAAGGTCTGTAAGTCTCATTCCAATGATCTATATAATATTCATTCCAGAATTACATAGTCTATATTTCTCATTCCAGAATTCCAAAAGAGTCTATAGATCTCCTTCCAATATTCTATTTAGGCTTTATTCAAGAAGTCTATAGGTCTGATTTCAGAATTCTATACAGGATCACTCCAGAATTCCAAAAAGTCTATAAGTCACCTTCTAGAATTCTATATAGGTCTAATTCCAGAATTCAAAAACAAATCGGTAGGTCACCTTCCAGAATTCTATATATGTCTCATTCCAAAATTTCAAAAGTCTATAGATCTCATTCCGGAGATTTATAGGTCTCATTCCAGAATTCCAAATAGTCTACAGATCTCACTCCAGTATTCTTTATAGGGTTTATAGGTCTCATTCCAGAATTTCAAATGATCTATAAGTTTCATTCTAGAATTCTATATAGGCCCCATTCCAGAATTACAAAAGGTATTTAGGTCTCATTACAGAGAATAAGTACAGACTAATATCAAAATCAAATAAGTATTTAAAATAAATAATGAAATGATTACATTAGGACAATAGACTAAAGAATATGTTCACTTTTTAGATCAGATGTAGACCCTGATTCTATACTTTTTCTGATTCTCTCAGAAAAATGAACGGATTCTAAGAAATTTATTTTTTATCCGACTGTAAATTTTTTCTAATTTTAAATACACATTTGCTTTCCTATTCAATTTTTTGTGTTTTTTTTGTTTTGTTTTTTTCGTTTGTACATATTTTCTGTTATGAGAACTACAGACTTTTTTTTTAATTTACAGTATAAGCTAAAAATTTTGGGAAACCCTCCGAATATCAAAGAATTGCCTGAGTTGATCGTTGCATTCCTTTTTCAAAATTAATTTACGAGTTCACATTAGCCTAAAGGATCTCACTGTTCCTGAGCAGTTTGATTATATGTTCATCAAAAATAATAATAATAATAATGAAATTACCTGATTACAAAATAAAGTTTCCTTAATATTTAAGCGCTTTTTGCTCAATATACCTTTTTTTAAAGCTGGAAGGTTTTACATTTTTAGATATACCCTTCTCTAAATAAATGGGGTGTTATGCAATAATGGGTTAAATTGTTTCAGAAGCTTAACTTAGTAGAGTGAATTAAACGAAAAAAAAAGGTATGAAACTTTCTAATTATTAAATCGCGATGAATATTAAACCCACCGTTGACCATCCATAGCGGTGTGTTTGCAACTCATTTCAAGCAATTTTATGAAACCATTATAGAGGAAAAATTTTTTATTAAACGACACACACAGAGAAAAACGTGTGTGCTCACACACACACACACACACACACACACACACACACACACACACACACACACACACACACACACACATATATATATATATATATATATATATATTAATCCGATATGTTTTTATTACTTATAAGAAAAACGTAAAAATAAGTAAATATGTCAGATTAAGAAAAATAAATTCCATTAATTCTTTATAAATTGCTTCGTTTACCTTTCAAATACTGAGCGTAAAGCACATTTTTTTTATTAAGCTTTCTCCTCGAGTGGGCAGCTCCGTAGGCGAAATAAACACTGTTTTTAAAAAAAATGGAACGTCTACGCAAAGATGCTATCTACTAAAACATAACGATTGTAATATATATATATATATATATATGTGTGTGTGTGTGTGTGTGTGTGTGTGTGTGTGTGTGTGTGTGTGTGTGTGTGCTTTGTGGTCAACACTCAGCGGTAACAGTCTGTTTCATGTTTAAATGCAATCGTCAGGCTCAATGTCGACTTTTATGTAGCTCTAATATTGAGCACTTTAATGCATAAATATACCATACTTTTAAAACCATATTTTATCATATATATATATATATATATATATATATATGTTGTTGACACTTTTTCTCATTATTTTCACCTGAAATTAAAGGCAAAATACGATGTTTAGAACGGCTCATGATTAAACATAATAGACATTCATTGTCTGTTATATTTAACAATATATGTTTACAACACACAAACACACACACACACACACACACATATATATATATAATGAATATATATATATAATAAATACCAGCCCGAAATAAGTAAGCAGAGTGACAAGTTTGAATTTCAATATATATATATATATATATATATATATATATATATATCAGCGCAATATCACTGAATATGGATAATAAGTGAAGATTCCTATTTTTGCCTGGTCACTAAAATAAAGCCATTCGTTATTTTAAAGGAATGCTCATGTTTTTCTTAACTAATTCTGACTAATTCTGAACTCCCTTTACCGACTGATGCTTTCAACTAACTTGAATCACTACAATTTCGAACAGATCATTTAGTCCTTTGAAATGAGATAAGTTGATAAAGACAAGAATATCGTAGGTCTGATTGTGGTTCATTTCGTCTGTACCACAATTCCTTGCGTTCTACATTTTTGTAAAGCATTCACTTATTTTGCCTATTAGAATTTGCTTTGTAAATGTAATAAATTAGTCTTGTGATGATATTCCCCAAAGCGACTAATAGAATCAATTTGCCGTTAATGGGTTTCAGCACTTAATTTGCGAATGGTATTTCTATATATAAAGGATGTGCGTTGTGGTACAGTGGATATCGGCTCGGAACGAGAAACCGGGGAACCGAGTTCGAATTCCAGCTGAATCCACTGTATTCACATACGCGCAAATACCCTTGAGAAAGGTATTAATCCGTCTCTTCCTTCCAGTTATGGGTTAAATAGCAGGACAGATTGGGTTCTATAGCCTTGGTCGGCAACCAGTCTACCGCAGAAAGCAATGGCAACCTACTGCGGGATAATCTTCTGCCTCAGTCAGTCATGTCTCTTTCGAGACATGATCGCCCAAGCGTGTATCACGTATGGCACCTAAACTGACTGATTTCTATACTGTTGTTTACAAATTAAATCTCAGGAGATTGAAGATATTCAGATTATGAGGATATACGAGAGAGATAACGTTTGAATTTAGACTTGAAGAGGTTAAAATCGTAGTGATTAGAAAGCATTATCTCGGGAGTTTTTTTCTACATAAAAATAGTTCATGGAAAGAATTTGTCTGAATTAAAGAATATGGAAATATGGTGAAAACTGAAAAAAAATGCACGCTGGTATTACAGCTGTTATATCAAAATCGAGAGGGAAATTTTTAATGAATTTAGTTTAAAATAACAACTCTGGATGCCATCTAACAGTAAATGCAACGTATCTAATACTTAATCTAAATATTGAATCATTCCTAATTATAATGGTTAGCTTTTCATATAAATTACTAGTTCCTTGTACTACTTTAGTAATTATCTGACTCCCCTTGCTATATATTAGCATATATATATTATATATTATATATTAATAAAGCCATTCTTTTTTAATTGTATCACCCCGAGCAAGGCGGTAACGCCACTGATGTGGAGGGGGCTACGTAATAGTGAAAAGTTTGGAAAAGAGAAAGCCGGAAACCACATCCTAAACAGGGAACAAGAGACGAGCCTCTTAACATGTTCAATAGACGTGGGTAGAGTGTGAACCGGGCGATAGATAGATCTATCTACTTCAATTGAAAAAAAAAAGTGAGAAGATTGGTAAAGAGAAAGCCGGGAACCACATCCTAAACAGGGAAAAAGGGACGAGCCTCTTAACCTGTTCAATAGACGTGGGTAGAGTGTGAACCGGGCGATAGATAGATCTATCTACTCCAATTGAAAAAAAAAAGTGAGAAGATTGGTAAAGAGAAAGCCGGAAACCACATCCTAAACAGGGAACAAGGGACGAGCCTCTTAACCTGTTCAATAGACGTGGGTGGAGTGTGAACCGGGCGATAGATAGATCTATCTACTCCAATTGAAAAAAAAAGTGAGAAGATTGGTAAAGAGAAAGCCGGGAACCACATCCTAAACAGAGAAAAAGGGACGAGCCTCTTAACCTGTTCAATAGACGTGGGTAGAGTGTGAACCGGGCGATAGATAGATCTATCTACTTCAATTGAAAAAAAAAGTGAGAAGATTGGTAAAGAGAAAGCCGGGAACCACATCCTAAACAGGGAACAAGGGACGAGCCTCTTAACCTGTTCAATAGACGTGGGTGGAGTGTGAACCGGGCGATAGATAGATCTATCTACTTCAATTATATTGGACTAAGACTTGAGTATTGTTGCTATTTCTGGACTGGAGCAGTCAGTTCTCACTTGCTTGCTTTGAGTTCAAATGCGTCTATACAGTCTTGTGAGTGATGAATAATTTTCCATCCTACAACCCCTCTACCACAGAGAAAGCTTTTCAAGCCCCTCGTAGCTCTATTGCTATTCCCATGATGACTGTTCTGAAGATCTATATTCATTGGTTTTACTAGCTCTGACCGTGGCAGCTAGGGCCCACCACCCTATGTACGCAGGGATGAATCATTCCCTTTGTCTTCCATTAGTAAGAATTTCCTCTCGAAGAGCCTTTTCCCCAAAACTGGTGCTTTGAAAACAGACGTCTGACGGCATGTTTTTCCGGTCACTATAATCTTGACTTCTTCAAACCTAGGGTTAACCGTTATATTTCCTTTGTGAAATGCACATGTTGCTTTTTCATACGCTCATCCATCGCACAATAACCTTTTACTTTGAATGACTCTTGAGACTTAACTTATTGAAAAAAGAAAAAAAAACAAAGAAAAACAAAAAATATGTGCATTGATCATTTGTATCCATTATAGACGAAGGTCAGAAGCGGACTCACCCTTAAGAATATTGGCACACACAACTATGTCAAGAATTTCCCGTTTACTGGAAATCACGTGACAAAATATCCTTTTTTTTCTTTTCTTTTTCTTTTCTTTTTTTTTTCTTTTCTTTTTGTTCTTTTTACAAGAAACCCTCTTAACAAAATGTGTTATGAGGTGTGGGGAATGTGAGAATGGATGTTGGGGAGAAGGTAGCGTAGGGAGAGGATGAATGTGTTGACAGTCATGAAGGCGCCGTCAAAGGACTAAGAAGGAGCTGGGCCCAGAGCTGACGGCAAATTCCCACTCTAAAAATAGTAACACGTAAGCACGTGGGCTTTTACTATGCTTCCAGTTTGAGAGATGATGAAACTGCAGCCGGCGTATGAATGGAATCCCGACCAATCATTCATGACTGAATTTATCAATGGCCATTGACTGACTCCGCCCATTTCACTTTCTCCCTACCGCTCTCTATTTCTTCTTTTTCTTCATCAATCTTCATTTTCTCCGCCCATTTCTTTTTTCTCGTTTAGCTAAATTTCGGCTTTTTTCTTTCTAGCTTCTAGATTTTTCTTCCCGCCAAAATAGGTAAAATTATTTTCTCTTCTATATTGTTTTTTTTTTTTGTTTTTATTTTGTTTTGTAAGGGAGTTATTTTATTTATTTATTTATTTATTTGTGTAAAGAATTTCACGTATCTCCTTTATTTACTCAGTCGCATACCCTGTGTTAACTACTCCTTCTCCTCCTTCTAGCTTGTCCAGTTTCGTGTCAAATCTACCTATTTCATGAGTGACAAAGAAGAATATCGGTAGAACAGTTTTGTCAGAACAGAAACCGAAGCTAATTTCCCTGGAAGGCAGGGTTGGGGAAAATTCAAATACATCCAACTGTAGATTGTGGTAGCGTGGGCTAAACAGATAAAAAAAATCAGAAGGGGTGAAGAAATTTTAGACTTGATAATTCTGATCAGTAAACAGGGAAGTGTTAATAACAGCCAATTCGTTTTGTTTTTAAGATACTGAATAAAAAACAGCGATAATGAAAATATCAGAAAGTTTCTTAGCTTCACGAAAAAAAAAATCGTATTTCGATGTGTGTTGTGTTCTTTTTTACATTTTTTATCTTTTTCTGTGTCGTATCCCATCACGACATAGGCGATCATGCCTCTCCACAACTTCCTGTTCTCTGTAGCTCTTATTTTTTTTCTCTCCTAAACCTCGGTCCGCCATCCATTTGCTCAAGCTTGCTAGGTAGGTTATGCGTTGTTTTCCTCTGTCCCTTCTTCCTTTAATCTGTCCTGTTAGTATCAAATTTTCCAAGCCCGCTTTCCTTATTATGTGCCTTAGAAATTTCAGTTGTCCCTTCTTGATGCTAAATATAAATGTAAATTTTCTTTCTATTTTCTCTAAAATTTCGTTGTTGCTCACATGTTCGGTCCATAGTATTCTCATCCACATTTCTATTTTTTCAAGACTCTTTTTTTAAATTCTGATGAATTTTTCCAGCATTCACTGCCATATAGAAGGACTGGTATTACATAATATTTCAGTTCTCTTCTCTTTGTTTATTACAATTTTTCTGTTTCTTAATACTTTGCTTATTTTTTGGAAGTCATCTTTCGCAGTCCCAACGGGCCTTCGTATTTTCGTATCGTATTTTCTGTCCTCTGTTAAGTCACTATCTCTGATATTTTCTTGGTTGATTTGAAAGTTTGTCAAAAAAGAGTACGCAGAAAAGCAGAAACGATGGTTTAATTTGTTGTCCAAAGAAAGACAAATTTCATGTTTTCAAAGCCTTGCTGAGCTATAATTGACGCTATTAGATCAGTGAGTCACAACCCGTTATTCTACGAGACTAACCCGTTGCGTTTTATTTACTCTTAACTTGATTAGCCACAAGTCCATCTATACGGGGCACCCATCAATCTTACTTCACAGTAACAATGATCAACTAGACTAGCTCGTTAACCATTTCCGCTCGCTGAAGCGCTTTATTCACTTACCTTAGATCCAATTTGCATAAAGATATAAGAATGTGACACACAGTGAGGATCAAACTCGCTAGACATTACTAGTTGTTATTCAGGTTAACTCGTTAACCTTTACCTTAATTAGAATTGTTGGTTCACAATTGCCTACTGAATTTAATGTTGGCTGCAATCTTAGTAAAGTTATTTGCTTGTAAAATTCAAAATCGTATTCACCACTTGTGAAATACCCGCATATGCAGTACACAACCTCAAAAAAAGAAATTTGATGGTGTGCAATGTTTAATACGTTGCTCGCATAAACAACAGAATATTAGATAAACTGAAATAACCAAAAAGTTAAACGGCTACCTGATAATGGATGTTTGTTTGAATAACGGTGGATACCCAGCATTGTATCTCGTACGTGTTGAAGTTGTTGTATGGATATAACTAATTCAGGAACATTCCAAAGCTGTATAGAAATGAGTTCTCTTTGTTAGGTTGCAAGAAATCTTTGAAGTCTGCAGTACGGCCCATGCATGCTTAATGATGTTTAAATCTGGTGAATGTGGGAGATGATGGAGTACCTGGAGCTCATCCATAGGTTCTTGGTACATCATACGTGCTCGATGAGAGTTCCGTTGCCGTCAACCGTCATTATTAAGAGACATAGCGAATAAAAAAGTGTGTAAATGGTGTGCAGAAAGAGAAGACAGACATGCGAATTCCAAGAGAATGCACCATACAATATTACGAGCTACCATGAGCTTGCACAACATTTTACTGATAAACTGGTTCCTTAACATCATATGGTTTCCTTCTAATTATGACATCCTAGGGATTTCATGTTGAAATGTTCATTCAACATTTTTACTATATATATATATATATATATAAATTATATTTTAATGTGTGTATATATATATATATATATATATATATATATATATATATATATATTCTATTTTTAAAAATAAATTTTTTGACAAAAAGTAATATTTGTTAAAAAACAGCTTAAATTAATAAAATACGTTCAATACAATTTAAAAAAAAACGAAAATGCAGAACAATTTAAAGCATTATTTTATTGCATTGAAAATATATACTGTCGCCATATGTATGTATAAGACACCAATTCACTTCATCAAATCATTTCATTGCAGATCATTTCTGTTGATTGATTAAACTAATTCAAATTCTTTCAATGATTCAAAACCTAAAAATGAATTGTTGAAAAGTAAGTAAATAATTAATATATTGTGCCAGTGAATGAATGTAATTTCCGCCATTTTTCACGGCGATACAGTCCACTGTATAGGAATAGATAACAGACAATCGTAACAGTTGCTCGTTAAGCCAATCTTTCAGTGCACCGTCTGTAAAGTCTCGCATATGAAAAGAACTCGTATTATAGCCGATATGACTAATAAAACTGATATAACGATAACGCTTATCTTTAGAATTCCCACGAACCAAGCTCTGTCTCTTCCTTGTCGATATTCTCAATGTGGTCACCGGAAAATAAATAGCGATTTAGAGACAAAGCAACGAGAGCTCAAACCTTCTTTTCTGCATTCCTATCGACACACAAATTTCAGTCTAAAAAAATGCGGATGGACATCTTTCTCAGTAAAGAATTCGAACAACACGGATCTCTTCTGCCCTTTGCACTCTACGTGTGAAAATGTTTCCCACGCCTTACTTCTTGAATTATGAATAGAAAATTCTTACAAAGCATTAACCATTTATTTTTCTTTGCGTCAAATATCACCAACATTATCAACAATTAAAAATATATTTCTAATTAGAAAACTAGTCAGTGGACACAATTAATGTTCTTGGTTCTCACTTGTGGACAACCGTATATATATATATATATATATTTGACTTATTTCTAGATATTCTCTGACCGATTACATCATGAATGAAAGAATTGTACTCTTAAAAACGAAAATATTTTTGAAACTAAGAATAGGAAATCAGGGTTGAACAGGATCTTGTTTTGAAGTAGTGAAAATAATTACTGCTAAATTATATCTCACATGTTAGATTTGACCATAAACATTAAGTTATTTTTTCTCGTATTCTTTTTATACAGAATTTTATCTAACACAGCAACTTGCTTCTCTCTCTCTCTCTCTCTCTCTCTCTCTCTTTCTTTCTATCTATCTATCTATCTATCTATCTATCTATCTCACTCTCTTTCTTGAAGCAACACAAATAACACAAATGTTAAGATTGAATTCTATATTATATATAGGAAGATGATTCTCTGTCCGTCATACACTTTTCTGAGGTTGATTTCACACGCAAGTATGTAATATATATGTGCATATTTGTGTTTTGCGTAAGTAACTTACACACGGATATAGTGGGTTCGAAATACGACATTGGTATAATACATTAGTATAATCCCCTCCTACACAGTTTGGGCAACGCCTACACTGAGCTGAACAATGAAATAAAATTGGAGGCAAAAAAAAAGTTGTTTTTTTTTTAATCTAAGAAAAATAATAATATTATGAGATGTTCTTGAACTTTTCAGAAAGTAAACAAATAAATATTTGTTGTTGTTAATTTTGTAAAAATATATATATTTATAAGATATATATTACATACATATATGTATTTAAGATATATATGTATATATTTTTTTTTTTTAATGATCATTTCACCCCAAACAAGACAGGACCACTACTGTGCGTAGGGGTTTACAGTGAGAGAAAAAACAAGGTACAGCAGTTGTCGAAAAAAAGATAAGAGAAGGATAGGAATCAAGTAGGTAAAAGATTGCAATTGACATTGCATTTAAACTTTTGGAGATTATAGCTATCAGGGAAGCAAGCAAGCGGTAAGGAGTTCCACAAACGAGAAGTGCGAGAAAAAATGTTACAGCAGAATGGATGATTACATTTAGCTATTTCGACGGTAAAAAGTGGAACCTTGTTGGTGTAAATCTAGTAGCACGATTGCCATATTTTCCGGCTTATATGACACTGAGGCTTTGAAGACGCATTCTAATATTTGAAAGAAATGTCTAAGGAAAAACTTCCTCTCCATGCAGCAACACATTCGTCATGCGTCCCTCACAAACTGGCACCACGTATTGTTTACATTAATGATTAATCACTCGTCTGAATTTGTTTGTCTTGCAATGACTTACTAGTTGGAAGTTAGTAAATATACTCAACACCTTTCATTGTTCGAGGGTGGTTTTACTTTCATGAAAATAAATTTAAAAAATTAAAAATATGTTTGTAAAAATGTAAAATAATCAAATTTTATTCATCCCCATATCCCAAAAACTCGAAACTGCTTAATTCATGTAAAACCTCTAAACTACCATCTGCAGAGTCATCACTTCTGTCAGTCATATACAATAAATAATTTTCACTAACATCCATGTTATGGTGACAACCATGATGGTAACTGATACATTTTTTTAAAATCTTTTAATCATATCACCCCGAGCAAGGCGATAACGCCACTGATGCGCAGGGGGCTACGTAAGAGTAAAAAGATTGGAAAAGAGAAAGCCGGAAACCACATCCTAAACAGGAAACAAGGGATGAGCCTTTTCACCTGTTCAATAGACGTGGGTGGAGTGTGAACCTGTCGATAGTTTAGTCTATCTACTCCAATTGAAAAAAAAAAAGAAAGAAAAGAGTGAAAAGATTGGAAAAGAGAAAACCGGAAACCGCATCCTAAACAGGAAACAAGGGATGAGCCCCTTCACCTGTTCAATAGACGTGGGTGGAGTGTGAACCGGGCGATAGTTTAGTCTATCTACTCCAATTGAAAAAAAAAAAAAAGAAAGAAAGAAAAGAGTGAAAAGATTGGAAAAGAGAAAACCGGAAACCGCATCCTAAACAGGAAACAAGGGATGAGCCTCTTCACCTGTTCAATAGACGTGGGTGGAGTGTGAACCTGTCGATAGTTTAGTCTATCTACTCCAATTGAAAAAAAAAAAGAAAGAAAAGAGTGAAAAGATTGGAAAAGAGAAAACCGGAAACCACATCCTAAACAGGAAACAAAGGATGAGCCCCTTCACCTGTTCAATAGACGTGGGTAGAGTGTGAACCGGGCGATAGTTTAGTCTATCTACTCCAATTGGAAATTTAAAAAAAATAAAGAAAAGAGTGAAAAGATTGAGAACAAAAAAAGAGAAAAGAAAAAAAAGTGAAAGAAGATTGGGAAAAAGACAAGAAAAAAGAAAGAAAAAGCCAGGAACCACATCCTAAACAGGAAACAAGGGATGAGCCTCTTCACCTGTTCAATAGACGTGGAGTGAGTTTAGTCTATCTATGTCTTGGAAAATGTACACGTATTTTTCAGGGTATTTTTTAGGAAAAACATGTTTCTTGTAAGCCATAAATACCGTAAATAAATAGCAAATACATATATTCGCAATCGTACATACACACAGAATTGGCATATTTGTTGCAAAAAATAATTCCCTTTTATGTCCAGCTAAAGGGAAAAGAGTATTGCCATAATGTGAACCATTTGAATTCATTTTTATGATTCCTTTTGTATTCAAACTGTGTATATATATATATTAATAAATATCATATATTAAATGAATTAACAATTTAGATTTGAAATTTGATCTTCTTGTCGTCAACGAAGTGATACATAAGCGCATAACAGTGCAGAGTTTGCGGTGTCAGCTAAACAAAAACTGAGAATTTCCGCCGCATTTTTTAGTTAGACAGGTTACCGCCTCTTTGTGGTATTTGGATGCTCTGATGCTTTAATTAGCATTTTCCAGGACCATAAATTTGTCGAAATTGTTCTTTGGAGTGGGTTTCAAAATCCTCAGATCAGAAATCGCTTTATTTTACATGTGGGGGACTAATGTAAATACAAGAAAAAAGTGACATATCATTTACCTAAAGTAAAAAATTATAATTCATTGGTTAACATAACACCGGAAGTGTTTAATAGATTACGATAAGATAAGAAGAGTCCTATGTAATAATATCTAAACTTATTCATAAATGAAACTTTGTGTGTGTGTGTGTCTGTGTGTGTGTATCCGTTACCTATAGACTCCGAAACGGCTGAACCAATTTTCTTGAAAATTTACACAGTTGTACTATAAGCTTCTGCAAGTGTTCTTAGCTCAGATTTGTGTCAAGGTACACCCGATAAATATCGATAATCGAAAAAATCGTGTTATAGAAAAAGTAGTCCGATTTTAATCAAATTTGATACACTCATAGACAAAGACATAAGAAACGATATTCAGAAATTTCAAGGTTGCAGTTCTTACAATAGTGCAGAAAATCGATAATATATACAGAGGCTCATCCCTTGTTCCCTGTTTAGGATGTGGTTTCCGGTTTTCTCCTTTCCAATCTTTTCACTTTCTTTTTTGCTTATTTTTTTTTCAATTGGAGTAGATAGACTGAACTATCGCCCGGTTCACACTCCACCCACGTCTATTGAACAGGTGTAGAAGCTGATCCCTTGTTCCCTGTTTAGGACGGGGTTTCCGGCTTTCTCTTTTCCAATCTATTCACTCTCACGTAGCCCCCTACACACCAGTGGCGTTACCGCCTTGCTGGGAGTGATGTGATTAAAATATATATATATATATATATATATATATATATATAAAAGGCAAGATGTTTGTGTGTGTGTCTGTTTATCTGCCTCTATGTCTGTATTTTTCAGCCCTTTTATTTTTAGTTTTTGCTTTGAGTTTGGCTCTAAGTAGGTATAATTGTAGTTCTTAGTCTCAACCATGATACAATTTACTCAGAGGACTTATTTAGCCTTCAAAATTCAGGTTACGACGAAAAAATCTTATTTGATATCGATAGCAGGAAATCAAAATTTGACTTACACCAATTCAATTTTCTTTCAGTCTACGGTTTCGCTTTAACTGGAAACAACTATTGCCTTTTTAGTCTTTCGTGCCAACGTCCAAAGAGTCTGAGCTCCAGGACCATGAAATAGTTTTAAAGCTTTCATTACACCCGAGCAACGCCGGGCTAGACTGCTAGTCGTTAATATTGAGAAGGATTCTAAATGTTGTTCGGACTATTGATCTCAATGAATACCACTCTAAACTGAAATAGAAAAAAAAATGACAACTACTACATAAGGAATAGCACTTCTCTTCGCTTGAATAACGGTGAATAAATGCCGTGGCACGGTATCTCGTAAGTCCTGGAGTCGTTGTATGAGTTATTCAAAGGATGTATCTAAGCAGGAAAATTTGTGAATGCCTGCAATATTTCCCATACATTTAAATCTGATGAACGCGGGGGACGATGGTGTATCTGGAGCTCAGCCATGCGTCCCTGCAACATCACCTGTGCTCAATGGGAGTTGCATTGTTGCCAACCATCATCACTGCTGAGATACATAGCGAGTATAAAGGTGTGCGTTTTGGTGCAGTGGATAACGACTCGAAACGACAAATCGGAGAGGCAAGTTCGAATTTTGGTAGAATTCGTTGCATTCACTTACGCGCAAATAGCTTTAGAAAGGCATTAATCTTTTCGCCCTTCAGCTATGCGTTAAATAGCATGACAAATTGGGTTCTATAACCTTGGTTTTCAACCAGCTTACAGCATAAAGTGTTGCCAGTCTACAGCGGAATAATCTTCTGCCCAACCAGTCATGGATCGAAAGAGACATGATCGTAAAAGCGTGTGCCACGTATGGTCTTTATCTGACTAAAATGGTCTACAAAAAGACAGAACAAACACTAGTTTCACACGTGATCCTTGCGACTGCCAAGAGAAATCACAAGATTACGCAAACCCTATGCGTTTGCACCGCATTAATAGATTGTATCCTTAACATCATTATACAAAATTTAGATTATATCTTATGACTTTAGATTGTATCTATATATTACATACATATATATATATATATATATATATATATATATATATATATATATATTTTAATGATCATTTCACCCCAAACAAGACAGGACCACTACTGTGCGTAGGGGTTTACAGTGAGAGAAAAAACAAGGTACAGCAGATGTCGAAGAAAAGATAAGAGAAGGATGAGAATCAAGTAGGTAAAAGATGGCAATTGACATTGCATTTAAACTTTTGGAGATTATAGCTATCAGGGAAGCAAGCAAGCGGTAAGGAGTTCCACAAACGAGAAGTGCGAGAAAAGAAAATGTTAGAGCAGAATGGATGATTACATTTAGCTATTTCGACGGTAAAAAGTGGAATCTTGTTGGTGTAAATCTAGTAGCACGATTGCCGTATTTTCCGGCTTATATGACACTGAGGCTTTGAAGACGCATTCTAATATTTGAAAGAAATGTCTAAGGAAAAAACATCCTCTCCATGCAGCAACACATTCGTCATGCGTCCCTCACAAACTAGCACCACGTATTGTTTACGAAATTTATCTCTCTCTCAAGTTATAGGATGAGGGGTTATTTATAGGAATAAATAAATCATTTATAGGATTTATCTCTGTCTCAAGTTATAGGATGAGGGGTTATTTACACTATTTACATTCGCACTACTGTCTTATTCATTTATAGGATTTTATCTCTGTCTCAAGTTATTGGATGAGGGGTTATTTATAGGAATAAATAAATCATTTATAGGATTTATCTCTGTCTCAAGTTATAGGATGAGGGGTTATTTACACTATTTACATTCGCACTACTGTCTTATTCATTCTAAGTGTTATTCAAACTGTTGATCTCAATAAATGGCGCTGTAATTATGGGACGAATCGTTTTCAATTGCTATAGTTATTCAAACTATTGATCTTAATGAATACTTATGAAATTATCAGACAAGCAATCATTACAGCTGTTCATATTGATTGATTCGTTTTCTAAGTCTTATTAACAGAGGCGTAGCTAATGTTTTTGCCACCTGGGAGACCCTTATGTTTGCCGCACATCCCCAGAAGGAATACAATATTACAATGCACATTAATCCCTTAAAGTTTATATATAAATATATATTTTATTTTTAATAAGGCGAGTTGTTCTGGATGTGCGTTGTGGTGCAGTGGATATCGGCTCGGAACGAGAAATCGGGGGAGCCGAGTTCAAATTCCAGTTGAATTCATTGCATTCACTTACGCGCAAATACCATTGGGAAAGGTATGAATCCATCTATTCCTTCCAGCTATGGGTTAAATAACGGGACAGATTGGGTTCTATAGCCTTGGCAGGCAACCAGTCTATCGCAGAAAGCAATGGCAACCTACTGCGGGATAATCTTCTGCCCAGTCAGTCATGTCTCTTTCGAGATATGATCGCCCAAGCGTGTTTCACGTATGGCACTTAACTGACTCAGTTCTTACATTATCACCTGTGAAACAGAAGTTCTTTTTTAACTTCAAGCTGCATACTGTTGTCTTCAAAATGACCACAAGCTTCGTAAATAATGATAATAGAATAACTTGTGTTACATGCGTAAACAATGTTTAAAATACACTGTTATTAGTTCATTCACATTTTATGACGGGGTTGAATTCAATATGTAAAACTCAATGTAAATCAGTTATCTACTTTAATAAACTGCCACTACCAGTGCAATGCCTACGGCTATATCGTGTTCAATAAACCGGTTCCCGTCCGAACACCGAAGTTAAGTAATATCGAGCCTGGTTAGTACTTAAATGGGTGACCATTTGGTAATACCAAGTGCGGTAAACGTATGGACCAAGAATGGTCCACCGTTCCTCCAGGTTTGGGGTTTGGGGGTTGGGCGCAGCGATAACAACCCTGCCCCGTAAAAACAGTTTGCTACAGCAACAAAAGGTTGCTGCCCTATTCACCATCTGGGTGTGACGGAGAGATGATGATGACCAGAGAAATGAAAAATGGGATGACGTTCCGATCGTTTTTAAAGAACAATGATAACGTGGTTCCAAAGAATTTATTTTAGGATGCGTTTTATGTTGAATTTACGTAGCGAACTAATACGTAACTCTCCTCGCAAAATTTAACGAAATTAACAATTTTATTAATTTTTTAATTTTAAATATACGTTTTTATTATAAAAAACGCCTTTCAAATTCAACATGCATTTCTCTAATATCTTTTTAGGGTTGGGGTCTGTGAAATAGTTTTGTTTTTCATCTTTAAAATATATTTTAAAAAACAGTAGCGTACTTTAAAAAAATCACGAGTTATAAAGAAAGCACAAACTATACAATGGACCACCCCATAAAGTACCGCCCTGATATGTCCGCCCGCCCCTTAGCTACACCACTAATTACCAACCGCTTGCAGATTACTTAAAACCAGAAAATACTTTTAGATTGTAAGAACTTTTTCGTATTCTATAGGACTCAATTTTTTCTTTAAGATTTCTCGAACATTCAGGACGGTAGACGAAAATAAATAAATATACTGATTAACAAATAAACGCAGTGCTTACTCAACATAATGTTTAAAGTGATTTTATATATATATATATATATATATATATATATATATATATATATATGTGTGTGTGTGTGTGTGTGTGTGTGTGTGTGTGTGTGTGTGTGTACAGCCTTTGGAATTTGAAAAAGAAATCACTCGACCGGCGGTCGAGAGCAAGGGTAAATTTACTCGCCCCAAAATCATTTTACTCGACTGACTCTATTTTATTAATAGTCGCCTTACGTAAACATAGCGTGAATTTTACACTGACCGGGACGATAAACGCGAGAGAGGGGTGTGTCAATCTAAATTCTATTTGTCAGATCTTGCTTTGATGATTGCGGGATGTCACTGCCTTTTGTTTAACCATACATTTCGACGTAAATCAGGCGCAATGCATAAGACCAAAAAGAGTTTTAAAAATTCATTGTAGATCACTCTAAGTAACTTGTGAATCTTCAATGGCATACTTTTGGGTTGTAAAAGAAATCAGATTTTCTTTTTCTGTATTTGAAGGAACACATTTTATTGCGAGATTTTTAATCGACCGCGACCGAGTAAAGCAATAAACTTTAATTACCCAATAGTAAGTCGATCGGACGAGTCGATCGGACGAGTGAAACCTCAAAGGCTATATATATATATATATAACCACTTTACACACACACACACACACACACACACACACACACATATATATATATATATATATATATATATATATAATCTCTCCTTAGGTAATGTTAATCACCTTTTTTCTCCTTTTCTTTTAACAGTCACTCCTTTTCAAAAAATCTGCTCCGTATAGTGAAAACAAAAGTACAATAAAGTTATATCATTTTTTATGCAGATAAACTTTTAATTGCTTTTGTAAACAATATATATTAAGAATATAGCCTTAAGATCATTTTTTTTTTCAATGAATAACGAATTTTTCAAGAATCGTTTTATTTTTATTAATTATAATAATTTATAAACTTACAATTTTTTTAAAATTTCTTCCAATCATCGTTTCAATTAGGTTAAGTTGATATGTGAAGACTATATTTACTAATCGAAAATTGAAAAGATAATACAAATCTTTATGCACCAAGATATTTAGAATAATCTAAACCTTTTTTATGTGCAGATATATGTTTATTTTTAAATTTCATGGTAGTCCATAACTGTCATATCATTAAAAGGTAACGTGTTTCAAGGGTTATTCCACTTACGAAGCGTTCACGTAGGTTTTATAAATTTATGCCAATTCTAGTCAACTATGATTGATGAGAGAGGTTATCATTGCCTACTTGAAAGATCAGCAAACTAGACCTCCATGATCAAGAAATACTTTTATTATAAATTTCATGCCAGAAACAAGTACTCTTTGTTTCCAAATTTAACATTAAATATGCTGATTTTTCGAAAATAACGTGTCACAGATATATATTTTATTTTTGCAATATTTTTTGAAACCGAGAATTAAGCTTAAAAAAATGACCAATTTTTTTTTAATTTTAAAATCTCAAAATTTCAGATTCCAATCAATAAAATATCCATTTAAAATTCACCAGAGTATTTTGCTTGTTGGGAATAGTAAATTCATTCATTGAGCTTTCAATTAAGCTAAAATTAAAGCTTCAAGAAAACTTTTATTCTTAAAAAATTAATTTAAAAGTTGGTTATCGAAAATAAGTTGAAGTACCTATATATATCTTGACCTAAATAACGTTCAATCAATTCTGAATATTCTCGTGGCTATTTATAGACAGTCTCCTGACCCACGATCTCAAACGCCTAAACTTGCGTAGGCCATAAAACAGCCACGCTGGCAACGACTATTTTTAACTCATTCAGAAACTGCGTTGAAACGCCTATTTTCTTTTCACTTCCTCCTGTCGTATAATCTCTAAGTAAACACCTAAGATAGGGAGAAAAACAAAAAAGAAAAGAAAAGAAAAAGGAAGAAAATCACCCCAACCCACCAAATCAAAATTTGTTTCTCCCTCCCCGTTTCAAAAACATTGGCATATTTGAACTGCACCTCTTCTCATTGAGAAAGTGCGTTCGCACGTCGCGCGTTTTACAAGGGGTTGAAAAGATGTGACAGAGATGGGGATTGTTATTTAGAGAGCGGGGCATGAGCGTAGGGTGGCGTTCTGAAAAAAGATAACGGTCGGAATTTGTGTAAATTTTGGAATGTTACTTTAAAAAAAAAAATACTGGTTTACAGAAACCGACAAAGGATATCCTTGATTATTCTTTTGAACTCTGATTTTCAGAAACCCACATCACGTTGCTCCTCTTGTGATTACTTTTCTTTTCAGTTCCTCTCCCTTCTGTATTATCATCTTGATATGTTTTAATCATTATAGTTGTGAGAATCATAATTTTTATACATGAAATTTCGCTAACACTAAGCAACCAATCACTTTCTCTTCACTAAACAATGAAAGTAAATTAGGGGTGGACCCTGAAAATATAGAGTATTCAACGCGTATTTCCTTATAACCACAGGGTAGACCCTCACATATGTATCAATAGTAGTAGTATATATGTATCCTTCACGAAAGACTATGGGATATCCGAAGGTAGATAGCTAATCTATATTGGATACGCCCACTCGAACACGCGTGTGATTCTCACGGACCAATATTATTTTTACTTAAACTCACTCAATACAAGGCCTAAGAAACACTCAAGGTAGTTGACTACTGAATGATGTTGTTGTATAAATGGTAAGAATTGTCAAAAGCACCATGGTACCAGCACCATTCCAAAAATTGCTGGAATAAGATTAGATGTAATGCCTTACAGCTCTCTCTGTGTGTGTGTGTGTGTGTGTGTGTGTGTGTGTGTGTGTGTGTGTGTGTGTGAGTGTGTGTGTGTGTGTGTGTACAGCCTTTGGAATTTGAAAAAGAAATCGCTTACGGCATATCACGTTGAATACATCGGTTCTCGTTCGATCACCCAAGTTAAGCAACGTGAGCCTGGTCAGTACTTAGATGGGTGACCACTTGGAAATACCAAGCGCTGTAAGACTTATACCCTATCACATTAGGATGTGCGTTGTGGTACAGTGGATATCGGCTTCGAAAGAGAAATCTGTGCGCCGAGTTCGAATTCCAGTTTAGTACCCTGCATTCACTTAAGCACTAGTACCCTTGAGAAAGGTATTAATCCGTCACTTCCCTCCAGTTATGGGTTAAATAACAGGATGGGGCCTGGAGGCAACCCATCTAGTGTTGGTGTCACAATAAAAACACCCTTGGTAGCCCTGGCGAAGCATCAAGTATTCAGCTATTTGACAAGATTATGAATTTCGCTACAAAACTGCGCTAGGGTTCCAAATGCACAGGGAATACTGGAGGGGTGTAGTGAGTTCTATCTCGGCCAAGGCCGCAAGACGATGACAGCCTTTCAGACTTCGGCACTAGGCCTGCTCCTAAAGACTTTTCCATGGCAGCAGAGATTTAAAACATTTTCCTTCTATTAAATAAATCTTTCTTTTATGGTCCATATGCCCAATTTAAGTTTACAGCTCCTGGTATCTTCAAACAGTCACGCAATATTTATACTATTTTTCATCCTATAAAAGACCCCAAAATCACAAACGTTTGAAGGGTAGTGAATGGGGTGGTTTAAGGGTGAACAACGTAAGGATAAGACGTACTTGTTACAATAACGGTTGACTTGAAATCGAAGAGATTAAGATCCTAATGATCGAGAAGCCTCATTTTGGGAGTTTGTTTAACCGAGTTCAAATTCCAGTTGAATTCCTTGCATTCACTTAAGCACAAATACCCTTGGGAAAGGTATTAATCCGTCTCTTCTCTCTAGTTATGGGTTAAATAATAGGACAGATTGAGTTCTATAGCCTTGGCTGGCAACCAGTCTACCGCAGAAAGCAATGGCAACCTACTACGGGATAATCTTCTGCCCAGTCAGTCATGTCTCTTTCGAGACATGATCGCTTAAGTGTGTATCACGTATGGCACTCAACTGACTGAACCTGGTCACGGACCAAAAACAGCAAGGGTTAGCGTTGGTTTGGATGTGAGGGTGAGAGTTAGAATGGTTTAAAGTTGACAGTTTTATGGTTAGAAAAGAGTAGGTTACAGGGTTAGGGAAGAGAGAGAGGTTAGGGTTGACAGTGTTGGGGCTATCAATGTTCAACTTTAGATTTTAAGTGTTAAGGGTTGAAGATAAAAATAGACGAGGTTTAGAGAGATAGTGTTAGAGCTATCGTTGTATTTAGAAGTTAGGGTTGGGGTTAGTGTTAGAAGGGATGAAGGTAGGATTAGCATGGTTAGGCTGTTACGGTTAGGGTTTAAGGAGTTGGAGTCAGGGTAGGGGTGTGGGACTCGACCGTTATTATACTGGGCATAAATTAATTACAGTTTTCTATGCACATAATCTGGCGTGATCACTAAATGTTGAACAGAACCTGTACACTCTAAGACCTTTCTACCAGTCTAGTACTGCGCTTAAATTCATAAAGTCTAGATACCACAAAAGAAAGTTTATCAAAACAATTACAATGAAAGCATTTTTGGAACAAGCACAGGGTATTACAGCGGTGGGAAATTAACCGAAGCCGAGATGCCAGGTCATGACGACTAACACTGCATATACATCTTGGAATTTTAGCAAGAATCTCTCTCTCTCACTCTACCTCTCTCTCTCTGTCTCTCTCTCTCTATATATATATATATCTATATCTATATCTATATATATATATATATAAAAGGCAATCTGTGGGTCTGTGTGTGACTGTTCCCTAGGTACGCCTACGTTTTTTAAGCTACGCCATTCAAACTTTCTAGGAACACATATCTACAGGGAAGCCAGGTTGACACATACTTTTTGAGTTTAAGTTCAGCAATTTTCCCTTTCGCACTTTTTGGCCAATAGAGTCGATTGTTTACATTTGCTCTGTAAAACATCTAAGATATAAGTTGGTTGCTAGATTACGTCACAGAAATCAAATCACACGTGTCAAACACGACTAAAATATTTTTTTATTAAAACAAAAAAAATGAGCCTTTATATTTAATTTTTTTCCGATGTTTTAAAAATTCATTTGGTCAACAAAAAATGTGAATATTTTTCCCCGTAATTTTGAAACAAAAGAAATGTTTAAAAAAACAAAACAAAATATGTAAAAAAAAAAAGTGACAATGGTTAATTTCATTATTTAAGTTTTTTTTTTTTCGGATTTAATAATTCATACTTCATAAAATAAAATTAAAAAAATAGAAAGCTTTTTTTTTTCGCTAAATATTTGATGCAGGAAATCAACTGCCTGTAATCGTGTCACCCCAAGCAAGGCATTCCACTGCCACAAAGCGCAGAGGGTTACATAGAGAGATTGGGTATAGGAAATGTCAGAAGGAGGGTGATAGACGACTTAGGATGTACATGGAGGGAGTTGGAGAGAGTGGGTGTGAGTTAGTGTGTTAGGAGGTGTCTATTGACCCTACATTTAAACTCCTGGGGGTTGTAGCTGTCGGGGAAGCAAGCATGCGGTAGGGAATTCCACAGGCGGGAAGTGCGAGAAAAGAAGCTATTGGAGTAGAAATTGCGGTTACATTTCATCGGTTTCACTGTAAAAGGTTGGGACCTAGTTGCCAACCTAGTATCTCGTGAAAATTCACATCTAGGGGGCACCAGTGATTTAAGTTCGTCAGAGCAGAAGCCATGAAAGTATTTATAGAAGAGACACAGGGAGTGACTGCAGGCGGTCAGCCAAGTCAGTATCAATCACATTACAGATTCTTCGCTGTATTTTGTCAAGAAGCCTGAGGAGAATAGCAGGGGCACCCGATCAGCTGTGGCAGCAGTACTCAATACACGGGTGGATGGTAGATTTATATAAGTGTGGGATAGATTCAGACGGAAAGAATTTCCGGGCCCTGCACAAAGAGCCGACTTTCATAGCAGCGGATTTAGCAATGGATTCGACGTAGTCATTCCACTTGAGGTCCACTGAGAGTGTCAGGCCAAGCAGACGTATTGTTTTACTCTCTGGGAGGCATGCCTGTTCCATACTAATGGGAGGGAGGTGCGGTTGTCTGTGGTGGTTAACTGACAGCTGCTTCGTTTTGGAAGAATTGAATTTTACGAGCCATTTCTTACCCCAATCCACCACGAATTGGAGGTCCTTTTCAAGCTCGGCAGCGAGCTTCGCCTTGTCATCAACACCAGATTTTTGATCGAGGCGAGAGTAAACTGTAGTATCATCAGCGTACATGCCTACTTGTGATCTTATGGCATCAGGGAGATCATTGATGTAGATTAGAAAGAGCGTAGGACCTAGGATGGAGCTTTGGGGGACACCCGCGTTTGTAGAATAGTTCTGGGAGGCATGTCCGTTTAATACCACCTTCAGTGTGCGGTTAGAGAGGAATGACTGGATTAAGTTCAACAAAAGTCCAGTTATGCCATAGCTTCGCAGTTTCCGTAGAAGGCCGGCATGCCATAATCTGTCGAATGCTTTAGAGATATCCAAGGCGACGGTTCGGGCTTCAACATTCTTGTCGAGAGCGTAGTATATATACTCGGTGATGGTCGTTAGCATATCATCAGTAGACGTGGTGAAGCGGAAGCCATACTGTTTGTCTGAGAGGAGCCCGTGGGCCGTGAGATGCTGAACGACCTCGGCATTGATAATGGCTTTGAACACTTTGCCGAAGATCGGAAGAAGGCTGATTTGCGGGGTCCGAGGGTTCACCAGTGTTCTTGAATATTGGAACCACAGAAGAAGGCAGGAGAGCAGGAGGAAGATAGCCAGAGGTTGTAGAGCTTAGAAAGGATAGAAGAGAGTTCAGGGGCACAATTCTTCAAAACTATGATTGGGATTCCATCCCCACCACTCGCTTTGTGGGGGTCCAGTTTTGAGATTATTCTAGAAATCAGCGAGGGCGTGATGTGGACGTCATTCAATTGGGCCTCAGTTCTAGATGGGAAATCGGGTGTATGGATTCCAGACGAATCCAGTCTCGAATTGGCCGAGAATCTACGGCTAAAGCATTCAGCCTTGTCCGCTGAGGAGGTGAGGACCTCAAACTCGTCGATTAGTGGGGGTATTGAGAACTTACTCTTGTTAAGTACGCCTTTACAGAAGCGCCAGTAGTCTTTGGTACCGAACTTAGAGGATGCTATGCGTTGCTTCATTCTGGCAGCAAACAGCATCTTAGCTTCGTTAAGTATATTTTTACACTTATTACGAGCTGAGGCGAAACGCCGCATGTTTTGGTCCGACGCATGACTACGATAAAGCCGGCGAGAACCAGGGAGACGAATGGGATTTAAGCTGAAATTTCCTGGCAGAGATGAAAGCATCGATGCCAGCCTTAACCCAGGAGGAGACCTCTGATGCACAGTCTTCGATGGGAAGACTAAAAACCTTGTTCCAAGGGACGTCGCAGAGGAAGTCACGGAACGAATCCCAGTCTGCTCTTTGGTAGCAGTAGGATATTCTGTTGGTCTGGATTTTTTGGGTAGGGGGAGTGGAACGTGATGTTGACAGAAACTACGGCATGGTCAGAATTTCCGAGAGGGCAGAGCTGTCTGGTGGAGCAAGAATTTGGGGTGGAATTGTAGCAGAGGTCTAGTACCTAGTCTCTTCCGTTAGGGATATTGGAGAAACGTGTGGGGAAGTCCACCACTAGCGTGAGGGATTGGGAGATTGAAAAATTAAAGGTGTGGACACCAGCAGAGTCGGTTACAGAGTTTTCCAGCCACTTAGTATGGTGGGCGTTAACGTCACCAAAGACGAAAATATGTGCAGATGGGTGCGAAGAAATGGCCTTGTCAATATTGTCAGAGATGCTGTCAAGTACCGAACAGTCAGAGGAGGAGGGTGAGCGGTAGAGGAAGAAGAGATAGCTAACAGAGCTTAGGAATGAAAGACGGAAGCTCATGAAAGACTGGTCCAGGGATTCAAGAGATGTTACTCTAGCTACGGGGAGGTGTTCGCTGACATATACACCAAGCCCATGCATATGGACGTTGGAGTCCTTCCTGAAGAGGGGAAGGTAACCAGGAACATAGAACTCAGAGCAGGGGATAAACGGGTCAAGGTTAGTTTCACATAGGGCTAAGATATCAGGTGAGTTAGTTTGGAGGAATAATTCTACGCTATAAAAGTTAGTGCGGATACCGCGTATGTTAGTGAAAGAGACAGACAGGTTTGGGCGTTTTACGCGTAGCTGGTTTGATTTTGGTATTTTGCTTGTTTTTCTTCATGGTGTTTTGGTTGAGGAGAGAGGACTAGAGTAGAATCAGTCGTTAACTATTTGCAGCATGTGAGGAATGGAGACTGACGTAGCCTGCAACATAATGTGGCCTCGGGGTTGCCCACCGGAAGTTCATGAAGGGACGCCCGTCCATACGCGATATGGCACTACAGGAACCCCGATATTATTCAACTGTTGATCAGAGCAGCCTCTCAAGTCTCTACGCAAGAGTTCGGGCTCCTAACTACCAGTCGGAAGCAGCAACCAGGAAACTGCCAACCCGGTACCCTCAGAATGGAGAGACATTGCCACCATACTCGCTAACAGCAAAGAGCTTCCAACTGAACTAACACTAAGACCAAAGGAGGTGGTAGAAGGACCGGGAATCCCTTCCTAAACAAGAAACTAGATTAATGTAACTTTTTCCTCTAAAATTAAATGTCTACATTTTTAAATATTCTTCGAAAATTTCTAAACTGAGAGCCTAATAGTTTTTATATTTCTAATTTCAGTAAAACAAAATAATTTTTATTTTTATGCTAAATTCATTTAGTCAACAAAAATGTAAATATTTCCCCACGTAATTTTGTAACAAAACAAACGCAATGTTGTTTACAATGTCACACAAAACATCAAATCATATTTACACAAAACAAAAGAAAATATATTTTTCTCCTACTACTAAAATATTCTGAGTTGCACGGGCAACGTCTAGCTATGATGCTTGTATATATATATATATATATATATATATATATATATATATATATATAAAATGAAGATATAATAATATAATAAGGTCTTTTCCTTACATGGAATACTGTAGTGATAGTATTCTGTTGTATGCAACATATGGTTGACTGAGGAAACAGAAGTCCCGTGAAGGGGAAATGACAAACGTCTTGTCCCTACGGCAAGCGAGAGAAGAGATAGAGTGCTTGCGTAATTTTCTTTTATAAGTAGTCTAACTTTAGATAATAATGATCAAGCCCGGACTGTATTTTGAAAACCTCGAAAGCTTTCGACATGGTTTGACATACAGGTCGCCACCACAAATTGAAAAGTTACGGTGTTTCCGAACAATTTTTTGAACTGACCCAGTCTTTTTTATCAAATCGTGAAATGAATGTTATCCTGAATGGTCACTCGTCTGGATCCCTTCGAACTAATGCACTTGTCCACCAGGGATCCATCCTACGTCTTTTATTCTATTTTTTATTTTCACTAATGACCTACCCGGTGACATCAGCTCTCAACTTGGTATCTACGCTGATGACACAACCATTTACTCCCGTCTTGATTGTAAGCTTGATCAGTTCAATAAAGTCAAATTGGCGGTTGATCGTCTTTCAGTCTGTTGTTAAATGGAGCAAAGGATGGCTTGTTAATTTTAACGCCTCCAAAGCTTAGCACCTGAGAGACTTACCACCAGTATGACTGATGTTAACTTTCAGGAAAGTGACTCGTTGTGCCATTTCGTGCTAACGTTCTTGGTTGACATGAAGTAGAAAATCTCTATGGAATCCATTTCAGCTGCTAAGAAAGTTGGTCCGCTGTGTCGTGCGGGATAATTTTTCTTCCCAGAATCTGTCTTGCATATACATAAGCCAACCATTCATCCATGCTCTCCACTGTTTACTCCCGTCTCAGTAAGAAATCTGCCAAAGTTGACAAAATAGACTTCTTTGCTACCCTTCAAAAGAACATCCAATCTATGATTGAATGTGCTAGAAAATGGCTTGTAAATTTTAATGTCACCAAAACGAAGCTGCTGTTTTAACCACCACAGAGAACTTTTCTTGCCTAGCATCAGAATACATAACGCTAGTCTTCTACAGAGCAGCAGAGTGCGCCTCCTTGGCCTCACTCTCTCAAATGATCTCAAATAGAATAACGACACTGAGTCCATAGCTGAATCTACCGCTAGAAAGGTTGGGTCATTGTATCGAACCAGGAAGTTTTTCTCATCATAATCCATTTTGCACGTTTATAAATCTATCATTCATCCGTACATTTAATACTATTGCCATATATGGTCGAGTGCTCTTGTCATTCATCTCGTGGTTCTTGGCAAGATTTAAAGGAGGATTTACAATATCGGGACTTAGCAGTCGGCCTTCAGTCACTTTCTCACCGATGTAATGTAGCTCCCCTCTGTCTTTTCTACAAGTATTTTCATGGCAATTGCTTTCATGAGATTTTCCCTGGTTCCCCACCACATATATTTACACATGCTATTAGATTGGCATCAAGGTCCCACTCTTTTACCCCTTAAATAGTTAAATGTAACCGTCTCTTCTACTATAACAGTTTATTTTCTCGCACCTCCCGTTTATGGAACTGTCTTCTATTTGCTTGCTTCCCTGATAGCTACAATTTTCAAAAGTTTAAATGCAATATCAGTTACTATTTTCTATCTACTTCTTCGACATCCCTGTACCTTGTTTCTTTTTTTCACTCACTATAAATTCCTGCGTACCAGTAGCATTCCTGCCTTGCTTGGGGTGAAATATGAGAATATTGCTGCAACATATGGTCCGGTGCTCCTGCTATATATTTATATTTAGAGATGCTTGATAAACTACAAATAAGAATCAGCAATATTATTGATCCTGATCTGGCATCTCGGTTTCATTCCTTTTGCCACAGCCGTAAAGTTGCATCTAATTGTTCAGATAACTCTTCCCTATAATACTCAGACTTTTTTTAAAATTTAAGCGCTGTACTAGACTGGCGCCGAGATCTCATCAATTTACAGCTGAGTTGGCTAGATGTAACCGTAAATTTTATTCTTTCCAGCTTTCAAAACTTCAAATTTTCAAAAATTTAAAGGCTATGTCAATCGCTACCTACTTTCCTCTTAGCTATTCCTTTTTTTATTCTCTTTCATTAATAATGTTTTTGTTTCTAAATCTTCCTCACCTAGTAACAATTTGTATTTTAGTGACTTTACTGCTTTTCTTATGGGTGAACCCCGATTTTAAAACATACCGTTTTTTAAACTGCCAAGCGGATGTTAGAAGTCCTTTGGCATTCAAGGTGTGATAATCCTACAATATTATCTCTCTGGGTTTGATAAGGCAAAAAGACGAAAACTGAAATATCCATCGATGATTAAAGGAAAAACTTGAAGCAACTGAAATGTGATTCTACAGAAGGATATTGCGAATATCATAGATCGAGCATGTGAGCAATGATGAGGTTTTGGAAATGATGGAAACGAAAAGGAAATTAATACTGAGTATCAGGAAGAGACAGCTGAAGTTCCTGGGACATGCAATGAGGAAGGAGGGCTTAGAGAATCTGATACTAACAGGCCAGATAGAGGGAAAAAGAGACAGGGGAAAGCAACGGATATATTTGAAGGACCTAATCAGGTGGATGATGGAACGAGGGTTGCATGGTGCAACAGGAGAAGGTGTGCTAAGAGCCACCAGGGATAGGGAGACGTGGAAAGCCATGTTTGCCTACGTCCTGAAAGGACAGGGCACATAAAAGAAGAAGAAGAAGAAGAAGAAGTTTATCAGAATAGATTAAAACGCACTAAACGAAGGGGGTCAATTCTTCACTTTCTGATAAAACGTGTTCTGCTCAAAAATTGTTTCATAAAGTTTATCACTTTCCCATGCTCTTTTCATGAGTTCCTTGAATGCAGCTGTGTCCTTTTCTACTCTGCTTGACAATTCTTTATCCATAGATAAGGTCGATCTTATGGTGGATCTCAAGTAAACAAACTTATCTGTTTTCAGAGATATACCAAGTTTTATCTCAGATGGTGAAATTGTCTCGTGTCCTATTACGGTACAATCCAAGATAAAATCCAAAAATACTTTTACAAAATTTGGGGATAAGTTCCTGACACCAAAACAAAATAAAATGTCCATCGTTGTACTTTAATTCAGCAATTCATAACAAATATTCAAAATGTCCTCCGCTAGCTTCTACACAACCGTCGGATCATTGACTAGCATAGCATTTCAAATATTCCCGCGCGGTATCGAATGGTTTTGCAGGCTCCAGCGACACATGATGAAGTGTCTCTGCATTATCAATGTCTACTGCATAAACCAATTATTTTAGGTTACCTCCACAGTTAAAAATACCAAAGATTGAGGTCAGGGGAACGTGCAGGCCATGGAAACGGCCTTCCCTATATATACATCTTTCATAGTAGGTGTCAGCTAATGTATCGCGAATAATGTGGCTAAAATGAGCTAGAACCCAACCCATCAGGCATGAACCACATCTCGTATTAGAAGGGTTACATCCTCTAGCAGGTCTGGAGCTGTGTTCGAAATGAAGTCCCTGTATACGCCTCCTGTAAGACATGCTGGGAGAACATATGGACCTACCTACCAGTCTTGACCTGGCATCTTGATTCAATCAATTTCCCACCGCCATAACGTACATTCCCTGTGCCTTTTCTATATTTAATTTCGTGGTAATTTTTCTGGTGGACTTTACTCGTTGTAGTTTAATTACCAAATGTTGTTATTAACCCTACTCACCCATCATACAAATTGTACATATGGGAACTAGTTATAACTACATAGATACATTGAGGTATTATGGTGGCTGTAGTAGGAATTGTAAATAATAATGTATTGTTTTATGTCTGGATCAGTAATCTTGTCAAATTTAGGATACGACAGATTGATTATAAGCCTTCCCTTATCCGCCCTTTGGCTTTGTGACAGTTTTTTTTTTTATTAAAGCAAAATAAACATTACTTTCTTATTTGGTACCTAGACATTTTAAAGTTAAGTGCAGTACTAGATTGGCGGTAAGGTCTCACCATATTACCTTTGAAATGCCTAGATATAACCGTAAGTTTCATGTCAACAGTTTCTTCTGTCTCACTTCTTGGTTGTTTTGCTTCCCACTCAACTTTGATGTTCAAAAGATTAAATGCAATTTCAATCATTATCGTATGTCTCCTTAATTCTTATTCTTATTCTTTTCTCTCTCTTTCATTTTTTTTTTTCATATTCTCTAACACTGAGTAACAATTTGCGTTTGATGGCTTTATTGCTTTGCAAAAAATATTTTTAAAAAATATATATGCAAAAAGGAGTGTACAAATGTTAGAGAGAAATGAAATTTTCAGTGACAGATTTGATTGTCAGTTTATATATACGCCCGTGAGTTTGCGCGTGTGTACTATTGTATATTTTTGGCAACCTTAATAAAAATGTGCTAGTGTCGAGTAAATGTGAGGTTCACAGAAAAAGAGCAACTGTTGTGAAGCATACGAACTAGAACGGGCACATACTCTCTTTATATATATCACTTTCGACACACACACTCATACTTTCACTCACATGGTTATATATAATGGCTAGCCACTCGTATTCGAGGATACCATGGTGGCTAACAAATCGCCATTGCAGACGCTTGCTCAAAAACACTCGTATTTGTTCAACATCCACAGATCCCACTTATATATATATATATATATATATATATATATATATATATATACACAGTACACTAAATCTAAAAATGAGCCAACACCGACCGCGCTTTCACATAACTCATCGTCAGGGCCAGGCTAACAATTTAGATAAAAAACGGAAACCGCGGTCGGTGTTGTCTCATTTTTAGATTTAGTGTACTGTATTTTTGCTCTACTTTCGTACTTTCGTATAGAGCAATTTACTGTTAAGGTTTCGTCTTGGGTTTTTTTTTTGTTTCAAACAAGCACTTGACGCATTGTTCTTGTGCTTGGTTTGTTTCTTTTTTTCTTCCCCTTTATTTAACCTACAAGGTAGTCCCCATTGGGTTATTGACAATTTAAGTTACTGATAGGTTAGCATTAGTTTTTCGGACATTAGTCTATAATAATTAGTGCTGCTTTATTGTAATTAAGTATATTAATATATATATATAAATATATATATATGTGTGTGTGTGTGTGTGTGTGTGTGTGTGTGTGTGTGTGTGTGTGTGTGTGTAAAAATATACTCAGTCAGGATCTGAGATTAAGGACAGGATGGTTAAATAAAATAAAGACAAGAGGAAAACTTGGTCTTTCCTTTACTTGGTCTCTTCCTCTTGCTGACAACCATAAATTCTGTCTTCTTACAATTGACGTTAATCCTTTCTTCTCACTTTCCTTCACTTGGTCTCTTCCTCTTGCTGACAACCATAAATTATGTCTTCTTATACAATTGACGTTAATCCTTTTTCCTCACTTTCCTTTACTTGGTCTCCTCCTTTGCTGACAACCATAAATTCTGTCTTCTTACAACGACGTTAATCCTTTCTTCTCACTTTCCTTCATCACTTAATCTTCTTCCTCTTGCTGACAACCATAAATTCTGTCATCTTACAATTGACGTTAATCCTTTTTTTCACTTCTTCTTCACTTGTCTCTTCCTCTTGCTGACAACCGCAAATTCTGTCATCTTACAATTGACGTTAATCCTTTTTCTCACTTTCTCTCTTTACTTGGTCTCTTCCTCTTGCTGACAACCATAAATTTATTCTTGCTGTCTGACGTTAATCCTTTTTTCTCACTTTCCTTCACTTGGTCTCTTCCTCTTGTGATAACCATAAATTCTGTCTTCTTACAATTGACGTTGTCATTTCTTTCTCACTTTCCTTCACTTGTCTCTTTCCTCTTGCTGACAAACTCATAAATTCTGTGTTCTTACAATTGACGTTAATCCTTTTCACTTTCCTTCACTTGGTCTCTTCCTTTGCTGACAAACTATAAATTCTGTCTTCTTACAATTGACGTTAATCCTTTCTTCTCACTTTCCTTCACTTGGTCTCTTCCTCTTGCTGACAACCATAAATTCTGTCTTCTTACAATTGACGTTAATCCCTTTTCTCACTTTCCTTTACTTGGTCTCTTCCTTTTGCCGACAACCATAAATTCTCTGTCTTTGCAATTGACGTTAATCCTTTCTTCTCACTTTCCTTCACTTTGGTCTCTTCCTCTTGCTGACAACCATAAATTCTGTCATCTTACAATTGACGTTAACTTTTTCTCACTTTCCTTCACTTGGTCTCTTCCTCTTGCTGATAAACCATAAATTCTGTCATCTTACAATTGACGTTAATCCATTTTTCTCACTTCTTCCTTTACTTGGTCTCTTCCTCTTGCTGACAACCATAAATTCTGTCTTCTTGCTGTTCGACGTTAATCCTTTTTTCTCACTTTCCTTCACTTGGTCTCTTCCTCTTGTGACAACTCATAAATTCTGTCTCACAATTGACGTTAATCCTTTCTTCTCACTTTCCTTCACTTGGTCTCTTCCTCTTGCTGACAACCATAAATTCTGTCTTCTTACAATTGACGTTAATCCTTTCTTCACACTTTCCTTTACTTGGTCTCTTTCCTTTTATTAGTTGACAACCATAAATTCTGTCTTTCTCACAATTAAGACGTTAATCCTTTCTTCTCACTTTCCTTCACTTTGGTCTCTTCCTCTTTGCTGACAACAACCATAAATTCTGTCATCTTACAATTGACGTTAATCCTTTTTTTCTCACTTTCCTTCACTTGTCTTCTTCTTCGTTGACAGCCATAAATTCTGTCTTCTTACAATTTGACGTTAACTTTTTTTCTCACTTTCCTTCACGGTCTTCTTCGTATAAATTACAATTCTTGTCTTCTTACAATTGACGTTAATCCTTTCTTCTCACTTTCCTTCACTTCTTGTCTCTTCCTCTTGTTGACAACCATAAATTCTGTCATCTTACAATTGACGTTAATCCTTTTTTCTCACTTTCCTTCACTTGGTCTCTTCCTCTTTGCCGACAGCCATAAATTCTGTCTTTACAATTGACGTTAATCCTTTTTTTCACTTTCCTTCACTTGGTCTCTTCCTCTTGTGACAAACATAAATTCTGCCCTACAATTACTAATCCTTTTTCACTTTCCTTCACTTTGGTCTTTCCTCTTGGTACAACCATAAATTCAGTCTTCTCTTACAATCAATGCTAATCCTTTCTTCTCACTTTCCTTTACTTGTCTTCTTCTTGTTGACAAGCATAAATTCTGTCTTCTTACAATTGACGTTAATCCTTTCTTCTCACTTTCTTTACCACGTCTCTTCCTTTTGCTGACAACCATAAATTCTGTCATCTTACAATTGACGTTAATCCTTTTCTTCTACTTTTACTAGCCCCTTCTCTTGCTGACAACCATAAATTCTGTCATCTACAATCTCCGACGCTAACTTTCTTCTCACTTCTCTTTACTTGGTCTCTTCCTTTGCTGACAACCATACATTCTGTCATCTTACATTTGACGTTAATCCTTTCTACTCACTTTCCTTCACTTGGTCTCTTCCTCTTGTGACAACCATAAATTCTGTCTTCTTACAATTGACGTTAATCCTTTTTTCTCACTTTCCTTTACTTGGTCTCTTCCTTTTGCTGACAACCATAAATTCTGTCATCTTACAATTGACGTTAATCCTTTTTTCTCACTTTCCTTCACTTTGGTCTCTTCCTCTTGCTGACAACCATAAATTCTGTCTTCTTACAATTGACGTTAATACTTTTTTTCTCACTTTCCTTTACTTGGTCTCTTCCTTTTGCTGACAACCATAAATTCTGTCTTCTTATAATTGACGTTAATCCTTTTTTCTCACTTTCCTTCACTTGGTCTCTTCCTCTTGCTGACAACCATAAATTCTGTCTTCTTATAATTGACGTTAATCCTTTTTTCTCACTTTCCTTCACTTCGTCTCTTCCTCTTGCTGACAACCATAAATTCTGTCTTCTTAAAATTGACGTTACACCTTTCTTCTCACTTTCCTTCACTTTGGTCTCTTCCTCTTGCTGACAACCATAAATTCTGTCTTCTTACAATTGACGTTAATCCTTTTTTCTCACTTTCCTTCACTTTGGTCTCTTCCTCTTGCTGACAACCATAAATTCTGTCTTCTTACAATTGACGTTAATACTTTTTTTCTCACTTTCCTTTACTTGGTCTCTTCCTTTTGCTGACAACCATAAATTCTGTCTTCTTACAATTGACATTAATCCTTTTTTCTCACTTTCCTTCACTTTGGTCTCTTCCTCTTGCTGACAACCATAAATTCTGTCTTCTTACAATTGACGTTAATCCTTTCTTCTCACTTTCCTTCACTTGGTCTCTTCCTCTTGCTGACAACCATAAATTCTGTCTTCTTATAATTGACGTTAATCCTTTTTTCTCACTTTCCTTCACTTGGTCTCTTCCTCTTGCTGACAACCATAAATTCTGTCTTCTTATAATTGACGTTAATCCTTTTTTCTCACTTTCCTTCACTTCGTCTCTTCCTCTTGCTGACAACCATAAATTCTGTCTTCTTAAAATTGACCTTACACCTTTCTTCTCACTTTCCTTCACTTTGGTCTCTTCCTCTTGCTGACAACCATAAATTCTGTCTTCTTACAATTGACGTTAATCCTTTTTTCTCACTTTCCTTCACTTTGGTCTCTTCCTCTTGCTGACAACCATAAATTCTGTCTTCTTACAATTGACGTTAATACTTTTTTTCTCACTTTCCTTTACTTGGTCTCTTCCTTTT
Organism: Ascarosepion bandense; assembly: GCA_037127315.1. Classification (NCBI taxonomy): domain Eukaryota; kingdom Metazoa; phylum Mollusca; class Cephalopoda; order Sepiida; family Sepiidae; genus Ascarosepion; species Ascarosepion bandense. The sequence continues at coordinate 1,649,433 of JBBBDQ010000131.1, read as the reverse complement.
GCTGACAACCATAAATTCTGTCTTCTTACAATTGACATTAATCCTTTTTTCTCACTTTCCTTCACTTTGGTCTCTTCCTCTTGCTGACAACCATAAATTCTGTCTTCTTACAATTGACGTTAATCCTTTCTTCTCACTTTCCTTCACTTGGTCTCTTCCTCTTGCTGACAACCATAAATTCTGTCTTCTTATAATTGACGTTAATCCTTTTTTCTCACTTTCCTTCACTTGGTCTCTTCCTCTTGCTGACAACCATAAATTCTGTCTTCTTATAATTGACGTTAATCCTTTTTTCTCACTTTCCTTCACTTGGTCTCTTGCTCTTGTGACAACCATAAATTCTGTCTTCTTACAATTGACGTTAATCCTTTTTTCTCACTTTCCTTCACTTTGGTCTCTTCCTCTTGCTGACAACCATAAATTCTGTCTTCTTATAATTGACGTTAATCCTTTTTTCTCACTTTCCTTCACTTGGTCTCTTGCTCTTGTGACAACCATAAATTCTGTCTTCTTACAATTGACGTTAATCCTTTTTTCTCACTTTCCTCCACTTTGGTCTCTTCCTCTTGCTGACAACCATAAATTCTGTCTTCTTACAATTGACGTTAATCCTTTCTTCTCACTTTCCTTCACTTGGTCTCTTCCTCTTGCTGACAACCATAAATTCTGTCTTCTTACACTTGATGTTTAGACCACATCGTCGCCGAAAAAAGCAATGACAGTTACTGAACTTGAGAAACATATTTTCCTAAAAAATGTTTTAAATGAACGAGTTTATAAATTTCAACTGACAGCAGAACTGGCTGCCAGATCAATGAATATCAAACGTTTCCCTCTAAAGAAATGGATAATATTATCATTACCATTGTTCTATTACTGCTTTTACTCCATCTTATTGTTTATTTATTCATCATAAAACTCATTGTATTCATCATACAATTGATATTTAGCCCTTTCTTCCTATTTTTCTTTACAACTTTCTGTAAGAGTTATGTAGTTACTTCAGTGTCTGTTATCAACAATGTGTCATCTGTATATCTTATGTTGTTAAGATTCTGGCCAGCAATAATGAATGAAAGATTAACAGAATATACATACATACATTAAAAACAAATTTCAAAGAAATCGGTTCAAATTCCCTTCATTTTAATATCTCTTGACTTTGCACTACACATGAAGCAATTCTAAAAACTAAAATATTCTGTTAATCTTTCGAAATGATTTGTGAGCGTCTTTGTGGTTGCCAACACTGTTTGTTTATAGATACGTAATTTAGAATAAAGCTCTTTTCGTTTTTTTTGCCTTGATAAAGTCCATCACAGGACGAAACGCGTAGACGATTTAAAATACAGTTTTCCTCTTGTCTTTATTTTATTTAACCATCCTGTCCTTAATCTCAGATCATAACTGAGTATATTTTTACACACACACACACACACACACACACATATATATATATATATATATATATATATATATATATATATATATATATATTCTCTCACTTTTAAGGTTGAATATCTCCATTGAGATGACACACTCCTGTCTTATGCTCCTTTTTATTTATATGTATCTGCTGAATTTATTTTCTATCCATATGCAGGCTGTTTGTTCTTCTTATACGTTCTTATTTTAATATCTTTCCCAAATAAATCAAACTTACATTGCAGTTTTAGTTGTTCGGACTGTTTTATTGATGGAACCAGTTTTATGGTTTTATACCTAAAGAATTGGTAAGAGTGGGAAAATTCACAAAACGCCAGGTACAGTTTACTCTGACACATTAAAGTTACAATGACGCAATAAAGACGCTCGTCTTTAAATTTAAATAATGATAACCGGTGTCATCTCCTACTTTCACGCGGAAAAATGTTCCATCATCCACCTGTATAGTGGATATTTAAAAGAATACCAAAATTGTTTTGTTAAAGTTTGTTACGGGATCGTAAACTGACATTATGATGTAATAAAAGATACTAAGGGTAGATAACAAATAACGCTGACTTATGCGGCTGCTGCTACTATTACAGAATTAAAAAATAAACGAAAGTAAACATAACCATCGAAAACTATATATAAAATTTAGTTTTAATGTCAAAGTTAGCTTTTTGGTTAAGATTAGAGTTGCAAGTGTTGACAAAATTGGACGATCTTTTGTTTATAATTATAAAATTAAAAAGAAGATAAAACTGATTCCATTAATAAACACATTATTACTCTGAAGAAGTTCCTCCTCGGAATGAAACGCGTCACTAAGGAGATTTTGAAATTTCATTACCCATTCTAAGTCTATTATTTGTATCTCATAGTTTTAATAATAATAATAATAATAATAATAATAATAATAATAATAATAATAATAATGGCCGTTTACTCATTTCCGAGCGCACCTGTTTGCTAGGGTTGCTAAACAATTCCAGTTGCAGACGGCCTTTAAGGCACATATTTTATAGTTTAACTCTGACAGAACCCACTTGTAATTTATATTGCAGCTATGCTTATCGAATATTTTAGCGTGATCAACAGTTTGAACAATGCCAGTACACTCAAGCCCTTGGTCATTGGTCATAATGGTATCAAGAAGTTAACTCCCTAACATTGACGAAAGTGAGATACAAACCCAGGTTTCATGTTCAGAAATCGAAAGTTTTAACCATTCGGCCCATATATATATATATATATATATATATATATATAGAGAGAGAGAGAGAGAGAGAGAGTGAGAGATTGCGATGGTTAAATTGTTGCCATTTTATATTTTGTCTTCGTGCATATGTGTTGACTGTTTCTGATTTTGTCGACTGTACAGTATAGTAAGGTCAGTTGAAAACCGGCTGGGAAAAAAGAGCACCATGACGCAAAAATTTAGGAAAGAAATGGTGTACTGCTTGACATTCGCACCGGTAGCTCTAATACGAACATTTCAAAATGTTTGACAATTTCTACGACTGCACCACATCTTACATCCGGCCATAACTCCCCCGATTGCAACATCCTTAAATATTATGTGTTGGGCGCAGTTAAGTGAGAGACCAAAAAAAAAAAAAAAAAACTCATAGTAACACCAAAGAAGAACTGAAGGTAAGGATTATGGCAGTATTCACCAACTTAAACAAGAAGACCGTCCAGAACAATTGTAGAAGATTCCGAAGTCGTTCGGAAGCCGTGGTTGAAGCTAATTAATTGAATAAATATACTCTTTAGTATTTCAAGATATTTTTGAGTAATTTTTAAAATATATCTAAAATAATGAGATGTCAGTATTATTTTCATTTTTTGCGTAATTTAGACGGCAATATATCTATTGTACCCTGTATTTATATATTTGTGTGTGTGTGTGTGTGTGTGTGTGTGTGTGTGACACAGTGTGCTCGGCACGAACGTAATTTATAGTTTACAATTTCCGCAAGTCATTAAGGATGTGTGGGTACCATATGTAATGCAACCATAGCAGTAAGACAACCTTACGAAGCCCATCCCTACTTTGGCTGGCTTTGAATGAAGATTTTTTTCTTTCTAAACTGGTTGTCATTTCAAAACAAAACGAATCAAATCAGCCTACTTTGTTATCAACCTATAGTTAGTGGAAGATGGATTCATGCCTTTTCCAAGAGCTTTAATGCGAAATGAACGAAACAGAATCGAATGGGTATTGAACTCAGTACACCTCGTTCACTTTTCCGAGCCGATAGCCGTTACAATCTCCCTGTATCCTAATTTATCGCTAGAGCACGTAAATATGTCCAAACTTACATGCTGAGAAGTGACTTTCTCAGATAGACAAAAAAAAAAAAAATCATTAACTCAAGTTCTTTGAAACATTTGACTGGCCCGACTTATTCCTTTTTATTTTCGGTCCGGTTGATGGATAAAAGGAAATCCCTCTTTTTTAAGTGTCGACCTGACATGATTGCCCACTACTATAACCACTCACGCCAAACAGATTGTCCTACTGTCAGTAAGATCTTATCGAAGGAAAGACGTGTTCAGAAAAAGCATTCTTTTCATTCCACCCGTTATTTCTATTTTATTATTTATTTATTTATTTATTGTTTGTTTTTTTTTTTGTTTTTTTCGTTTCTTTTTTTTTTTCTTTTTTTTTCGTGAAAAAGAAAATTGAGCATCTCTTTTTACTTTTCTTAATTCTCGTCTTGGGGTCGGGCGGGCAATGCTAATTCGCATTCCACGATGTTTACGTTAACTACTTGTAAGTTATGGCGTTGTTCAAATCTGTTGTCTCTCAGGTGATTTCTGTTCGGCTTATTCTACTATCAATCAGCATGCCTCCTTCTGTAATGTCGATGGCAGACGGCGGCCATTAAAATCGACTGCCGCTCACAGATAAGTCTTAGACTGTAAGAAAGATAAGACTGTTTCGAATTCCACTTGTGGCTGTCAGCTGATTCTGTCTCCCATTTATCAGCAATTTTACCTTCATACAATCAGAAATTTGACTTCCCTAACTTCCTGTCTGCTTCTCTGTCATTCTCTGGGAATTTTTATATGGCCCAGCGACTTTTTTTTTTTTTTTTTTTAATCATTTCACCCCGAGCAAGGCAGAAACGCCACTGATGTGCAGGGGGTTACATAAATGTAGAAAGATTAATTAGAAAAGAGTGAGGAGTACAAGCTAGTTAGAAAGGAACAATAGAAAACTGAGAAAGCAGGTGCAATGACAGGTACATGGGCGGAGAGAAAGGGAAGGTTATACAGGGGAGGGGAGAGAGCTAGAGGCCAGTGGTTAGTAGGTGAGTATTAACTTTGCTTTTAAATTTCTGGAGGTCGTAGCCGTCAGGAAAGCAAGAATACGGGAGTGAGTTCCACAGGCGGGAAGTGCGAGAGAGGAAGCTGCTGGAGTAGAATTGTCGTCTGCGTTTGGCTAACCTGACTGTGAATGGGTGGGACCCAGTTGCCAGTCTGGTTGAACGGGTAAACACCTGTTGAGGAGGCATCAGTGACTTAAGCTCATCCGAGCAGAAGCCATGAAGGTATTTATAGAAGAGACAGAGGGAGGCCACATTTCGACGATGGGAAAGTGGCTGCAGACGAGTCGCCAGATCAGAACCTATCACATTACAGACTCTCCTTTGGAGCTTGTCGAGAACACTGAGGAGAACGGCAGGGGCACCTGACCATAAATGGCAGCAGTACTCCATGCACGGACGGATGGTTGACTTGTATATATGCAGGATGGATTCAGGTGGAAAAAACATCCTGGATCGACATAGTGACCCAATCTTCTTAGCAGTAGATTTTGCTATGGATTCAATATAGTGCTTCCATTTGAGGTCTGAGGACAGGGTAAGTCCGAGGAGGCGTAGTGTATTACTCTCCGGGAGAATCATCTGGTCCATGCTTATGGGAGGCAGAAGAGGTTGCCTGTAATGGTTGACAGACAACAGCTTGGTCTTCGAGGAATTGAAGTTGACAAGCCACTTCTTGCCCCAGTTCACCACAGAGTGTAGATCCCGCTCAAGGTCAGCAGCGAGATTTTGTCTGTCCGCCACGACAGGTTCCTTACTGGAGCGGGAGTATATTGTAGTGTCATCTGCGTAGATGCCTACTTGGGACCTGATCTCATCTGGGAGGTCGTTGATGAAAATAAGGAAGAGCGTTGGGCCCAGGATAGAGCCTTGTGGGACACCAGCATTCGTGCTGTAGGACGAAGAGGCACGCCCATTCAGAACGACCTTCATTTTGCGGTTATTTAAGAAAGATTGGATTAGGTCAAGCAGGCGACCGGTAATACCATAACCGCGTAGTTTGCATAGGAGGCCAGGGTGCCAAACCCTGTCGAAAGCCTTGGAGATATCCAGAGCAACCGCGCGAGCCTCGTCAGACTCATCAAGGGCCTGTAGCATGTACTCCGTTACAGTAGTTAGCAGGTCGGCTGTGGACCTGTCAAATCGGAATCCATATTGCCTGTCGGAGAACAGTTTGTGGGCGGTGAGATGATGAACTATTTCAGCATTTATTATAGCCTCGAACACTTTCCCGAATATTGGTAGAAGACTGATCGGGCGATAGTTGGATGGGTCCGAGGGTTCACCACAGTTCTTAAAGACAGGAACGACTGAGGAGAATTTCCAGCATGCAGGAAAGCAGGAAGCAGAAAGGCAGTAGTTAAACAGTTTAGAGAGGACAGGGGAAAGTTCAAGGGACACACCTCTTAAGGACTATCACCGGGATTCCATCGTCTCCACACGCCTTATGGGGGTCGAGTTTTGAAATTACTCTGGATACTATTGTCGGGGTAATATATACGTCATGCAGTTTGGCCTCAGTTCTAATAGGGAAGTCGGGTGGGTGCACTCCGGACGAGTCGAGTGTGGAGTTGGATGAGAATCTGCGGGCAAAGCACTCAGCTTTCTCAGCAGATGACGTGAGAACGTCAAATCCATGGATTAAGGGAGGTATTGAGGATTTCCTATTGTTGAGCACCCGTTTACAAATCCTCCAATAGTCCTTGGAGCCGAACTTGCGGTCAGCTATGTGCTGTCGCATTCTCTCCGCAAACAACTGTTTGGCGTCATTTAGGGTTCTCTTGCACTCACTGCGAGCGGATGTGAACAGGCGCCTATTGTGATCAGTTGGCTGTCTCTGGAATAGATGGAAGTAATGGTTCCTGTGGGCAATGGCGGCTGAGCAGGCCGGAGAGAACCACGGAGAGGAATGAGGTTTTAAGCAATACTTCCTGGTGGGTATGAAGGCATCAATGCCAGCTTTCACCCATGACGAGACCTCAGAGGCACAGTCATCAACTGATAGGTCAAACACTTTTCCCCAGGGGACGTCGCAGAGGAAATCGCGAAAGGCATCCCAGTCAGCTTTTTGGTAGAGGTAGGAGGTTCTATGAGTAGGGGGATCCTGGGGGGAGTGAGATTGGAAAGAAATACTGAGGGAGACTACAGCGTGGTCGGAGTTGCCGAGAGGGCAAAGCTGCGAGACTTGACAGGCGTCGGGCGCAGAGGTGAAACATATATCTAGCAGTGAGGAATGACCCGAGGGTGTGCTTGGGAAGCGAGTGGGGAAGTCCACCACTTGCGTAAGGGATTGGGAAATAGCAAAGTTCACGGCGTGAATGCCCGCCGAATCAGTAACAGCGTTTTCAAGCCACTCAGAGTGATGGGCATTGAGGTCTCCAAATACAAATATGTGGGCAAATGGGTGATAGGAAATAGCCTTATCTATGTCGTCGGCAATGCTATCTAGTAGGGAGCAGTCAGGAGAGGAGGGAGAACGGTAAAGGAAGAATAGGTAGCTAACCGAACTGAGGAGAGACAAGCGGAGACATATGTATTGGTGGTCAGTAGATTCGAGTGAAGTCACCCTAGTTATGGGGAGGTGTTCGCTGACATAAACACCCAGCCCATGCATGTGGACAGTAGAATCCTTCCTTAAAAGGGGAAGATAACCAGGGATGAAGAGGTCAGAGGAGGGAATAGCTGAGTTGAGGTTAGTTTCGCAGAGCGCGAGGATGTCTGGGGACTTTTCATGCAGGAACGCTTCTACACTAGCAAAGTTAGTACGAATGCCTCGGATATTAGTGAAGGAGAGGTTAATGGGCTTAGGTGGTTTGGATTTAGCTGGTTTAGGGTCATTTCTGTTTTGTCTTGTCATGTTTTTTGTTTATAGAAAGGGACCTAGGGTAGAGGATACAGGCGGTCATTACCCACGATCTGTGCTGGGAGGGAGACTGGCTAGGGCTGCAACAAGGTGTGGCCTCGGGGTTGCCCACCGAAAGCGCTTGCAGGGACACCTATCCATGCGCGACATGGCACTACAAGAACCCCGATATTATACAACTGTTGATCAGAGCAGCCGCTCTTGACGCTACGCAAGAGTTCTGACTCGTTCCATTGCTGGTTAGCTGCATATTCTACCAGCGGCACGAGTGGTCAGTGTTCGAATCGAGATAAAAGCAAGTGATTTCGAATGTTGACTTTTAACGCTGCCAAAACTACCATCATTTTACTATAGACTTAGTCCCATAAACGTACTAACTACTGTTAGTTCTCTTATTTGTTATGCATATGTCCTTAATTGCAATATTCAGTCTCTCTATTTCTGCACATTCTTCTTTAGGCTTTCTGCATTTGTTCCTTATTTCCTCGTGTAGTTTACCATATTCTGTTTCATGTATTGGCATCGTTTTCTATCTCTTTTGAATAATGTCAAGAATTTTATTTGGGATTCACTCGTTTTTCCTTCTACGTCCGTTTCCTTTTGGGGTGATGTCGTTTGCTGGTGCCACTAAACCTTTTCTTAGTGTCCCATTTCGGGTTTCCGTTTCCAATTTATTCTGCGTATCTTTTCTTCACCCTGTCTATATATGTTACCTTCGGGTTGGGTTCATTCAGAAGTCTGTTGTGTCACATTTTGGGTGCTGCGTTGTTTCTTCAATTTCCAAATTTTCATTCTTTGTTTACATATAACCGAAAGGTGGTCGCTTCCGCAGTCGACACTTGAATAGGTTTTGCAGTAAATAACTGCATCTCTTAAGCTCTTCAATTTAACAAGAAGAAAAGTTGCTATTGATACATTTCTCATTGTTGCTATTATTTATTCCTATTTTTTCACTTCCCTATTATGCTTAATACAGCTGTAATACTATTTTTGGTAGCGAAAAACAAAAACTAAATAAAGAAAGAAGAGAAATGAATAAGTGAAGGAAAGGAAACAATAGTTGAATATGCTTTTTTTCTTTCTTTCTTCTTCAACCTCTAGAGCTAGGCAAGAGATATGTTTACACTACCCAAGGAAAATAGATAAATGCAATGACGAGATGAAGTTCTTTTTTGTGACTCTTACGTGATGGCGATAAACTCGAGTACAGATTCTTATCGCCAAAAATCTGAAAATTCATTTTCGCTGAAAATGAGTTTCCTCGTTATTGAAAAAATTAACGACCATTCATAAGAATGACGCTGACTAAGGAATAGGACATAGGGGATTTGATGACTTCTAGGAACAGCAGTCTCTTGCTGATAAAGAGAGACAACATTTCTGTTAATAAAGTCTCCTGGTTCTTTGTGGAATGTTGCGAAGCTGAGAATTAAATGAGAAACATATGAATTTCTTTTCGACTGAAGCATGATAATTTCTTATAACGATTGAAATAATAAAAACACATAGATATGAAACGACCACAAAGCGAAAGAGCAAAAAAATTGAAAAGTACGAAAATTAAAATTTGACCGTTAGACTAAAACACGCTTCTCAGGCGATGATGTGAGGCACTTACACAGGATTGAAAGTGACGGGGTTGATCAGATGACTAATGAAAAAAAGATAATCCGATGAATTTTGGTAAAGTCAAAGGAACGTTTCACGCCGCCACGAGCAATAGTTGGAGGCACTCACAGAGGAAAGAGGAAGACGAGGTTGATCAGGTGACCAAAAAGAGGACCATTTATTTGTCATTTGAAAATGCTAAGTGTACCAAAAGTGAGTTAGGGCTCAGAAGGTGGCCGTCCTTGTTGTACGATGAAGATATAAGAAATTCCCCAAATATACTGGCTCAGTTGGCTGACCTGTACATAGACGGGATCCAGGACAAATGTGTATGGTATGAGGTAGTTAAAGAGGCACCAATCAAGGTATCAGTGGTCATTGCACAAGCCAATGACAGCCAAAGAGCATGGGATAGAGTGCGGGTGAAAAGACACAGAATCGGTAGGTAGGTAAGCAGGCAGGAGGGGAAGAGAATGATTAAACAGAAAAAAGAGGAGACGTGGGGAATGGGAAGAGGTTCCTGATAGAAGGGAATATTCGTTGAGACACGGGTTCTATATGCCCACACCCGGTCCGATAGGACTAGTAGGTTAGACCTGTAATTATGCGAGTTACAGTGTGGTGGACTGTCCCCAGATTTTTATATTCCCAAATGCACCAGGCCCGCACATACTTCTGTTAAAAAAGCCTGTCCCTGGAAAATAGAACCAGGGAAATGTCAATGAGCCGCACCAGAAGTGACAGGGAGGGTGGTCCACGTAGGAAAGAATAGAGTGAGGTGTTGGGCATGTAGCCAAACTGGTCATTTTACCGTAAACTGTTTGAGAAGAAGGCGTTGGTTTTGCAGGAAACCAGGGCACCTAAAGAGAAGCAGTTTGAACAAGAAAAGAAAGAGAAAACCCAAGGAAACCCAGCCATGGTCATCTCGGTATAGAAAAAGACGGTCAAGCTCTTCTTAGAGTGACAGTGACGCGGGATTATTGCTGTCGGAACCTATGTTTGAGTGGGTAAAGGGCCGTAACTCTAGACAGAGAACGGATAATGTATTATCCTTGTTGACGCAAGGGTGAAAACTCGTCTGTGAAGCAATGGTGGGTAGTTCAGCAGTGAGGGCCCTGATAAATACGGGGCGTCAATTTCCTTAATTAGAAGGAAAAATATAGGTTCCTAAGAGACAAAGGAAGAATGTAAAAACCTGATATAGAGATTACTCAGGCAGATGGCAAATTCATGAAGATAGATGGAACAGTAAAACCCCCAGTGAAAATAGGACAAACCAGGAGTGTCCATAACTTCTATGTCCCCCCTCGACCTCTGTGGAGAAGTAATTTTAGGAGTGGACAGGCTATATCGCTATAAAGGTCAAGTAAGGTTCAATCTCACCGTGTTAATAGTGGATGGCGTAGAGACACCAATGAAAAGTGCCTCGGGTGGATCGGTGGCAGTGTTGGTTGAGGAGGATATAAAACTGCCTCCTAGAACCACAGTGTCAGGCAGAGGTAGGCTAGTCAGTCAGTTAAGTGCCATACGTGATACACGCTTGGGCGATCATGTCTCGAAAGAGATAAGACTGACTGGGCAGAAGATTATCCCGCAGTAGGTAGCCATTGCTTTCTGTGGTAGACTGGTTGCCGATCAAGGCTATAGAACCCAATCTGTCCTGCTATTTAACTCATAACTGGAAGGAAGAGACGGATTAATACCTTTCTCAAGGGTATTTGCGCGTAAGTGAATACAATAAACTCAACGGGAATTCGAACTCGGCTCCCCGATTTCTCGTTCCGAGCCGATATCCACTGTACCACAACGAAGGGAAAAGTAAAGAAAAGAGATTTTTTAGCCGATTTCAGTGGAGGCGGATGGATTTGGAGAGAATGATGTGATCTTATAGGAAACAATGTCGATGCGGCAGAAGGAGATCCTATTGTGTTCTCCAATCAAGCAATAAAGACAATGAAAATAAAGAAAGGAGAGAAAGTATTAAGGGCCCTACCGTTTGGAGCCATACAACGGGTAAAAATTGATGAAGTAGGAAAGATCCAAAGAGTTCTAGCTCAAGTGACAAGAGAAAATGGGTCGATACTGTATGTGACAGCACTAGAACTGACAAGGAAAAGGCGAGTATCAATGAGTTAATAAATAATTTACTTGGACTAATACAGTCAGTTAAGTGCCATACGTGATACACGGGCAGAAGATTATCCCGCAGTAGGTTGCCATTGCTTTCTGCGGTAGACTGGTTGCCGACCAAGGCTATAGAACCCAATCTGTCCTGTTATTTAACCCATAACTGGAAAGAAGAAACGGATTAATACATTTCCCAAGGGTATTTGGGCGTAAGTGAATGCAATGAATTCAGCTGGAATTCGAACTCGGCTCCCCGATTTCTCGTTCCGAGCCGATATCCAATGCACCACAACGCACATCCTGCACCACGACGCACATCCCAAAGACAGTAGGTAGGTAAAAGTTTGGAGGCTGAAACAACTGAGTTACAAGAACTGAGTAGATTTATGCAATGATATTTCCAGTTAATGACCATTACTAATAAGATACGACAAACTAGTCAGTCCCTGATGATCTTCTTAGAGCATGGGAGAGCCCAAATTTTCAAGTTGTCATTAGGACACCTTTCCCCAAGCACAGTAACCCCTGGTCACTGTTATTAAAGATACAGACTGAATTGACTCATCCTTTAA